>CAUDMG010002558.1:175000-637500 GCA_958450375.1 Homarus gammarus
CACGGTGACTGTCGTGAAGGTGGGCCAAGGCGTGGGGACGTGATGCAGCAGGGACAACTACACGTGCTCCGTACAGAACAAGGTCTCCGTCGCAGTAGAGTTCATCCCGGAGTTTCCAATACGGGAGCAGGGTGTTGTGAAGATCGTAGCGGTTGCTAGGAAATCCATTCCTCACACACTCGACGAGTCGGACATAGGAAGGGTCATCTCGGGCCGCTGTTCGAAGGTCCTCCATTGCCTTGTCGTCATCTGGTGACAGGTCCGAACGAAGGGATTGGACGGCATGGAGAGTGACCACAGTCCTGACGGAAAGAGCGAGGTCGGCGTCGAGTACATGGTCTTCTGGAGTAGGGCGGCTGACAGGAGAGCGGGATAAGGCATCAGGGATGCAGAGTTCCTTACCAGCACGCCACACTGCAGTGAAGATGTACGCCGAGAGCTTCTCTTTCAGACGCTGGAGGCGAGGGTTCTCAACGGCGTCTAGCGTGTAGTGGTTGAGGATCGGGACAAGCGGGCGATGGTCGGTCACTAGGTGAAAGTATTGCAGGCCTATGAGGTAAAACCTGCACTTGGACATGGCCCAAACCACAGCCAACAGCTCCAACTCAATAGTGGCGTAGCGCGTCTCAGTGTCAGAGAGGAAACGCGAGCCACACTGGACGAGCCGGAACTGCCCTCCACCATGATCCTGCAGTAGGGCGTATCCCACGCCATACAAGCGTGAGGCATCTGTCTGCAGAACTGTCGGCAAGGCTGGGTCAAACGTGGCGAGGACAGGTGGACGAGACAGGGCCTGTTTCACTTGCTGGAAGGCCTTGTCGTGGTCGGGGGTCCACAGGAATGTCCTCTTGGGGCTCATCAGGGGGCGAAGTGGTTGAGCAGCTGCGGAGATGTCCGACGAAAACTCTGCTAACTGGTTGACGAGACCTATGAAGGACCTCAAGTCGGTCAGGTTAGCAGGGGTGGGAAAATCCGTAATGGCGCGGACCTTTTCCGGGTCAGCTGCGATACCATTCCCTGAGAGGGTGTACCCACAAAAGTCAACTGAAGAGCTGGCCAGAACAAACTTGTCGGCATTTTGGGTAATGCCGTGCTTCCGGCACCTGTTGAGTACCTCGTAGATACGGCGGAGGTGATCCATATAATCCTCGTCGTACACGAGTATGTCGTCGACCACTTTCACGCAGTTTGCCAGACCTTGTAGAGCCATATCACCTCGAAGACAGAAAGCGTCTCCTGTAGCGGCGAATCCCATGGGGCCACGGCAATAACTGTAACGTCCATGCGGGGTGATGAACGTTGTGAGTGGTCGGTCTTCTTCGGCAAGCTCTATCTGCCAGTATCCACACAGGGCGTCCATCGTCGTGAAGAAGCGCGCCTTCGGGTTCACGCTGCGTATGGCTGCAAAGGGCGTGGGAGAAGGGTGCGCAGGACGAGACACCTGGTTGTTGAGCTTGGAAAGGTCAGTGGTGATCCGAACACCACCTTTAGGTTTTGCGACGACAACCATCGGGTGACACCATGGAGACGGGTCATCGCCGGTTGGTACAATAATTTCTTGGGCGACCATGGAGTCCAGCTCGTTTTTGACCGCCTCGCGGAAGGCCAGGGGAACCAGTCGAGGGGTGTAAATAGCGAATGGCTTCGCGTCGTCCCTCAGGTGGATCCTCATGGGGGGGCCTGCCATCTTCTTGAGAGGCTTGGATTCCAGAGCGGACTTGGTCACCAGAACGTCGCTGAATTCCTTCAGGAAGTACTTCCGAGCATCCGAAGGAGAGGTGTCACTGGCAAGAGGCAGGGGTAGGGCGGCAGCAGGGTCGTTGCTGCTCCCTTTTTGCACCCTGTTGGCGTGTTTTACCTCAAGAATAGGTTTGGGGAAGTCCTGGGAGATGATGGCCAACTCCTGACAATGTCTGTAGGACAGCAAAGGAGTCTGGACACCGTTATGCACATCAATCCAGGCTTGACACGACCTGTTGCCAAAGGTGACTTGTGCTTGGAGTGAACCCAGGGCCGGGGTCATCTGTGAACCATCTGCCATTAAGCGGAGATCCTTGGGGGGCGGTCCTAGATCACTTGGAGAGAGCCCCAAGCCTTGCAAATGCTGGGGACCGATGACTGTAGCATCAGCGCCGGTGTCGGGCAACATCTGAAGACGGGATGACACACCGCCGTAGGTCACAATGACACTGATATACTGAGGGACTTTGGTCCTGGGACGCTGGGGGGAGCACACATTCCTAATGTGGCTCGAGCGTTGTCAAGAGTCGTCGTACCTCTGATTGGAAGACTGTGGGCGGCCCTCTCTGGTGGAGGGGGGCTGAAGCTTCCGCCGACGCGGTCCCTTGGGTATGTTGGAAGGGCAACACTTGTCATAGTGGCCCAGACGACCACACACATTGCACTGGACGCGTTTGGCTGGGCACCGTACTGTGAGTGACCAGTGGCCCTTACGGTCACAACTGTTGCAGGTAGACTGAGCAGCTGGACACACCTGTGTTCCGTGCTGCTTACCACAGTTGTTGCAAAATAAACCGGGCGTGGACGTGGTGGGCGAAGGCGTAGGAACAGACTTCTTGTCCTTCTTGTACCGGGACACAGCGCGTACAGCTGTAGGGGGAGCGCGGATGGCAGAGGTGGCACACCTGGCAGCCTCATAGGAGCGACATATCGTCGACACATCCTTAAGAGAAGAGGAAGAGTCGAGGGAGGTGAGGCGTTGGACAAGTTCCTCGTCCTTAACACCCATCAGGATCACCTGCCTCAACTGGGTCTCCTCGCACTGCTGGTGGTGGCCTGGACATATATCTACCTCTTCCGAGGCTCTCTTAAGACGCACGTAAAAGGCATCAAAAGACTCACCCTCCATCTGTCTGCAGCTAAACAATTCCCTCCTGCGCAGAGCTTCATTCTGCTGTCCTTTGATGTGCCGTTGTAGAACGTCCAGTACCTCCTCTACAGACAGCGAAGAGGTTGGGGGTACCTGCAACGTATGTTCCAAGACACGCTGAATTTCCAAGGACAGGCACATACGCAGCTGGATGAGTTGTTTAGGCTGTGACAAACTCTGGAGATCCACCATTGTAGAATATCAGTCCACCGTCGCCGCCATTCACGAAAAGTCTGGAAAGTCTCATCAGGCTTCAAGATGGGCGGCGTTTGAGCTGCTGCTTTAGGTGGGGCTGGGGGGTGTGAAGGAAGCATGGATGAGGTATCTGAACCAGTCAGTACCGAGGCAGTGTTAGAGCCAGGGGCTTGGTTAACAGTGAGGCGAGATATCAAGGCTTCAAACCGTTCACTGTCTTCCAATCTCCGTTGGTTGTCTCGTTCTGCCTCTGCTTGCCTTCTGTGCTCATCCGCCAAACGTCTGTGGGCTTCATCCTCGCGTTTCTCATCTCTCATAAACTTCAGTAAAGCAATTATCTCTGGAGACAACGCTGAATATTGAGGTGAGGGACTGCGCGATGTGGGGGCTGGAGCGTCGTGGCCGGCCTGGTCATCCATCTCTGCGGGGCTATCACCCGTCTGAGTCATCCAGACGCTGGGTCCACGGCTACGTAAGGCGTGAGACATAACTACTTCCTCTGTGTACTATGTCTTAAATCAGTGTTGACCGGTCAGCCCGTCGTATCAACAAGATTTCAGACAAAAAATTAATTAAATACACAGATAAGTAGGTTATATATATAAAATATATATAAGGAAGCCGCGCGGTCAGCGAGTGTTAGTACGTGTATGTGTGTGAGTGTGTGTCCCGGGCCGGCAAAGCGTCTCGCCCCAGCTGTGAGGGGGGGTGGAGGCGGCGCTGTGAGGGGGAGTGGAGGGAGAGGCGCGGCGACTCCCAGTCAGTCCAGTTACCCTCAGAACGCGGTCAGAGACGGGTGCACTGAACTCTACTCCTTACAAATGCCCAGAACGTGCCGTATACCTTGGGAATCCTTTAGAACAAGGTCACACATGAATGGCACGAACACACAATGCACTAAACACTTCACAGAAAATCACTGTCACTGACACTGCTCAAAGTTGCTGAAATTCTTCAAGGTGACGCGCGGGAGTTGACCCAAGCGAGAGGAGGAGTCCATCCGGCTTTCCACAGACTTTGCGCTATCACTCGTAATTATCCAGTAAGATCGGATCACTGCGCCATGTTAGGTTCTGAATAATAAGTTCTATATACAGGAGAGAACACAAACACCTGTATAGTTTTGTAGGTTCGGTTTACTGGATAAGAGTATGTACACAAAGGAGAGCAGCACTCTCTCTTGACTAGGCTCCCGGTCAACTGCTATAGGCGACGTATGGCAAGTGATACATTAGCAGCTTCCATACGTCGCCAGGCACATTAATTAAGCGTGTGGGATATGGTAATAACATTGCCACACGCTGCTAGCTAGGCTGAATAAATAATACATAAATGGAGCACATACATAATATACATACATGACATATAATCCAGCATACATAATATACATACAGTCTTTAAGCTTGGTTCACTTCAATCTTTGTTTCTACATCAGACAAGAACTTTTAGAGAATTTTGAAAAACTTTTATTTCATACTGGTACAGTATATGAGCACCAGGTGAACCAGGCCAGTGTTCCCCGGTTACTGATGGCTTGTGTGGATGGTACCATCCATGTTCTTAACATCTCTAATAAAGACTTCACGCCATGGACAGTGTATAGTACAAGTGTATCTAGAATTATATTGTATACATCCTGGTGTATATCTGCTGCCTTATACACAATTCGTCAGCAAAAAGATTTGTACACAACAAAGAATCTCTTTCTGTGACTTAAAAAAAATGCTTGGAAATATTTCTCGTGGCAATGACTATCCCTCCCCCCACCCACTCCCTCCCAGTGTGCCCACGACTGCAGCAAGCTGTTTCTTGCTCCCCGAATAACATTTCTGCCTCAGTGTCGTAGATCTCCCAGACAATACAAAGGTGTATAAGAAAGTGTAAGTTTGATTTGGTGTTGCCAGAAACATAAAGGTTTCAAGTATAATTGGTTAAGTTATCCCCCCATGACTGTACGAGGAGGTGGACACTACCTCCTGCAGGTAAGGACATACACTGACCCTTAACGACCACCTTTTACTTTACCAGCTTACTGTCTTCTGTACCTAGATGTTGACACAGTTTCTTTTGACAGGAAGATACAGATATACATTGTACAACATGGATAATATTAATATGGCTAAACTATTTGAAAGTCGCAACTATCGTACGCACGCACCTGATAAACACTTTTTCCAATTCGATATCTAAATAGCATAGCTTACAATCTACTTCATAGAAAATATATAGTGGATAGCTGGAATATTTTTACGTATAAAAGAAAACATAAATTTAATCGTTTAGGTTTATATATTAATTTTTTTATCTATGTATTTAATTAATCTACAATATTAAAAATATAGATTTGCTTGTTTACATATGAAGCAGTTTGTTGTCGATTAAACAAAAGCTTGGAGTTTACCAGTGAAAAAATCTCAATACCTAACAAGTTATATTTTATATCATAAAAAACGCCGTTTCCCTAATTTCCACTCCTGCAATATTGTATCACGCTCTGCTCCTATTTACTAGCTTATTTACACACACACACACATATATATATATATATATATATATATATATTTCATTAGCCCAATAAACACGCGGACTTCTACATACAATCAACACCTCAACCCGCCAGGATTCGAACCCACAGCCCACGACCACATGACTGTGACCGGGAAACGCTAACCGCTGGACCACCAGGATACAAAAGCAATCCTAGACTCTGTTACATTTCACACAAAGCCTGTTCAACGAGATTATGGCGCCGTGAACCTCAAATGGGGACTACCCGTATCACGTAGGTGGTCAGAGTAACATTTCACCAAATCCGGCTTCGAAACACGAGGATCCATATATATTTCATTACCCCAGCAGAGTCTAAGACTGCTTTTGTCCTAATTATACTATTAGTTGTGCAGTAAAAAAATCCCTAGCGGCGTGAACGCCTTGAAGGAGAGCGTGTCTGGCAGTCGCGAGGCAGTGGTCAAACATACAGGAACCCGGCGTTGGCTGGGAGAAACGGTCACGTGATCTGGTCTCTTGTTACGACATCAGTCAACAAGTAAGTTTTATTCGATCTCAGACATAGCTTAGATTGGGCAGTAGGAACAAACAATGAGTGAGTGACGATGATGTGAGACAATAGCTAACAGAGGGTTTGTTGCAGGGTTTCTGTAGAGCTCACGCGTCCATACGGTATGAATGTCTACACCGTCTGAGTTGAGCCCACGCTGTTGAGTGAGCAGTGAAACCAGCTGCCTGGGTGTACAACTAACGACGTGGGGCCATCGTCTGTCTCCGTTTGACGATCGTTTGGGGTTACCAAATCTCTTCCACCTCGGCTCACAATACTACAAATCTAAAGGCAGTTTTGTATAAACGTTTTACTAACGGGAAGCTAGAGCTCCCCTCAACTGTACAAGGAGGCGAAGTAGCAATTAATGTATGGGATATTCTGAAGTGTGAAATAAATAAGGAAATCAAAACTGAGAGGAATACAGAAACAATTTGGATAGAATTAATCGATGGTAGGTAAAAAATAATCACAGGAGTAATATATAGACCACCTAATCTCGATAGAGTTAATGAGCGACTTATTTGGGACGAAATGCGCAGGGCTTCCATACATAGCAAAGTGTGTATGGTAGGTGACTTTAACTTTAGTCAGATAGATTGGACTGACCTTACTGGTAACTCAGAACCAGAGGATTTTCTTGAAACGATTCAGGACTGCTTCCTAAGTCAATATATAACCGAATCCACCCGGGGTAATAATATACTCGATTTAGTTCTGTCAAACAGAGAAAACCACATTAGAAATGTCGAGGTAGGGAACGAACTTGCAAACAGCGATCACAAAAAATTAGATTCCGGTTAGAATTTCAGGACAACAGTAAGGAAAATTCCACTAAAGTCCCAGATTTCGGAAGGGCAAAGTTTGATAGTTTGAAGAGGCAGCTGAGAGATGGGATATCACATAAGGTGACCTTACTCAATGTACCCACAGAGGGCGACCTCACCCTACCCGGAGACCTGACGGTTGAGAATGATCTGATAACGAGATCTGGGGTTGCCTTGTTCCATGGCAATTTAAATAATGAGTTACTTAATGCACAAAGGCAGAACATACAATACAAAAAACTCACATAAAACAACAATGACCGTAAATGGATGTAATGGCCCCTGTCTCATCAACGGAAGTATTATATAAATGGGTTCTTTACATTTGATTTATATTCAAATTCATCCCCTGTAAGTTTCGACTAGCTATGAGGAGGACATGAACTGATCACGTGAACGGTAGTTATCCCAAGAGGGTGAAGCTCATATGTCAGCAACTATGTAAGTGCCCACCAATGAGACGCCCTTAGTCAGTCTCACTCACAACCTAATATCGAACGGACGTTGATTCACGTCTATTTACATAGACGCCGTCCCTTTCTCACCACACTCATAAATAGTGGAACTTACCGTTGATCTACACTCAGGAATTATATACATAATACTTTTTAATAAAACAAGAAACTTCAATTGGGTTTCGTTACTAAAGCCCAATATAATAAATGTGTACCAACCTGGTTAACTTGGAATTAACCTACCGGTTCATGGATAAATAATTATTTATAGGAACATTATTGGACAAAAGAAGGCTATAGGTAGGAGAATAAATCGTGGTGAAGTTTACCTCCGAGATTACTATAAGGTATTGGCCGGTAGGGTAAAGACCGAGATAAGAAAAGCCAAAAGAATAATGAGTTGAATATAGCAAGGGAGGCTAAGTCAAACCTAAAGGGATTCTATCAAATGTATCAAACTAAAACACGAGAAAAGATTGGACCAATACAGTCTGATACTGGCGAGCTAACTGATAACGACGGAGAAATGAGCAATAATCTAAATAAATATTTGTCAACGGTTTTCAACACCGAAAATTTAAACATGATACCCGAAGCTCCGACTCTATACAGAGATAGTGAAGAAAATAATTTCAGCGAGATAGTAGTGACTAGTAACGATGTTAGTAAGCAAATAGACAAACTAAAGCCTAATAAGTCACCAGGTCCCGATGAGATATTTGCCAGAGTATTAAAGGAATGTAAGGAAGAGCTTAGTATGCCCTTAGCAAAGTTGTTTAACATGTCCTTAAAAGCAGGTGTAGTACTAGACTCCTGGAGGATAGCGAATGTAATACCGATTTTCAAGAAGGGAGATAGATCACTGTCCTCTAACTACCGCCCAATCAGTCTAACATCAATTGTAGGCAAATTACTGGAAGCAATCATTTCACATTCTATTGGAAATCACCTGGAGAAGCACAAGTTGATCAATGATTCCCAACATGGCTTTACAAGGGGGCGTTCATGTCTAACTAATCTATTAACATTCTTTTCATCAGTTTTCAAATCAGTGGACGAGGGGCACAATCATGATGTGGTATATCTCGACTTTCGCAAAGCCTTCGACAGAGTCCCCCACGAATGACTAATAAGAAAAGTGGAGACTCATGGCATTAAAGGTGATATTCTAAAATGGATTAGGGCGTTAGGGTGTCTCATAGGAGGGAAGATCAGCTAAAACTAATGGCCCATCACTTTTTTGGTAGATTTTAGTGTATATAAACAGAGAATAATTTCAGTTTCAATATTTTGCAACCTTTTGCTAGGTAAATTTTAGCGTGAAATTTATCGAAAATCTAATGTACAGCTGCATTAGTGCATTACAATTAAATAGTGAACATTGCTTTCTGACTTCATTCTTTAACAACCCAACTAACAATATTTTTTTCTGTTTCAGATTCTGATGCATTTATAAGTTGATAATATTTGCGATGGCTGCTTGTGTCAGGACGAGGAACCAAAAATCCAGCCATCTCAGTCACTATCTTGGGTCTGGGAGAGAGCTCCTGAAGTCGGAGTTGCCTACATTGAGAGATGCTTTGAGATACGGTGTTTTAATCAGGCAAATCAGTGAAAAGAACCAAAGAACTTACACAAACAAAGACATTGCCAGTGATATGACCAAAGCTGTCTTGGCACAGTACACTCTGGCTAACGCTCAGTTCAAGCCTCCAGTCATAACAAGTCAGAAGAAGATTCGTGAGAGACTGCTAGCCAGTTGGGAAAAGGCAAGAGATATCTCTCTTGGGAGAGGAAAACTTGCAGTTAAGGACAGCTTTGCCAAGCAACTGGACCAGTTATTTGACATAATTACTTGCAAGTGCCCAATTGTTCTCTGTCCTGAGTTTGGATGCGATCGTGACTGTAAATCCGAGGCCCACATCTCCTGTATTTGCAAGCGTGAACTGAAGATTCCTGTGATCGAACTGGCATTTGTGAAAGCACAGAGAGAGAAGACTGGCAGTATAGGGGCTCTCATGATTTCTAGCCAAGATATTCCGGAGACCAAGAGACAGGAGGCTGCCACAGAGAGACAGAAGAGGAGAAGAGTTGCCGAGGAAAAGAGACTTGAGAAGGCCCAGGGTGAGGTAAAAAAGGCTGATGATTGGAGTCAAGCTGATTCAGAGTTTAATGACTTCCCCATGGCTGATCCGAGTGCTGACCAGGAGAATGGTGACTTTGTCCCAGAAAATAATGATCCCAAACCTTCCAGGCATAAGATTCGAAATAGGAAAGATATCCCGAGCATAGCTCTGGCCAGCATGCGACACCACACTGGTCTCAGAGAAACTGCAGAGATAGCAACAGCTGCCTGGATTGACGGTGGTTTGATAACACCTGATGATGTTCACCTGGTGATAGATCATAACAAAGTAAGGAGAGCTCAGGAGAAACTTGTCAGTAACCTAGAAGAGGAGTTTGATAAGGGGATAAGAGAAAATGGAATCAATTGTTTGTTCTTTGATGGGAGAAGGGATGACACTAAAGTGTTCATGAAAGTTGGAGATTCTGACAAGTTGTTCCCTGCCATGGTGAAGGAGGAACACTACTCCTGCTGCAGTGAACCAGGAGGGAAGTATTTGTGGCATTTCACTCCAGAGAAAGATGACATCAGGAAACCAGCTGAGGTAGTGGCAGATAACATTGTGAACTGCCTCAGAGAGAGGAACGTAGACCAGACCCTGCAGGCCATTGGAGGGGACAGCACCAACACGAACACAGGGTGGCAAGGTGGGGGGGGGGGGGGGGGTCATGCAGTGGATAGAGCGGAAGATTGGGAGGAAGCTAGTCTGGATTGTTTGTGACCTCCACACCAACGAGTTGCCACTCAGACATCTGATCCAGGAGCTGGATGGCAAGACTCTTTCAAACAACAGATGGTCTGGTCCTCTTGGCAAGATGCTGGACTCTGCCACTGAGTTAGAAATAAATCCGAGCTTTGAAAAAATCACAGTTGGCCCTCCACTCGTTGAGCTTGCACATACTGTCATTGACGACCTGAGTACTGACCAGTACTATGGTTACATGATTTGCAGTGCCATCAAAACTGGGGTCATGCCTGATAGACTTGCTTACCTGCAGATAGGTCCAGTCTCACATTCTAGGTGGCTCACAACGGCTCTCAGGTTCTGCAGAATTTGGGTCGCTCATCATAAACTGAAAGGGAACCAGCTTCACAACCTGAGACTTATTGTCCAATTCATCGTGAGTGTCTACTTGCCAAATTGGTTCAACACCAAGGTCAAGTCATCGTTCTCCGAAGGTCCGAGGCATGTTCTCTTCCAGCTTGAGCTCCTGAGGAGTCAGCCAAGGAAGGTTGTTCAGATTGTGGAGCAGACTGTGAGGAGATCTTCCTGGTATGCTCATCCCGAGGCAGTTCTGCAGACAATGCTATGCAGTAAGGATGAGGAGGAGAGAAGAGTGGCAGTCAAAAAGATCTTGGATATGAGACTTATGAGAGGATCTGGGCATGACGAATCAGTTGGTGACGATTCCTTCAGGGTCAGGAAGACTCCTGAAGTCAATCTAGGTGCCAAGACCCTCACTGATCTCATAGATCTGGATAACATCCAGGCTGGCAGTGAGCCCCCTCTTACCTGCAGCCTCACCAATGTTCAAGTCAGAGCTTTCCTGGACAACCCCATGCATGTCCCTGCCTGGCCCTCGCACACGCAGAGTATAGAGCGTTGTGTACAGCAAGTGAGCGAGGCCAGCAGTCATGTGTACAGCCAGGAGAGGAGAGAAGGCTACATCCGAGCTCAGGTGGTCAGCAGGGAGGTGATGAGTAGAAACAGAAGCAAGAAAGACATGTTCTCTATGGTGTGCAGCAACACCGGGTCGTAGTAGTAAAACCGGTTTTTGTATTTGATGATTTTGTTTTCTAAAGGAATATTAAATTTAATAAATGTGTCAAGATCATTCTTTTCACTATTCTGGATCATTTTCATCCTAATAAATTAACCTGATACATTTACTTTACTTTAAATAAGCTATTTAGTGGTGTTGGTAAAAGGGTGGAAATACTGAATTTTCATAAGATTTCAAATTAAAATTTTCCTAGCAAAAAATGAAAACTTTTCAAATCTGAAGATATCACATGATTCTGCACATAGAACTACATCATTAATACCATGGGCCGATTTTTCAAACTCAAAAAAAAAAAAATTCGCCTCCGTATGACACACCCTATTAGGGCGTGGTTACAGGACAGAAAACGACGAGTGAGCATTAACGGCACTAAATCCCATTGGAGCAACGTCACTAGCGGAGTTCCCCAAGGCTCAGTCCTTGGACCATTATTATTTATTATATACATAAACGACATAGATATCGGCGTAGACAGCAACATAAGTAAATTTGCTGATGACACTAAAATAGGACGTGAAATTAAATCTGACGAGGACTCCACAAAACTACAGGAAGATCTAAAAAAAATTTTCGAATGGTCTGAAAAATGGCAAATTTATATTTAGGCGCAAAATAGGTAAACATTGGTTTGGAAATAGAGTAGTGGATGACTGGAACAAGTTACCAAATATCTCTGCCTTATGACCGGAACATTGTGGACACTTGCTGTTCCCTAGGGACTTGATCTCATTCTCCTCTACTGTATACATTAGCCTTGTCAAGTATTACTCCTTAGTCTGTCCTCACCCCTGAAGATGTGAATTACACAAAAGTGCTTGGGAACTTCGTGTTTTCTTGTTTCCTTGTGGTTATCAGCATATACTTGGATCACGTTCACCAACAGTGATTTACTTGCATGTATATATATATATATATATATATATATATATATATATATATATATATATATATATATATATATATATATATATATATATATATATATATGTGTGTGTAGTGATGGTTTGTCAGACCACAGCTTACATCGCAAGGAAAGCCAGACTTGACCCGACATTAGGGGGGTCAAGTGTAAGGGTATCCCTCGCAGGTGCTCAAGGGTGTTACAAATCAACTAGTTCCCCTCCCATGTGACATGTCACCACAACACACATGTAAGGGGGCACCAGCCGGCTCTCTCCCAATATACACAATGTCCTACACCACAGAGGGGGGCCAGTCTTGACCCCACATTAGGGAGGTCAAGTGTAGGGTAACTCACACGGCCCCACCTGATGACTTTCCCAGAAGATAAAACTTATGGTATCTGAGAAACGTCCAGACCTGACCTCACATTGGCCAGGTCAAATGTAAGGAGACCCTTCGCCGCCGCCCCCCCCCCCCCCCCCGGCCAGCTCAACCTGACGGCTCGCCTCCCAATATATAGGACTTCCCAGTCCTCCCTCAAGGGAATTCGCAGAGAGAGATACCCGGAGACAGAGCCAGTCCTCCCTCAGCGACACACAGGCAGAGGGGATTCGCAGAGAGAGAGTTGTCTTGTAACAAGGTGGCCAGCTACTACACCGAGTCCTGCTTGAGAGAAGTCAGGGGCCGGAGGCAAGTCGCCTCCGGTCGCCGCCAGTCGCCTCCGGTCACCTCCAGTCGCCTCCGGTCAGGACCGAGACTTCCCTCCGGCGCCCAGCTAAGCAGTCTCCCTTAGAGACAACCCAGGACTACCTGCTAGGCCTCCCCTAGGTCACGTGAGTGTTTGTCAGAGCTTCCATGGGATGAGTTACCTACGTGGGAAGTGTATTCATTTCATGTCCGTGTCCGAGAATCAGCGTCTAGTAACGTAATATAATGTCCTAGTAACTTCAATAGAAGGTGTTATTAATGTGTCCATGTCATGTTCGTAATTAATAAAGAGTTGTAACGAAGCAGTGTTTGAGAAGTCGCCTCTTAAGACGTAATAGATGTGTATTGACGTAGAAGATACGATAAGTGTACGATAAGTGTAAATAACTATCAGGGGCCACGCTACCAAAATCTTCCTCTCTTTTACTCTCTTACTAAATATTCTAACTATATACGTAATCTTCTTCTTGTGAGATTTGTCTCATTATATTGGTGGCAGCGAACTATATGTAATTCACGCTTTCCTCGTCCCTTGTTATTGGTAACAGTGTACTTAACGTAAACCCATGCCCTCCCTCATTTTAGCCATAACACCTGACTCGTTGTTTGAGTATTGTTCGAAAGTGCGTGATAAGGAGTTCATGCAAGATATAGTTTCATTATATTGGCGGCAGCGTTCTATATGTAACTCACGCCCTCCTTGTCCCTTGCTATAGGTGACAGCGAACTATATAGGTAATTCACGCCTCCCTCGCTTAGTTATTATAATGGTAGCCTTCCCTCGGTTAGCCATAACACCTGGCTCGTTTCATCCTTCATTTGATTCAGTCTAAGTATTGTCTACAATTGTGTAATAAGTAATTCCTGTGTCGTAGCGTCGTAGCGTGAAAAGTGTCCTAGTGTGTCACCGTTACAGCTCAAGTAAATGTCTCTCGTCGTGGTATGCGCGAATTTTTTCTAGAAATATGTTCATTGCTTAACGTGATTTCTCAGTGTCCCCCGCGATCTGTGACATTCTCAGTAGCCCAAGTGCAGTTTGAGTGTTGGTCAGTGTTGAACGTAGAAATTGTTTCAGTTATGAAAGCGGTGTCTGTACTAACTGTTATAACTTAACATGTCTTTTAACCTACATCCTCCTCCCTGTCCTAATCCTCACCTCACCCTCCTTACCCTTCCTCCCATCCCTGCCCCGCCCTGCCCCGCCCCGCCGTTCCGTGCCCCGCAAAGCCCCGGCCTGGCCCGATCAACTACGCCCCGGCTCCCCCCACCTCACCCGCCACGCCTCGCCCCACCCCGCCCCGCGCCGCGCCGGCCTGGCCAGCCGCGCCCAGCAGCCGCGCCCCATCCCGGTTACGCCACTCTACACCTCACCCCACCAGGCGCGCATCATGCCCGAATGTTTCTCGCACCGCCTGTGTGACCACCAATGGTTTGTCCTGTGAGTTATGCTTCGAAATCCGTGGTTAGTGTTACTTAACATTGCGATAATTACAGAGCTTCACTCAGTGTGTTTTTATGCTAGTATGATTTGTAATGTACTCTTTGACGCGTAGTGATAAATAATATTCAATGTAATGAGCAGAGCTTCACTCCCCGACCCAGCCTAATGAGAAAATTATCGTGACGGAAATAATAGTTACCAAACATTGACGTCACTTTTAAAGTAATTTTTTTTTTTTTTTGCGAATGCACTTCCAACTAATCCATCAGCCCTTTCGGATTGATTCTGTCAAATGTCACACACATTACCGCCCCATGGCTAGCCGGAATCCGTCCACAGCACATATAAGAAGAGAAGAAGCAGCGTGAGGAATGCAGCACCACACCCGCCACGCACCACCCCACTTCTTTCAAGTCCTACCTGGTCTAGGATTAAGAAGAGTATATATTTTTCTACTAGGAAGTTAAGGAGTGTGGAATGAAGTGCCACACAACGAACCCTGGTGAGCCCAGCCAGGGAGGGATTCACCACTGTGGAAGGTGTAAGACAGGACCGTCTTTGGTCTCGCCGACACTCACGTACGGAGGGCGAGGCCTGGTCCGCGGAACCTGCCTTACGAGTCATCTAAGGAGACGACAGCCCAAGCAGTGGACCGGCTTTCATCCCGGCTGGAGGGGGCCGATGGCAGATGAACAGAAAATCGTCTGGAATATGTTGAAAACGAAGATGTATAAAGAAATACAGATGGAGCAGAAAAATTCATCTGGAATATGACGGAAAACGAAGATGTATAAAGAAACGCAGATGAGCAGAAAAATCGTCTAGAATATGAAAATGAAGATGCATAAAGAAACGCAGATGAACAGAAAATTCATCTGGAATATGAAAATGCTCTAAACGTAGAGGAAGCATCTGGAATATTATAGAAACCAGGAGGAAGTGAGAAGAAGTCAGATGTGGTGACACGACCTACAAAGTGCGGTATTGAAGAAAGAAAAACGTGCTATGTGAAAACAGAAGAGACGCTGTGCTGACATCAGAAGAAAGTCGACGATGACAAGGTGGATAATCAGAAGGACCAATCGATTACCGTTGTTGTGCTGCCAGCATTCCTTATTTTCAGATACCAGCTGGATGGAGGACTTGAGCCATGCTGAACCCAACAAATGTACTGATGTTGTTGATGTTGCTGATGTGTAATAAAAAGATATAAAACCCTAACATGTGAAGTAGGAGCATTTTGTATTTTGTATTTGATTCTCTGATTTTTGTTAACATGTACTGCAAAGAATGTTTTTTAAAAAAGATTAGTCACTTTTTCTATGAGTTCATTTAATCAATGTTTTGCACTACGAAACACAATGTTGCAGCCATTTACTGACTGAGATGAATTATTATTTTGACACGGCCTGGTTAGGCAATGTAACACCTGATTTTGTTTGTAGAATGTGATTTGCAAGTTTGCCTCGGACACTATGCTAGATATGAAGAATCTTTAGATCACTCTATGTTCACTTACTGTGTATGTATTTTATTTTTTTCTCCTGTCATAGAAGCTTTAATCTTGGCGGGAGGTATAGTAAGCTTTGTCAGATCAAACTATGCCAGTAGAAACACATACATCTCTAATGTTACAATTTATAAAATGTAAGGATGCATTATCGCCTCAGGGACTATATTAGATACTGCACATGATGTTACTGTCTACTTTAAATGTGTCATCAGTTCTCTGAGCATGTAAGCTTTGGTCTTGGCGGGAGGTGTAGTGATGGTTTGTCAGACCACAGCTTACATGGCAAGGAAAGCCAGACTTGACCCGACATTAGGGGGGTCAAGTGTAAGGTATCCCTCGCAGGTGCTCAAGGGTGTTACAAATCAACTAGTTCCCCTCCCATGTGACATGTCACCACAACACACATGTAAGGGGGCACCAGTCGGCTCTCTCCCAATATACACAATGTCCTACACCACAGAGGGGGGCCAGTCTTGACCCGACATTAGGGAGGTCAAGTGTAGGGTAACTCACACGGCCCCACCTGATGACTTTCCCAGAAGATAAAACTTATGGTCTCTGAGAAACGTCCAGACCTGACCTCACATTGGCCAGGTCAAATGTAAGGAGACCCTTCGCCGCCGCCCCCCCGGCCAGCTCAACCTGACGGCTCGCCTCCCAATATATAGGACGTCCCAGTCCTCCCTCAAGGGAATTCGCAGAGAGAGATACCCGGAGACAGAGCCAGTCCTCCCTCGGCGACATACAGGCAGAGGGGATTCGCAGAGAGAGAGTTGTCTTGTAACAAGGTAGCCAGCTACTACACCGAGTCCTGCTTGAGAGAAGTCAGGGGCCAGAGGCAAGTCGCCTCCGGTCGCTGCCAGTCGCCTCCGGTCGCTGCCAGTCGCCTCCGGTCAGGACCGAGACTTCCCTCCGGCGCCCAGCTAAGCAGTCTCCCATAGAGACAACCCAGGACTACCTGCTAGGCCTCCCCTAGGTCACGTGAGTGTTTGTCAGAGCTTCCATGGGATGAGTTACCTACGTGGGAAGTGCATTCATTTCATGTCCGTGTCCGAGAATCAGTGTCTAGTAACGTAATATAATGTCCTAGTAACTTCAATAGAAGGTGTTATTAATGTGTCCATGTCATGTTCGTAATTAATAAAGAGTTGTAACGAAGCAGTGTTTGAGAAGTCGCCTCTTAAGACGTAATAGATGTGTATTGACGTAGAAGATACGATAAGTGTACGATAAGTGTAAATAACTATCACGGCCACGCTACCAAAATCTTCCTCTCTTTTACTCTCTTACTAAATATTCTAACTATATACGAAATCTTCTTCTTGTGAGATTTGTCTCATTATATATATATATGTATATGTATATATATATATATATATATATATATATATATATATATATATATATATATATATATATATATATATATATATATATATATATATATATATTGTTACGACCGTGTCGTATCTTTTCTATTTTTTTTTATATATAACATGCTCCCATGTTCCATATTATTCCTGTAATGATGTGCTAAATTTACCATTATATATTCTAGTCACCTTACCCTGTGCTGTTAAGGTTTTAACTGTCATTATTTGTTCAAGCCCATCTTATTTCTTTATTTTGTATTGTAACCAGCATTCTTTGTTCTCTAACGACCATCTGCATCGTTAAACGACCCACCGGCAGGTACCGTGGCGGGAGCCGACCTTATCTATAGGACCCACCAACTGACTTGAGTTAGTTCAATTCTCTTGTCATACAGTCCACATCCTTTGAGTGTCACTTGTTACTTATACTTAATTTAATTGTTGTTCCTGTCGCCACCAATGTGGTATATCTATGTGAGTACCTATTTATGTCTCTGTTTGTATCCATCAGTATTTGCTTGGTTATATTCAAGTAATTCAGTGTTGTTTCACGTTAGTTAATTTCAGTGATAGTTTTTACATGTTTATGCAGTGTTAACGTAATCCAAATGCTTTATTTTTATTCTTTTGATGTTTCGATGTTTTGTATCACTTGTCTTAAAAGTTTCGATGGTGAATCAATTTGTTGTGACAGCCTACGAGGCTCTTTATTGTGTTGATATTTAATCAATTAAATGCTTAAAGGTTTACTTTACTTATTTTTATTCTCTTATAATTTACTTCACTTTTTGTTTGGTTACGCCTAGAACCTGGATATTTAAGTAAATTAAGAGACGGCGTAACAGTTTTGGCGACCTTGCCAGGATTCACTAACGACATTTTGACACTTGTGATATTTTTTTTCTAAGCATGCTGGTGGATTTGTTTTGAGGCATGGTAGGACTAACAATGGTAATTTTGTGCATAATAATTTTGTATATGACAAGAGGAGATGGACTCGTTCGCCACCTAATGGGGCGTCCTAATTTTCTAATTTAATTGTAGTTTCCGTGGAAAGCCGGGTCATAAGGCGTATTTTCGTTGGACAAGGCCGCAGCCAAATAAGGTGAAGCACGAGAGGTTGCAGTTTCGGTTCTCGCCTCACGAGGTTTTGATCTTTTCCAGGAGAGTTTTGCGAAGGACCCAGACGTTGGTAACTTTCGTCCCTTTTTGTCACAAGGCACGGTAGAAGTTGATGGTGTCGAAACGCCAGTCACTATTTTGAGATTCGGGTTGTCTCCAGACTCTCATCAAAGAGGGTGTTGTTGCGGCGAGGAAGACTGACAAAACGTCGTTTTGGGCGCCCTTTGGGGTAAAGGTGCAGCTCCTTTGGTTTTTCAGGTATAGCTAAACGTAGCCGGTGAGCACGAGCTGCCTGTGTTAGTACGTGTCAAGTCTCCTTGTTGCTAAAGAGTAGACCTCATACTCGGTAACGATTTGCTGCAACAGCTTGAAGATGATATGCCCGGTGTTTTCCCTTGTGTGCTGTGACTCGTTTTTTGTTAATGACTAATGATCATAATGTAACTCCTGATGTAGATAACTCACTGTCCTTAGAAGGACGTTTTGCGAACCCAATTGCTTCCCAAGACATTTCTTCCGTAGTTCATGCTGTGACCGGGAGAGTTGTTTTAATAGCTGCGCAAGAGCAAGAAGTTTCATTACGGCTCTTGTTTGACCTGGTGTCCAGTCCTGCCAATGATTCAGGCCCTACCACGAGATATTTAAGTCAAGACTGTGTTTTGTGCTGCCGATGGCTCCCACCGACTATGTCAGAGGAAGACGCGGATCTGGCGTCTATCACTCATAGTTCTCTCACACATTAACAGATAACATGTTCTAGCTCTGGCCCATGACGTTCGCTTTTCTGGACATCAAGGTGTCCGAAAGACGTTCAACAGGCTGGCCAGAAAGTTCTATTGGCCAGGTATGAGGAGAGATGTCACTAAATATTGTAAGTATTGTCATTTTTGTCAAGAGGTAGGCAAAGCCAATCGGGCTATTCCACCTTTTCCACTTGTAAGAGTACCTCACGTACCTGAGCCCTTTACAACAGTACAGTGTGATATTGTAGGCCCTCTGCCTAAAACTTCAAGTGGGTTTGAATATTTATTTACAGTCCTTAATACCTCCACTAGGTACTTGTATGCTGTACCTCTTAGGAAAGTTACTGCTAAGGCCCTTGTTAAATGTTTGTTTGACCTGTTTAGTCACTTCGGGTTTCCGTACCGTGCTCAAACGGACGGTGTTTCATTTTGTAGGAAAAGTTTTCAAGGAAGCCCTAACAGAGTTGGGAATAATTCATTGTTAGGTAGTAGTGAAGAGAGCATTAATATATTAAGTTTAGTTGGAGATGTTAAAGAGGAGCTTTTAAGTTGTTGGAGCCTTGCCGAGACCTGGACAGCCGCTCCATGCGAAGTTTAGTGGGCCATATAGAGTGGTGAAGAAGGTAAGCCCCCACGAATTATACTATCTCTACCCCTGACAGGCGCCGACTACAGTGCTTATGTCACGTCAACACCATCAAGCTGTACCACACACGCCCAGCACCCCCATTTGTTGCTGATGTTCCAGTTCCCGTGTGTGCCGTTGACACTTTCTTGGTAGATGGTGAGAAAGAAGAGGAAAGAAAAGGGGCAAGTCCACTCGCCCTGTCATCAGTCAGGATTTGGCAGCCCAACTCCGTGGAATTGCAGGGGAAGCTACAGCGTCTACCGGGACACCAGAGGGCTGACGTGCTGACCGCCATCCAACAACATCCTCTTGTCTTCCAAGACAGGCCTGGCTGTACCACTGCCGTAGTTCATGATGTTGTTGTTGGTTCTGCTAAGCCTATCAAGCAGGCTCCCTACCAGCGAGTGGTGCTCACCAGTCACTCTAGTACCAAAGAAGGACGGCACTCTTCGATTCTGCATAGACTTCCGCACGGTCAACGCCGTCACCAGCAAGGACAGCTTCCCTCTACCAAGAGTCGACGACTGCATCGAAGCAATGGGGAACGCCAAGTTCCTCTCTGAGATTGATTGCCTTCGAGGGTTTTGGCAAGTACTTGACCCGTTGTGTTAAAAACATATCCAGTTTTGTGACATTAGGTAAGACCTATAAATTTAATGTGATGCCTTTTGGGCTTTGCAATGCTCCTGCTACCTTTCAAAGGCTGAGGTTACGAGTCAGCCAATTGTCCTGATTGTGTAGTATATTTAGATGTAATTTTTTTCTGACACTTGGTCAGACCATTTACAGTATGTCAGCTAGACGCTCCCTTCACTGAGTTAGGAAATGTAGGACTTGTTTGTTATAAACTTTGCTTAGTCCGAATTTGTTTGTGCTCAACTTTTGTATCTGAGACATGTAATTGGGTTGGAAACTTGCTCCTCCCACATCAAGGTGACACTATTTCTTAGATGCTTGTTCTGTGTAACAAACGACAAGTCCGTAGATTTTTGGGTTGTGTGGGTTTTTACCAGATATATTTGTATTTTTGCCGAGTTGGCACTACCCCTTACTGATTTGTTGAAGAAGGGTAATATTTTTTGTTGGACTTCAAGGTGTCGGAACACTTGTCATATCAAAATTTGTGCAAGCAAAATTTTATTTTATGGGGGGAAGTGTTACGACCGTGTCGTATTTTTTCTATTTTTTTTTATATATAACATGCTCCCATGTTCCATATTATTCCTGTAATGATGTGTTAAATTTACCATTATATATTCTAGTCACCTTACCCTGTGCTGTTAAGGTTTTAACTGTCATTATTTGTTCAAGCCCATCTTATTTCTTTATTTTGTATTGTAACCAGCATTCTTTGTTCTCTAACGACCATCTGCATCGTTAAACGACCCACCGGCAGGTACCGTGGCGGGAGCCGACCTTATATATAGGACCCACCAACTGACTTGAGTTAGTTCAATTCTCTTGTCATACAGTCCACATCCTTTGAGTGTCACTTGTTACTTATACTTAATTTAATTGTTGTTCCTGTCGCCACCAATGTGGTATATCTATGTGAGTACCTATTTATGTCTCTGTTTGTGTCCATCAGTATTTGCTTGGTTATATTCAAGTAATTCAGTGTTGTTTCACGTTAGTTAATTTCAGTGATAGTTTTTACATGTTTATGCAGTGTTAACGTAATCCAATGCTTTATTTTTATTCTTTTGATGTTTCGATGTTTTGTATCACTTGTCTTAAAAGTTTCGATGGTGAATCAATTTGTTGTGACAGCCTACGAGGCTCTTTATTGTGTTGATATTTAATCAATTAAATGCTTAAAGGTATACTTTACTTATTTTTATTCTCTTATAATTTACTTCACTTTTTGTTTGGTTACGCCTAGAACCTGGATATTTAAGTAAATTAAGAGACGGCGTAACTATATATATATATATATATATATATAATCAACACCTCAACCCGCCAGGATTCGAACCCACGGCCCACAAGCCTATGACTGTGACCGGGGAACTCTAACCGCTGGACCACCAGGATGCTAAAAGCAGTCCTAGACTTTGTTATATTTCACACAAAGCCTGTCCAACGAGCTTATGGTGCCGTGAACCTCTAATGGGGACCACCCGCACCACTTAGGTGGTCAGAGTAACGTTTTACCAAATCCGGCTTCGAAACACGAGGATCCATATATATTTCATTAGCCCAATAAAGCAGGCGGACTTCTACAATAAAGCACAGTCATAGGCTTGTGGGCCATGGGTTCGAATCCTGGCGGGTTGAGGTGTTGATTGTATGTAGAAGTCCGCGTGCTTTATTGGGCTAATGAAATATATATGGATCCTCGTGTTTCGAAGCCGGATTTGGTAAAACGTTACTCTGACCACCTAAGTGGTGCGGGTGGTCCCCATTAGAGGTTCACGGCACCATAAGCTCGTTGGACAGGCTTTGTGTGAAATATAACAAAGTCTAGGACTGCTTTTAGCATCCTGGTGGTCCAGCGGTTAGCGTTCCCCGGTCACAGTCATAGGCTTGTGGGCCGTGGGTTCGAATCCTGGCGGGTTGAGGTGTTGATTGTATGTAGAAGTCCGCGTGCTTTATTGGGCTAATGAAATATATATGGATCCTCGTGTTTCGAAGCCGGATTTGGTAAAACATTACTCTGACCACCTAAGTGGTGCGGGTGGTCCCCATTAGAGGTTCACGGCGCCATAAGCTCGTTGAACAGGCTTTGTGTGAAATATAACAAAGTCTAGGACTGCTTTTAGCATCCTGGTGGTCCAGCGGTTAGCGTTCCCCGGTCACAGTCATAGGCTTGTGGGCCATGGGTTCGAATCCTGGCGGGTTGAGGTGTTGATTGTATGTAGAAGTCCGCGTGCTTTATTGGGCTAATGAAATATATATGGATCCTCGTGTTTCGAAGCCGGATTTGGTAAAACGTTACTCTGACCACCTAAGTGGTGCGGGTGGTCCCCATTAGAGGTTCACGGCGCCATAAGCTCGTTGAACAGGCTTTGTGTGAAATATAACAAAGTCTAGGACTGCTTTTAGCATCCTGGTGGTCCAGCGGTTAGCGTTCCCCGGTCACAGTCATAGGCTTGTGGGCCGTGGGTTCGAATCCTGGCGGGTTGAGGTGTTGATTGTATGTAGAAGTCCGCGTGCTTCATTGGGCTAATGAAATATATATGGATCCTCGTGTTTCGAAGCCGGATTTGGTAAAACGTTACTCTGACCACCTAAGTGGTGCGGGTGGTCCCCATTAGAGGTTCACGGCGCCATAAGCTCGTTGAACAGGCTTTGTGTGAAATATAACAAAGTCTAGGACTGCTTTTAGCATCCTGGTGGTCCAGCGGTTAGCGTTCCCCGGTCACAGTCATAGGCTTGTGGGCCGTGGGTTCGAATCCTGGCGGGTTGAGGTGTTGATTGTATGTAGAAGTCCGCGTGCTTTATTGGGCTAATGAAATATTTAAATATATATATATATATATATATTATATCTTTTTATATATATATATATATATATATATCTGGTTGCTGATCTGACTTTCTGCGTCATTTACACACGATTGTTTTTCTTACTTTGACAACGCAACATAGGTATGTGAATATCATTTATCACTCTTGATTTGTTTAATTCCTGTCATTTCAGTATATATTTTTGGTTCATTTTCTCGGCCCCTGGGCTCCGATGTGGGTCCGTGATGTATACCTGGGTGGGCTAATCTATGTAAAAAAAAAATAGTGACTAGTAAGGTATTGCTTATACATACTGTACTTACAGTACAGTGAAATTACTCTTTGTTGTAATATATTAAGTAGATGTAAAAGAATAGGTCACACATGTAGGTCACTAACAGCTGACATGTGACCTTGAGTAAGTCTCATGAAACCTGGAACGTCAGAATTAGTGATAGAATGTGAGTACTTTTGAGTTGTTTTAAGGTGTAGTTTTTCTCTTACTCGTACATCATCATGAGCTTCAAATGTACCTCTGCCTGACTCGCATCATTGACTGTCGTAGATTTTAATTAATGTCACAAACAATGACTGAGATGGCGACCATAATGCCTGGATGTTAAATTAAATACAATGTTATCCTCTTTAGTACGATGGCATTCCTCTGAGTAAAATGAATCTGCACTAAATAAAATATCTTAACCCTTTGAGGGTAATAACTCAATCCTTTGAATAAATTGATCAATTTCCTTGAGTGCAATGGCATTATACTCAGGAGCTTAAAGGATTAAACAAGAATATACCACTAAACAGCATAGGGGGCATTATTCTGTTGGTGTTCTAGTGTTTGACGTTAAACTTTATATTGACTGGCAAATTATTTGTTCTAAAGATTACATCAGGGAAAACGACTGTGGCAGCGATAGCTGTGTCATGCGACATTAATATAACTGTTGATATACTGGGAGTCTAGCGTGATGGTGTGGGGCACTATCACTGGCCTCATCCACCTAATACCACAATCACAGCTTGCAATTCCTAATACATCCCATCCCAACCAAGCCTAACCATTAGGATTATTGCCCATTGGAACTGGGGGTCGTATGTACCAAGGCTCATTTGGGCAGTGATCCCTTTTAAATAGTTAACTTACCATTACAGGGGGGGTAAGACTGAGGTCTACATCCACCTAAGCATATATAGACTGACTCACCTCCTGTTAATGACGACGATCACTGTATATTTCAAATTTACAATCATTAACCGAAGTTATTTATGCACCTTCCTCACTGATATTCAGTACATTATTATAAACAAGAATCATTTCAAGCTTTGCAAATTGCATAGTAGTTTTGTTAGCATTATATATATATATATATATATATATATATATATATATATATATATATATATATATATATATATATATATATATATATATATACCTGTATTATTTAAAGCATATAGCTGTATTAACTAGGGATAGACGCATCCCGAGCCTACTTTGTGTACTGCAAGCGACACTAACCAGAGAACGAAATTTTGTCAACAATATTCACTATGGTAACTTCTGGCTCCTTTCGGGTCAGTATTGATCAGTCAAGGTAGGTGTGTGTGTGTGGGAGGTAGGGAGGCTGGTAGGTGCTGGTCTCCCACACACCACCATCAACTTAATGGGTCGTCTGTGACCGTGTGGGCGGCGTTCCTCTGAGGGTCAATTAAGATATTTGCCTCCAGTTTTTGGATTCTCCGTTTTAAACAATTCCTGACCGCTTTTATGTGTTTCATGAGTTAATTCCCAATTTCGATGGCTTAAAGTGAATCTTTATTTATTTTACAGGATATCATATCTGGATTTGTGTCTGTGTGCTGAAGTAGGGTGTGGTAACTAGGTTATGTGTTGTTATAGGGTGTGTTAACCAGGGTGTGTTTTGATGAAGAGTACGTTAACTAGGGTTGTGTGTTGATGTAGAATTTGTTAACCAGGGTGTGTGTGTGTGTTGATATGGGGTGTGTTAACCCGGGTGTGTATTGATGTAGGGTATGTTTACACCGGTTATGTGTTTATATAGGGTGTGTAAATTATTGTTTGTTATCCAGGGTATGTGCTGATATAGGTGGAGTAAGTTCGGGTATGTGGAGGTGGTGGCTCAAAGGGGGAGCAGAGGGATGGTCTGTACAGCTTATCTTGTTGATACAGTCACCATCTACTGACTAGACACACACACACTACTACCTGAGATCCCTAGCCCGAGCATTGCTGTTCGACACCACAACCGCATCCAGCCCATACGTGTACGAACTGATCGCTATAAGAACAGCCCAGTCCCAACCATTGTAAAAATTATCAATAACTTGTAATAAACCAGTGTATTCATTCCCAGTAAACACTACTCCTTGCACTGTCACTATGTTGAAATGCACTGTAGTTTGAGCTTTTCCCCATCTAGTTATTATATATCTTATTTGTATCACTTATGTTACTTGTATATTATTTGTAATTTGAAACCCATTCCCCAAATATGTAACTGTATATTTTTAGCCTTCTGGCTGCCAAGCTCTTTTAATAAACCGTTAATTATTATTATTATTATTATTATTACGTATGTGTCACCAGCCTGGTGGTCTTCTTTCAACTCCACCCAACAACGTCGGCTAGAGAAGGTACAGAAAAGGCCCTGCAGAATCATGCTCGGCGCAGAGTACTCCGGCTACATCAACTAGCCCATCTATTGTTAGAATAATAAACAACTTCTGATTTATGTACTGCACAGCCCTGTAAATGTATTCAACGCATATCATTATATCTAAATCAAATGTAAGTTTGTATATTTTCAGCCACCGGCTGCAACTCTATTAATAAACCGTTTATTATTATTATTATTATTATCATTATTATTATTACACAACATCCTTGACCACCGAAGGGTCGAGACCTATTCAGGCGCTCCTTGGCCAATGTTCAGCCCATTCCCCAAGTCCCTCTCCCCCGACCCATACTCACCACCGGGATATCTACATAATCAAAAGTGACAATTTCGTTTCGGAAAGAAGTGGGACCAGTGTTGAACAGTGCTTAAGCCAGTGAGTTCAGCACTAGACAGTACCAGTGAGAGCCGTGACCCACAAGTGAGATAAGCACCCCTGGAAACTGACCACCATCTTCTGACCAGGAGGTGCTAATCTGTCCACCCTGGGAACAACAGAGGGCCGGCTATGGACCTGACTACGAGATAACACATCACCGAGCAGAGTGATGTACTGTGACACCACCCCACACCGCACAGTGTCCCCATGATCACGTGAGGCCTTTCATATCAACACCCGTGGGCGAGTCACTGTACCACGTGAACACCACACTATCTGGTTGGTGTCTCTATGACCACGCGAGGTCCTTCATATCAACACCCGAGGATGAGTTACTACATTACGTGAACACCACACCACCCGGTGTCTCTATGACCACGTGAGGTCCTTCATATCAACACCCAAGGATGAATTACTACACCACGTGAACACCACATCACCCGATGTCTCCATGACCACGTGAGGTCCTTAATATCAATACCCGAGGACGAGTTACTACACCACGTGAATACCGCACCACCCGATGTCTCCATGACCACGTGAGGTCCTACATATCAACACCCGAGGACGAGTTACTACACCACGTGAACACCTCACCAGCCCAGGCCCAGGCCATCAACTGTAAACTATAATAATTTGTATGTTCAATCATTGTTCCTTCTCCTTTCAGTAATGAAAGCTTTTGTTAAACGACCCACCCACATCATGGCTTTGCATGTAGTTTGTCATTTTTGTCCAATGTATATTTTCAGCCTTCGGGCTGCCGAACTTTTTCAATAAATCGTTAATAATTATTATTATTATTATTATTATTATTATTATTATTATTATTATTACACACACACACACTCAACTAATCATTGCCTATTAAAAGAAATTGTTGCTATAAAAGGTAAAATTAGGCGAAGGTGAAAGAGGGAAGCAGGATATTGGTCAGAAGGGGTGTGTGGGAGGGATGCCGTATGTGTTGCTGGGCTGCAAGGAAGCCGTCTGACGTAACAATTCGATTTTTTCCAGAGCGAAGTCAACGAGGGGAGGTTACCCCTGCTTCCCCTCGTCTTCCTCTCTCCAGTTGGGAATCTCGGTGTTGCCCGGGTTTATCCGACTATGTCCGTGACTACACTCTCATCTTTAGTGCATCATCTACAGGTATACTTTATCATATTCACTACAGTAATATACCCTCATCTACGCTACATCATGTATACTATCATTTACATTACTATAACCACACTATCTACACTGCAGTATTACTGTACACTATCCACCACAATAGATCAACTAAAGTATCGCTCATAAGTAAACCTAACCTAACTTTATCTAATATAATTTATGTAAAATTTTGCCATTTTGTGATAGTAAACGACCCCATAAAAATTATGCTCAATAGGTAAAAATTTCAGTTGCCTTTTAAGGTTTAATCGATGAGTATCTCAATTTAGCGTGACACAAACACACACACACACACACACACACACGTATATATATATATATATATATATATATATATATATATATATATATATATATATACATATATATATATATATATATACACGTATGTATATATAATAATAATAATAATAATAATAATTAACGACCTCACCAGCCAGGACTCGAACTCACCCCCTCCCCCCCACCTTATGAGTGTGACCAGGTATTGCTACCACCTTGCCACAAGGACTTTAAAAGCATTCCTAGATTTTGTTTTATATATATATATATATTGTTACGTGAAACGTAGGATAGAACTACCCTTAACAACCAAATACTAAATGAACTGTATGCCCCTGCCAGACGTACTGTAAATGAGTATGTATTCTTGATATATGTATTGTATGATTTTATATTTTTCCTAACTAAAATTACATTGTTTTGTTTTTGTGTGTGAATAGTTATGATATTAAAGTCAGTAACACTGTAATAACATTATCAATGAGGAGATGGTTCAAGTACGATGTTTGGGTCAGTCTGGTAAGTCCGCAACCGATCAAAACAGGGGGTTTTAGACCCGGTTTCCTAACCCTCTCTCACCATGAACTGTTACAAGTTTGATAACGTGGCGCGGATACGTCCGGATACGCAGACCTGCCCCAAGAAATTAAACCTCCTAGTTCTCAAGTTCTTTGAAACTAATGAGATCGTGGGGGTCACCAAGGTGGAACGACTGAAGCTCCATGGTGACATCAAGATCACCTTCGCCGAGAAGGGTATGCACGTACAGCTAGAGGAGATCCCAGACATCAACGGCATTCCATTTAAAATGATTGCCTACAAGTGGGACAACCTGAAGCTGGGAGTAATCTCCCACGCCGAAATTGCCCACGTGGACCAAGCAGAGCTGAGTGAGCTCTTCAAGGGGCAACTCCAAGTTGTGAAGAAGCTGTCCGACACCACTGCCCTCATCGGACACCATACAACCTTACCCAAGGAGGCTCAACTGGCCTGGGTAACTGTGCCAGTCAAGCCCTACTGCAGACCGAAACGCTGTTACAAATGCAAGCACTACGGACACACTGTCAACAAGTGTGAGGCGCAGGAGGACACCTGCTCCCTGTGCGGCAACCCCGGACACCGCTACACGGTCTGCCCCAACACAGTAAAAAAATGCCCTGCCTGTGGCGGCCCACATTCCTCCGCCGATCAGACCTGCCCGAAATGGAAGGAAGAATGCAGGATAGCCAAGGCTCGACTCGACAAGAAACTGAGCTACAAAGAGGCCCTCCTTGCTGTACGCTCCCAAGACAAGAAAAAACCAATAGAAAAGAAAAACCAAGAAAAGACACCCGCCACACAGAATCAAGAACACCACGAGGCCCGTGGAGCTGAAGCCCACGTAGTCAACCTCACCGTCTCCGACTTCTTCCACATTTATGAGGACATAAGACACAAGGAAGACGAACAACAACATAAGAACATAAGAATGGAGGAAACTGCAGCGGGCCTATTGGCCCATACTGGGCAGTCCCGTTTACACCCAACCCATATTGCTCATATGAGCATCCAACCTATGTTTGAAGCAATTCAGCGTATTCGAGTTAATGATGATATTTGGTAACTTGTTCCATTCATCCACTACTCTGTTTCCAAACCAGTGTTTACCTATTTCACGCCTAAATCTAAATTTGTCTAATTTAAAACCATTGTTACGAGTTCGCTCCTGGTTGGATAATTTGAGTACCTTTGTAATGTCCCCTTTGTTTAGCCCTGCCTTCCACTTATACACCTCTATCAGGTCGCCCCTCGCTCTACGTCTCTCAAGGAAGTGCAAATTAAGATGCTTTAACCTGTCTCTATACTCAAGGTTCCTAATGCCCGAGATTAGTCTTGTCATTCTCCTCTGAATTCTTTCCAAGGATTCTATATCCATTCTGTAATACGGTGACCAGAACTGAACTGCGTAATCCAGGTGTGGTCTCACAAGAGCAAGATACAGTTTTAGGATGACCTCGCTAGTCTTGTAACTAACACTCCTTTGTATGAACCCAAGTACTTTATTAGCCTTGTTACGAGCAAAAACACATTGTTTACTTGGCTTAAGGTTCCTACTTATCATTACTCCTAAATCTCTCTCGCAGTCGGATTTCACTATGGCATCGTTGTTCATCTGGTATCTGGTTTCCCTGTTTACATCTCCTATACTGAGTACTTTACATTTGTCGACATTGAATTTCATCTGCCATTTTTCAGACCATTTGAAAAATTTGTTTAGATCTTCCTGTAGTTTTGCCGAGTCCTCGTCAGATTTGATAACACGTCCTATTTTATTGTCATCAGCAAATTTACTTATGTTGCTGTCTATGCCGATATCTATGTCGTTTATGTATATAATAAGCAATAATGGTCCAAGTACTGAGCCTTGGGGAACTCCACTTGTGACGTTGCTCCAATGGGACTTGGTGCCGTTAATGCTCACTCGCTGTTTCCTGTCCTGTAACCATGCCCTAATCCATTTAAGGCTGTCACCTTTGATGCCATGAGCTTCTACCTTTCTAATTAGTCTTTCGTGGGGGACTCTGTCGAAGGCTTTGCTAAAGTCGAGATATACCACATCATAATTGTGCCCCTCGTCCACTGATTCGAAAACTGATGAAAAGAATGTTAATAGATTAGTTAGGCAAGAACGTCCGCTTGTGAAGCCATGCTGGGAATCATTGATCAATCCGTGCTTCTCCAGGTGATTTCGAATAGAGTTTGAAATGATTGCTTCCAGTAATTTGCCTACTATTGATGTTAGACTGATTGGGCGGTAGTTAGAGGATAGTGATCTATCCCCCTTCTTGAAAATCGGTATTACATTCGCTATCCTCCAGGATTCTGGTACTACACCTGTTTTTAAGGACATGTTAAACAACTTTGCTAAGGGCATACTAAGCTCTTCCTTACATTCCTTTAATACTCTGGCAAATATCTCATCGGGACCAGGTGACTTATTAGGCTTTAGTTTGTCTATTTGCTTACTAACATCGTTACTAGTCACTACTATCTCACTTAATTTGTTTTCTTCACTATCTCTGAATACAATCGGTGCCTCGGGTATCATGTTTAAATTTTCGGTGGTGAAAACTGTTGAAAAATATTTATTCAAATTATTGCTCATTTCTCCGTCGTTATCAGTGAGCTCGCCAGAGTCTGACCGTATTGGTCCAATCTTTTCTCGTGTTTTAGTTTGATACATTTGGTAGAATCCTTTGGGGTTTGTCTTCGCCTCCCTTGCTATCCTTACTTCATTATTCCTCTTTGCTTTCCTTATCTCGGTTTTAACCCTACTCGCCAATACCCTATAATAGTCCGGGAGGTGAATTTCGCCACGATTTATCCTTCTACCTATAGCCTTCCTTTGGCCAATGATGTTCTTTAAATAATTATTTATCCATTTAGGGTCATTGTTGTCTGATCTGAGTTTTTTGTATGGTATGTTCTGCCTTTGTGCATTAAGTAACTCACTATTTAAATTGTCGTGGAACTCGGCAATCTCAGATCTCGTTATCAGGTCGGTGTCATCTGTCAGGTTCACGGCCAAGCGCGACACCCCCTCTCTCAGCTGCCTCTTTAAACTGTCAAAGTTTGCCCTTCTGAAATCTGGTACTTTAGTGGAATTTTCCTTACGTCTGCCCTGAAAATCTAACTGGAATCGAATTTCTTTGTGATCGCTGTTTGCAAGTTCGTTCCCTACCTCGACATTGCTAATGAGGTTTTCTCTGTTCGACAGAACTAAATCGAGTATATTATTACCCCGTGTGGGTTCGGTTATATGTTGACTTAGGAAACAGTCCTGGATCGTCTTGAGAAAATCCTGTGATTCTGAGTTACCCGTAAGGACAGTCCAATCTATTTGGCCAAAGTTAAAGTCGCCTACTATACAGACTTTGTTGTGTATGGAAGCCCTGCGCATTTCATCCCAGATAAGTCGCTCATTGACGCTATCAAGATTGGGGGGGTCTATATATTACTCCTGTGATTAATTTTTCCCGACCGTCGCTTAATTCTATCCAAATTGTTTCTGTATTCCTCTCAGTTTTTATTTCCTTATTTATTTCACACTTCAGATTATCCCTAACATAGATTGCTACTCCGCCTCCTTTCCTGGTCTGCCTATCGGTATGGAACAGTTTGTAACCCGCAATTTGGTATTCGACTGGTAATTCACGTGTGTCTAGGTTGATCCATGTTTCAGTGAATGCAATTATATCGATTTCTTCAGTACATACCAAGGCCTTAATATCATCCATTTTGTTTCTCATACTTCTACTGTTCGCGTAGTATACATTTAAGTTAGTCGTGTTCTGAGACCTCCCCTTACCGCGTTTAGTTTTAAACTCCCTGTCTGATTTAGTTTTGTCATCATTCCTAACACTATTTCCCTGTAATCTTTCGCCTTGTTTACCCGCTCCCACTGGAGTCTCCTCCACCCCCGTGCCCATATGTTCTCTTAGCAGTTTAAAGACTTCGATATCTTTTGAACTGCCCCCTCTAGAGCCCCAGCCAGGGTTGCTACTCCATCCCTAGACAGGTGCACCCCATCCCTAGCATAAAGGTCCCTTCTGCCATAGAAGTTGTCCCAGTTGTCAATGAATGGGACTGATATTGACTTGCAATATCTGTCAAGACGGTCGTTAATACCAACTGCCCTTGACAACCATTCACTGCCAACTCTCCCAAACACGAATGAATGGACACTTCAAGAGAGCAAGAAGAGGAGGAGAGTTAGAAGAAAATTAACTTCAAGCTAAGAAGAAGACCAAGACAGAAGACCAAGACATTTCCTCCAAACAAGAAATCAACACACAATCAAGCCGACCAAGCACTGAGAAACCATGGCCCAACCCAACACGCACCTGACGCTTGACCTGACGCTTACCTGACTCTGTCCTGCCGCCTCCTACCCGCTTCCAGGCGAGTTGCTGCTGCCTCCAACTTAAACTCCCTCATGCAAGCGGTGCTTAGCCACTGCACCTATTCTCTCCTGCTAAAATTCACTTCAATCCTCCCTTTATCCTTCCCCTGAACCTCCTTCCCCCCTGTCACTAGCATTTTATGTATGTACCCGGTTTGAAGTTAGGCACAAGCTTGGGTAACCTTCGGTCCTTTCTGGCCTGTGTTGTCAGTTGACTTCTGTCTTCGATGGATCGGGTGATATACTTATGGTATTCATTGTTGAGGCTGACTGGCTGTATTTAGTGTTTTATGTATTTTTGTTCTTGAATCGTAATATTGGCAACCTTAAAGTTATCTAGCATGTTCATGTGATTATTTTTGTCTTTGTTATTAGTGGTAAGCATTTGTAAATATAGTTATACTTTTTATTTAAGTTTCTTTACTCAAATCATCAAGTATTCATATATTAAAAGGGGTTGCATTCAATCCATACATTATACCGTAGTTGTTGTTCTCGATACAAATTTAAGAATCATATATTGTAATTCTCTTTATATACCTTCACTTTTTGTTTGTTACGAGCCTTACTCCTTTGACACGTATATATATATATATATATATATATATATATATATATATATATATATATATATATATATATATATATATATATATATATTTCATGTAGATCCACAATGAAAAGGTGGATAAGATAAATCTTGATAAAATCACACGGGGAAAGGGAAACAACGGAGCACCTTAGCTTTCGTCTTTATTGAAGATGTCTTGGATAAAGACAAAAGCTAAGGTTCTCCGTTGTTTCCCTTTCCCCGTGTGATTTTATCAAGATATATATATCTCGTTGAACAGGCTTTGTGTGAAATATAACAGAGTCTAGGACTACTTTTAGTATCCTGGTGGTCCAGCGGTTAGTGTTCCCCGGTCACAGTCATGGGCCGTGGGTTCGAATCCTGGCGGGTTGAGGTGTTGATTGTATGTAGAAGTCCGCGTGTTTATTGGGCTAATGAAATATATATATATATATATATATAATCAACGACCTCACCAGCAAGGAATCGAACCCTCGACCTACTGGGTGTGACTAGGGAACGCTTACCGGCTAGGCCACAAGGACACTAAAAGCAGTTCTAGACTCTGTTATATTTCACACAAAGCCTGTTCATCGAGCTGATGGCGCCGTGAACCTCATTGGGAAACTGCCCGTGCCTCGTATGTGGTGTCAGTAGCATTTTACCGAATCCAGTTGGTATGAACAGGCTTTGTGAAATATAACAGAGTCTAGAACTGCTTTTAGTGTCCTTGTGGCCTAGCCGGTAAGCGTTCCCTAGTCACACCCAGTAGGTCGAGGGTTCGATTCCTTGCTGGTGAGGTCGTTGATTGTATGTTCAAAGTCCGCGTGTTAAATGGACTAAAAATGAAGTATATATATGTACCTCGCGTTTCATCCCAGCTGGATTCGGTAAAATGCTACTGACACCACCTACGAGGCACGGGCAGTTTCCCAGTGAGGTTCACGGCGCCATCAGCTCGATGAACAGGCTTTGTGTGAAATATAACAGAGTCTAAAACTGCTTTTAGTGTCCTTGTGGCCTAGCCGGTAAGCGTTCCCTAGTCACACCCAGTAGGTCGAGGGTTCGATTCCTTGCTGGTGAGGTCGTTGATTGTATGTTCAAAGTCCGCGTGTTAAATGGACTAAAAATGAAGTATATATATATATATATATATATATATATATATATATATATATACGTACATATATTTCATTAGCCTAATATCACCTATGTGATACGGGTAGTCCCCATTAGAGGTTCACGGCGCCATAAGCTCGTTGAACAGGCTTTGTGTGAAATATGGCAAAGTCTAGGACTGCTTTTAGTATCCTGGTGGTCCAGAGGTAGCATTCCCCGGTCATAGTCATGGGCTCGTGGGCCGTGGGTTCGAATCCGAGAGAGAGAGAGAGAGAGATTATAATGTTTGTAAAATACCTGATAATGTAATGGAGTTCTTTAATTAAACTTATCCAGAATGATTCCTCCTCATAGTTGTAGTTGTTGATGGACTACTACTGCTAATCTCCATTAGCGCTAAAAGACCTAACATGTTGAAGTGCAGTAATAACAGTATAGAAGCAAGGGAATTTACAGAGAGAGAGAGAGAGAGAGAGGCTGCAGTGACGATTACGAAAATAATGCTTTACTCGAGGGTAAGAGTGCAGATGAGAGAAAAATACTTTTGCTTTCAACAAAGTGTGAAGGCAGGAATATGTTCCAATAATTTAAAGGCTATATTCTTAAGGTGACTTGTATGAGTTTTGAGTCCAGAACCCTATGACGGCTCATGAGCTATCGTGTAGCACCCGGTTAACCCAAGAGAAGCTAATCCGAAGATTTAAAGGCAATACATTACTGATAGCGTCTGGGTGAGAAGGTATGTATGTTTCTCTCTTAATGCCATTCTGATTATTCCTGTCAAGGCCATTCACGTCGTTTTCTGATCGATCTATAATAAAAAAGAGACATGACAAGGAAGGAACTTTAAGAAACTTATTTTGAAAAGACCTAAAGTTATTTGCTTACATTGCCTTAAACTTAATAAGTAACAATATCCTTGAGTGATCAATATTTTGCTCTTCCTTCCCCGGCTAAGAGTTCAAGGGTCACCACCGTCCACAGTTCTCCTGACTCGATATTAAACCTCACCTCAACCCCTGACATTTGACGAACGCCTAAAACATAGAAGAGACACTGAGCAGAACCTTTGAGGGAGATATCTTGTCTGTCTTATTGACTTAGGTTATTTAGATAACGTTGGGCGGAGGTTTCTGGGCCTTTCTCGATGGTATATAAGATGTCACACATATCTGACGACTCATGCATGTCTGGCTCTCGAGTTATAGAGTTTTAAATTAACAACATCCTTTGAGACATTTTCAATTGTTATTGGTACGGTTAAAGAGTCAGCTCAAGATACTTGCTGTGTGTGTACAGTGCAGAAGACATTAAGAGGTAGCGAACGAGAGAGAGAGAGAGAGAGAGAGAGAGAGAGAGAGAGAGAGAGAGAGAGAGAGAGAGAGAGAGAGAATAGAATATTACGCACGAAATTAATAACACCAGTTTTAGTAAGCCAAACATTTCAAGTTCAACTCAGCAGTAATGTTTAATTTCTGTTCAATAATTAAAAATATTTCACTGAGTCTGGGAGCAGAGAAACATGTGTGTGTGTGTGAGAGAGAGAGAGAGAGAGAGAGAGAGAGAGAGAGAGAGAGAGAGAGAGAGAGAGAGAGAGAGAAATTAAAATAAATATCCTGAGGGAGATCTCAGATGCCTTATAATTACACATAGCATCTGTGGGAGTCTATCTATGTGGCTGTTTCTCTTTTTCTTTCGTCATATCTATCCGTGTGTCTTTCTCTTTCTCTCCCTCACGCTATTACTATTATTACTTTGCTGTCACTCGGAATCGAGTATGACGATCATCCAGTTATGATAAAATGATATGAGTTATTAAGGATGTCACCTACGTTGGAGAGCTCTGACGTGACTAGAGAGGGTCGTCTACGGATGTTGTATGTGCAGAGGAGTACATCTAGTGCTGAATGGACAGCTGTAGCGTCTTTCCGGCGTTGGCGCTTGTCTGTCTCGGTATGCAGTCGGGCTAACTCGAAAGTATTGACACCTTCTCGTGTGGTGCTCCTCCAAACGTTCCGGTGTGGAGTAATAGTCTCCCAGGTGAGGGGTCGATTTGGCATTTTTTCAGGTTTGTCTTTAGACTATCCTTATACCCTTTCAGTTGCCCGCCAGCATTACGTTTACTCGGTGACAGTTTTCAAGCGCCCTGAAGTGCCTCCTGTAGGTGACCCATGTCTCGTTGTCATATAGCCGGGTGGGGAGGACAACTGCTCGATATACGTGCAACTCTATAGATAATTTCAGGTCCCTACAGCTGCAAACACGGGTACCGAGTTTCCCAAAGGCAGCCGAGATACTGAAAGTGGGTAACATTAGAAAGGGTAGTACCGTTAAGCTGGATGGATGGTGGAGGTCTGGATGAACAAGGGGCAGGTTGAAAGAGAATCCGAGTCTTACGTACATTCACGTCATAGCCGAAATGTGCATACACATCTGCGTAGGTGTTCAGGATCTCCTGTAAGTTGCGTTCAGTGTGAGCAACAAGGGTGAGGGCGTCTGCATACGGAAGTTCAGTAATGGAAGTTGCCGATACCTCTGTTCCTGCTTGGAGTCGTGTTATGTTGAAAAGACCCTTCATCCGGTTATGGATGTCCACCCTGCCGGCAAAATTGGCACTGGCACGTGTAAGGAAGGCAGCCATGAAGATGGAAAAGAGAGTTGGTGCCAGTATGCATCCTTATTTTACCTCTGCTTTGAAGTGGAAGAACTGAGACGGGGTGCCATTGTGCAGGACACTGCCGTTCATGCCATCGTGGAGTTGCCTCACAATGGCGATGAATTTTGGTAAGCAGCCAAAGCGGTTGAGGGTCCGCCAGAAGGTTTCTCTGTTGATCGATTCGAAGGCCTTGGTTAGAACGATGAAGGCCATGTACAGGTCACGACATTGTTCTCTGCACTTTTCCTGTATATGGCGGGCAGCAAAAATCATGTCAGTGGTGCCCCGTGATGGTCTAAACACACTGAGATTCTGGGAGGAAGTTTTCCACCCAGGAAGAAGTCTGTTAAGGAGGACTCGGGCGATAATGTTGTCAGCTACGGACAGCAGTGAGATCCCGCAGTAGTTGCTACAGTCTGACCCGTCTCCCTCGTTATTATAAATAATTAAGAGCTTAGGGGATTTCCTCCTTTTCCCATATATTCTCCAGGAAAGATTGAAGACGGCTGGTAAGCAGAGGTCCTCCTGCTTTATATACCTTGGCAGAATTTCCAACAGGTCTAGATTCTTTGTTATTCTTCATCTGTTTGATGGAAGTAGCTACCTCATCCATGGATGGAGAATAGCTGAAGTCGGTCAGCTCTGGATGCTGAGGCACCTGCTGGGTACTCAGGACATCCACATTGGTGTTTTGGGTGAGCAGTAAATGGTAGTGCTCTTTCCAGTGCTGAAGGATGCCTTCTTTATCTTAATTAGGGTGTTATTTTCGTATGAGCGGAGGGGGCTATGCCATGAGTGGAATTGAAAAATTCGGGCATTTTGTACTGATCTGCAAATTTTGGTGTTTCACATGCTTTAATTTTAAACCAGTCGTTCTTTAGTTTGCGAAGTACGTGCTGGGCCGCTGCTTTCTTCTTGCAGAAGGTATCAGCTTTGGTTCGAGACTGAGGGTTGTTCTGCCAGTCAGTTAAGGCAGCACGTTTATCTCGATCAGTACATTGATTTTCGGGTCATTTTCATTAAACCAGGCCTGGTGTATTCTTTCAATCTGGCTGAGGGTCTCCCTGTAGGGTTTCCTCTTGACAGTGTCGAGAATACCCCATTCGGCACTGGGATTTTGGTTGTTTTTTGTCGGGTTTCATTTTAGCACATGTTTGAGCTGCTCTCTGAAAGCATGGGCTGCCGCTGGATCCTCCAGACGCATAGTGTTAAAACCTCTTCTGGAGGCTTGTTGCCTTCGTCGTTTTGGGGCGACGTGGAGTGAGTGCTTGGCTCTGACGAGCTGATGAACAGTGTCACAGTGGTCTGAGCCATGCATGGCATGGGTGATGAGGACATCTCGGCGATATTTTTCTCTGATAATGATGTAGTCAATGAAATACCAATTTTTTGGTTCGTGGGTGTTGCCACGAACCATTGAACTTGTCAGCCTGCCTAAATAGGGTATTGGTGATAGTGAGTGTGTGTGCAGCACACTTGCTGAGAAAGAGTAGGCTGTTGGGATTACACTTGCCTAGTCCATTTCTCCCCATGATTCCCTGCCAAATGTTAGCATCTCTGCCAACTATGGTAATGAAGTCACCTCGGAGCACAACCTTTATCTTCTCTGGGGATATCACTCTTTCAAGGTCGGCGTAAAAAGCATCCAATGTTGGAGCGTAGGCACGTGAGCGATTCAGTGGGCTTCTGAGCGTCATGAAGTGCTCGTTGATCCCCACAGGCATTTCATTCAGCTCATGTAGGAAGCATTGGCGGATGTTAAAGCCAACTCCATAAATGCGGTTTCTCCCTGCAGCAGGCTTACCCTTCCAAAAGAAGGTATAGCCAGACCCCCCGATCTGTGAGCCGACCCTCGTCTGGGAATCGGGACTCACTAATGGCTGATATGTTGATGTTATACCTAGCCAGGTCTTTTGCCACAAGGGCGGTTCTTCTTTCAGGACGCTCATTTGTGTCAGTATCCAGAAGGGTCCTTACATTTCATGCAGTGACCATAAGAGGTTGCATAGTTTGTTTTTGTTTGGATTTGTGATTATGATTGTGTTTTCGACCGCATAAGGATGACCTTACTGTGTGTAGTTGCCCAGTCACGTTGAGTTTTTTAGGCAGGGTATGTTTAGGGCACCTTTTCTAGCCCCCTTCCCATGTGGGGTGAGCAGAGTGGCTCCTCGAAGGGGCTGCTCATTCGCAAAGACAGGACCGAATGGCACTGCTGACTAGATCCTAGTGCATAAAGGAACACACACACACACACACACACACACACGCAAGAACGTTTTCCCAGTTATTTCATCTAATTTTCCGCAATCTGAGATCCTTACCTATTTAAAATTCATGCTTCTTATTTCGAATTTCGACTGGCTCTCTGCCTCGAACTCCCTTTTCTTTTGCGTTTAAGCTCCCTCTTTATACTGTACAATTTCCTTTGTCTGTGTCTGTGTGTCTGTCTATTTGTCTGTCTAAGTCTCTTTCTCTACCTTTCTGTCCTTCCGTCTGCTTGTTTGTATGTCTACCGGCATGTTTTTCAGTCTGCCTGTTTGGAATAATAATAAAATTAAAAATAATAATAATAACAATAATAATAATAATAATAATAATAATAATAATAATAATAATAATAATAATAATAATAATAATAATAATAATTAACGGTGTATTGAGATAAGAAAGTAGACCAAAACCTTAAAATATACATTCAACAGAGATGATGAAAGTTATATAATTGGGGGAATGGGTCACTTGATTGACAAATAATATGATATATAATAACATGGGGGATTTCATTTAACAGGGAATTTCAACATAGTAATAGTAAATAGGAAGAATTGCAGTGAGTGAACACTCTGGTTAACTACCAGTTATTGATAATTTTTATAATTGATAGGACTGGGCTTCTTATTGCGATCAGTGTAAGGTTGTATGGGCTGAATGTGGTTGGAGTGTCGGACGAGGTATCTCGGGTGGGAGCAGGAGACGGCAATGAGGATGGTACAGAAGCTTCTCCCAAAATTTGCAGCTGATGTCATGATGATAATCAGAGAGAGAGATGAGAGGCTGAGTGTATTGAATACCTCTTGATATGTGGATTAGGAGGGGAGAGAATAATCTCGCATGCCCTCTTCTGTATATTTTTTTTTTTAGGTTTTCTCGTTGTATGGCATTTAAAGAGTAAGACCAGGCAGGGGAAGCATAGGTGAGCTTAAGAAGTACGGATGTTGAGTAAGCATCGAAGAGTTCAGCCGCGGGACCTGAAACCACACACCCACCCAGCCACTGCTCGCAATGCCACAGTTTATTTTCCATTACACTACCAGGGTTCTTATAGCTGTGCCCTCAGAAGCAAACAAGCCGAGGTGTTACGAGACAATTATCAGCAAGTTTCTTTGAGAGTGGTGTTGAGATCAGAGAACACACTACAAAAGTGGTTTAGATATAACGCTCGAGTCCCTGATGAACTACAATCCTCAGTTATTTATTCATTCAAGTTAGTGTATTCGCTGTAAAGAGATTTACGTTGGTCAAACTAAACGACAGCTGAGGGTTAGAACTGTCGAGCACCAGGGTCACTCGTTCAAAACAATCCAACTATTGTCTAAACCGCCATATTCAGCAACCAGAGACCATAGCCACACATCCGATCATCCTATAAATAAGGCAGACTTCACCATCCTCACCAAGTGACTGCTGGACCCGGAGCTGTGAAGACTTGCCTTTTCTGCTGCATGTTTGAGCAGTTTGCAACTTCGTTGTGATTGGACACTCAATCCTAGTGATTGACCTTACCCAACATAGCGACTGTGCAATTTCCATCTCAGATTGTACGAGAAACATTCAAACTTCTGGAAAACATATATTTGGGCTCCCCAAATTTTGAATACTCCCCGTGCGTCTACGTCCTGGATTGGCCAATCAGCGGTGCCCCACGGTGGCGTGATACATGCACGTTTACTGCGGTGCTCTGATTGGTTAACCGAACGTGGCGTGGTAGGGAGACTGTCTCTACTCTCTAAGTCCTCTTCTTTCCTTTTTTCATCCCCCTCATGCACTCCGTTCCTTGAACGGGAGGCGGGACTTAGCGATACGGTCGATCCGGCAAGGGAACCTGTGATAGTGCAGGGCGCCCCTTGTCCGGGGGTCACCGGTAGGTGGCAACTTATATAGACTTAACTTTTGTCACAGGTAACGTGGGCGCGGAACCCTACAAGCCCGACACCCGTCCAAGAGGGGGGGGGGGGGGGTTACTGCTCCCAGGCAGGAGCCCTGTGTTATAGGTAGGATTGTGGTGTAATCAGGGAAGATGACCACAAGCATTAGGATTAAACATAGAGATAAGGGACACCCTATTGGAAGAGGAAAAGTGGCAGAAATCACTTATAACAAATTACAAGTCCCATTAACAAGAACATTTAGCACCAACGAAGGTTTCAAAGTAATCTGTAAAGATGACTTTGACCCAGACAAAATCCTCTCAAAAGAAGCCAGAGATGTTTTTTACAATGAAGGACTTGTTGTCATGCCACCAAATCAAAAAGCAAAAAGATCAGTTTTCGTTCGCCAAGTCGACCAAGAGATCGGGAGGAAAACATCTGAAGATCTGAAAGATGAACTGGAACGCCAAAACAGTTGGATGAAGATCGAGGAAGTTATCAAGATAAAAGACTACACTCATGTTTTCAAGATTACCTTCGAAGAAGTTTCAATGGCTGAAAAAGTATTACAGCAGGGCTTTCTAATATTTAACATGTCAGTAACACCTCATCAAATAAAGAAGGAAACTTTTATCAGTCTGCAAGCTTGCTTTTCCTGTTACAATTATGAAGAACACACAACGAGAGACTGTCCAGAAGAAGAGAAAAAGTACTGCTCAGATTGTGCAGGCGACGACCATACCTACACTGAATGTAAGAACACACATGTTGGCTGTCTCAACTGTAAGAGAAACGGGAATGCCTATATAGGACACAGGACGTTAGCAATGGCATGCCAAAATAAAAAAACACATGATAAAGTACAAGGAACAAGAAACAAGGAAAAAGGAACAAGAAAAGAAGGATACGACATACGTCGAAATAGCCAAGAGAGCGGTCCAAAAAGCTCACAGATCAGAATCCACCATATTAAACTTAAGTGAACCAATACATTGCACCCGGATCATACAATGAGGAGTTAAGGATAAATGTTTAAATTGAATAACCTACCGGAGATGATATTCCCAGAGAATCCAGAATCCGAAAAATTATTTCAGGCAACATACTCAAGTGAACTGAGAGAAAGACTACAGCTAGACAAACAAAGGTTTGAGCAAGGAGCAACAGCTGATACACAAGAAACACAAGCGACTGATAGAGATCTCAGACAAATGACTAGAAGTGACAAAGAGAAGATAGAAATAACAAAAGGACAGACTACAAGACAAAGGATAAGGAGGAGAGAAGAGAAGATGGAGACTGATCACAATATTCAACCTGAATCTGCTGAAGATATTGGATTAAAAGTTATCACCACAACAAAACATGGAATCCCAACATCGAGACCAACAGGAGGGACAATAGCAAAAAACTGTGAAGGAGGGATATACAAGTGAACATATCAAGAAAAATCCCTAAGCGAAAATTACGTCTCGACACTAATCACTATGGACAAACTAAAGATTACGATCAATGACTTTAATATAGTAGACCCGTCATAGTTTAGAAGAGTCAGAAGCGTGAAACAGTATGATAGGTCTCCACTCCAACTGCCACAATCCAAGTATAAGAAATAATGGACAATAGACAAACAGTAAGAACTTTAAGAATAATACAACACAACGTAAGAAACTGGAAGACCGAGAGAATTAACCTAAGTAATATATATCAAGAAAGTGACCCTGACATTATACTAATAAACAGTCACGGTGAGACAGACAACAACATAAAACTCTTTAACTATTATGTAAACCAAAGACATAAATCAGGCGAGAAAAATGACGGAGTAGCTATAGCGGTTAAAATAAACTTAAAATTTAAACTAATCGATGACTTCCAGAATGAATTTCTAGCAATAAAAATAAATACAACTCAAGGAGACATAATCATTGTTACAACTTATCTGCCACCGAGACGACCCTACTTACCTATAGAAGATCTATTAAAATTGGCTAACAACAGTCACCCGATGTACATCTTAGGAGACTTTAACTCCAGACACAGGATTTTCGACAATACAAATAATAACGCCGTGGGAAACGCCCTTAATCATTTAATAAACCTAGAGAAAATCAATCATCTAGGTCCTAAGTTTCCAACCTGGAGAAATCACAATACACAATCGACACCAGACAAAATTTTTACCAACAACAAAGCCTTTTTCAATTACCATATAAAACAAGGCCCTCTCACAGGTAGTGCCCATCTGCCAATTATACTAACACTCAACAAGCCCCATACAGATACCAATAAAAAAAAGAGACTGAAAATGAGCAAAGCAGACTGGGACAGCTTCAAAGACGACTTAGGTAATCACCATTCGATTAACCTACAAGGGAAAACAACAGAAGACATAGACTCAGAAATGGACAGACTGCACTCAGCAATAAAAACATCTATAACCAAACACACTCCTACTTCACACTTTAGAACATTACCCAACAACAGACTAACAGAAGTAGTTAAATTAATCCAAACCCATTACAATGAAATAAACAGGTATATGGAAAGACACGGCAGTAACAGATGGCTATATACGACGCAGATAGCACTACAGATAAAATTAAGAGACGCATGTAAGGAAGCAAACGGTAAAAAATGGAATGATATAATGGCGGCCGGCAAGACTAAAGACACAAAAACATTTTGGACTTCCATAACAAGATGATGGGGCACAACAAGCAAAAAACACCATACATTAAAGACCAAAATGGAACAAAACTGTACGAGGAAAATGAACAAGAGTCAGCATTCAAAAGGGAATGGGTAAAAGTTTATAAAATATTAGATGAGGAAAATGAAGATTTTGATAGTGAACACGAAGAAAGGATAGAAGACGAAATGGGAAGACACATACATAGAATCACCCCAAAGCAATATTTAGACTAAAATTTACTGCCTAATAATCAAATAATAACCATGGGAGAAAATGATGCACTGCCTGAGGAAGTTTAAGGAAAAGGCCCCCGGGCTCACAGGTATAACACGAAATATGATCATGAATCTACCTGAAAAATCTTTAAAACACTATTAAACATTTATAACGCATGCTTAATAACCGGTTACTTTCCAGACAAACTAAAATATGCTAAAATGATATTTATTCCCAAGGAGGGTAAAGACAATAAGGAAATATTAAACTACAGGCCAATATCTTTATTAGAAATTACCGGGAAAGTACTGGAAAAAAAATTAAATTTAAGATTTCTAACCTTTTTAACACAACATGGGAAAACTGACAATAGACAACATGGATTTATGCCCAATAGAAATACCCTAACTGCAATAGCTACAATAACGGAAATAATTGCAATAGAAAAAAGCAAGGGGAACCAGATCAATATAATTTTAAGGGACGTTTCTAAGGCTTTTGATAAAGGTTGGCATTTAGGCTTAAAATATAAAATAGTAAAATTGGGACTTAACGAACACTTGCTGAGAATATTGTGTAACTACTTAGATGATAGGAGAGCACAAATTCAAATTGGAAACTTTATGGGAACTATGTTTAATCTTGAGAGTGGAGTACCTCAAGAAGGATGCCTTTCTCCAACACTATATACAATTTATACATCAGACACACCTCAACCTACCCCCTTTAGCGAATATGTAATGTTTGCTGATGATATTACTCAAATAGTATCATACCCAGGAAAATGAACCCAATTTATGGCACTCTACACGGTAAGAGCGATAAAAAATATAAATGATTTTGAGAACAAATGGAAAATCAGGACAAATAAGAACAAATAAAAAATAACACCAATAGCCAAGATCAAAACAAGTCCAGTAATAGTCGACCAGGAACTATACCCATACGACACTGAAGGCAGGATGCTTGGACTAAAACTAACAAAAAGGGGATATATGACATACTTAAAAGATAAAGAACGACAGGCAAGAATAAGATTATCAAAAATAAAACGCTTTAAGAACCTTAGCAATAATAACAAAAGAAAGATTTATATAGCCCTTTTTAAATCAATTATGGACTACCCACCCATCCCATTGAACACCCATAGTAAAACGAGCATTAAAAGGTTACACACAGTACAAAATATAGCCCTCAGATTTATATATAACATAAAATATACAGACCACATCAATAATGAACAGCTACACAAGAGAGCAAACCTCCTAGTAATCAATGTAGAAATACACAACAAAGCCGCAAATATTTTGAACAAAGTGACTGAACTCAACACAGAAACTTACTAAAATTGGATAAATAATATAGACACTGAAGAATTCCAAGAACACAGTTGGTTTAAATCAGTCAGGAAAAAAATAATTGAACCATCTCCTGCCCCAATATACACATAAAACATTAATAGAGAGAATAAAAGATGAGAGTGGCCTACCAGCTCTACTAAGAACCTGGCAGGCCTCTCCATACAGTGTACCTTTAGACTAACACAACTAACATTTAACTAACACCTTAGCAAAAAAAAAAGAAAAAAAGTGACTATCCTCCCAGCTACACAAGGACCTGGGCGAGCTCACTAACTCCATCGCAGTAAATATAATGTAAAAAAAAAAAAAATAATTATAATAATAATAAATAAATATAAAAATCAATATAAAGTTCCTTGACTGGTCACTACGGAACATTAACCACGTCCTCTTACATGTTCAGTGAAAGGAAAAATTTAAATTGCGAATATTTTGATAATTTACACTTGTGTACTGCAGCTTAAGTCATTCACTAAACTTATCTTTACATCTCCAGTTACTTGAGAAGCCATCTGTCTGTCGTAGCTTAAAAAAAAACAGTTAGAAATGTTCCTACTTCTCCTGTTACGAGGTTAGGTCAAACATCTTGAGATCCTTTGAAAATCAAGGACCAGAACTTTTTCATTTTGGGAGGCACAGGGATTCATTACGGAGAGTCTGGCGAGAAAGCGATCCCCTTTATGAGAAACTGTGGTCATTACCAGTGTTTGGGAGGGCTGAGGGTCGTGGCGGTGTTTGTGTAAGAGGAAGGGGAGGAGGAGAAGGAAGAAGAAAAGAAGAGATAAAAGGAGGAGGAGAATGAGGAATAGAACAAAGAAAAACAGGAGGAGGAAGAAGAGGAGGTGAAGGAGAAAGACGAACAGGATGAGAAAGGTTATGGGTGGGAAAGGGGAAAGGAGGCGGAGAGAGAGAGAGAGAGGGCGAGAGGGGAAGGGATGGGATGGGGTATAGGAAGAAATTAGGAGGGTGAGGAAAAAAGGAGAGTATGAAAAGACGATGGCAAGAAGAGGGAGGTAAAGAGGAGGGAAAGACAAAACGGATGGGAGATAGAAGAAGGAATGAAGAGAGAGGCAGAAGGGGAAAAGAGAGTAAGAAAGGAGAGTGAAGGACAGGGGTTGGGGAGTGAGGGACGGAGTTGGCTGCTTGTGCTGATCTCATAAGCCATAAAGGAATGTACAGAGTTTATTGTGTCCCTACCAAGGTAACGCTAGAGAGAGAGAGAGAGAGAGAGAGAGAGAGAGAAAGAGAGAGAGAGAGAGAGAGCCCACTTACATTTACATCTCCTACAATACACCCAGACCTCACAATACACCATCTACACCTGACCACACAGTATACTCATTACCCCTGCAGGTGTGAAGATGAAGCCAGGTATAGATAAGGTCTTCGAAGTTCCATGAGGTGGTAGCAGGAGTGGTCGATAACCCAGGTGGTGATGGGTACTGGAGTCTATCACGCCCCGTCATGCTTCATTTACACCGAGGTCAAGCTAATCGCTAGGAAAAGGGCTAACCTTTTCACAGTAAATTGGAGATTTGGTTAAGTTAGTTTAGATTATGGGCAGGTTAGGTTTGGGGAGGGGTCATGTTATGTTAGATTAAGTCATAGCTAGATTCGGTTAGGTTTAGTTTGGTTAGGTTGGGTTAGGTTAGGTCACGGGTAGGTTAGTTAGCTTAGGTTGGGTCAAGGTAAGGATAGGGGAAGGTTAATTAAATCAGGTTAGGTTATGTGTAAGTTAGGTTTAAGGTTAGGATAGGTAAGGTTAGGGGTAAGTTAGATTATGTTAGGTTAGATTTTGATAGGTTAGGTCAAGGGTAGGTTAGGTTAGGTTAGGTTATGTTAGGTTTGGTTAGTTAGGTTAGGTTAGGTTGTAGGTTAAATTATGTTAGCTTAGATTAGGGGTAGGTTAGGTTAAATTATGTCAGTTTGTGTAAGGTACATTAGTTAAGGTTCCGTTATGTTAAGGTAAGGGTCGGACGGGATAGTTTAGGGGTTGTTTGGTAATTTTAAAGGAAGATTAGTTAGTTTATTGCTCAAGTTCTGTAAGATGAGGTTAGGTTAGGTTAGGTTAGGTTAATAAATGAGAGGTAAAGTGTTAGTGAGTTAAGTCAATTTAGTTAAGGCTGCTGATCCATTTCCTAAGAGTGTTCTTCGTTTTTTCATATTTCTCACCCCGCCAAGGCTGTCTGTCAGTCTAATGGTAACTCACTCTCTGTAGATAGCTCGTTCCTTAGCACAGATGCCAACCGTGTAGTAACACCTAGGTTATAATGACAAAACCCTTTGAGTACAATGACTTAACCAGTTGAGTACAATGACTTAATCAGTTGAGTACAACCACTAACCCGTTAAGTACAATGACTTAACATCTTGAGAATGATATTAATTAACTTTTTGAGATTAGTGAGAACCGCTCGAGTATGTCTTAATTAATTGAATATGGTGATATTGTACTTCGCGATTTAAATTATTGTATTCAAGAAAATAATCATAAATGGGGTGGAAAAGTCATAACAATAGTATGTTTTATTTTTGCAAGTCATGTCTCGCCCTAATACTGTATAAAGTGGCCGGACACGACACTTACTCATAATGCTGGAAGAGATCTTAATTGTATGCTGAACTATATTATAATCTTCATAAATACTGACGACATATAATCTGTCTTTATGACATAAATGTCTGAATTCTTCAAAATATTTATCTTTCAAGATAAACAAATAAACCTAACTACTATGCTTGTATTGTACGTACAGTACATTTACAGTGTATGTATCCTCTCCCCTCATTGAGGATTCGACCCTGTATCAACGTCAGCACTACGCTGGGGTTTATACCATTCGTCCAAATTGTATAAACCTTTCCAGTGCGGTGTAGGTGACGCATATACAGTATATATATATATATATATATATATATATATATATATATATATATATATATATATATATATATATAATCATGTAGATCCACAATGAAAACGTGGATAAGATAAATCTTGATAAAATCACACGGGAAAAGGGAAACAACGGAGCACCTTAGCTTTCTCTTTATTCAAGACGAAAGCTAAGGTGCTCCGTTGTTTCCCTTTTCCCGTGTGATTTTATCAATATATATATATATATATATATATATATATATATATATATATATATATATATATATATATATATATATATGCTGATAACCACCAGGAAAGAAGAAAACACGAAGTTCCCAAGCGCTTTCGTGTAATTCACATCTTCAGGGGTGAGTACAGACTAGTCTGTACTCACCCCTGAAGATGTGAATTACACGAAAGCGCTTGGGAACTTCGTGTTTTCTTCTTTCCTGGTGGTTATCAGCATATACCTAGATCACGCGCACCTACAGTGATTTACTTATATATATATATATATATATATATATATATATATATATATATATATATATATATATATATATATATATATATACTATATATTATATATATATATATATATATATATATATATATATATATATATATATATATATAATGACTGCACTATGAATGTTCCTACATGTAGACAACAATTTAGAGATAATTTTTGTAGTTTACTTCGATCACCATAAACAGTGCCAGATAAATATAACAGTACTAAATTCGTACTATTAGGAGAGAGAGAGAGAGAAAGAGAGAGAGAGAGAGAGAGAGAGAGAGAGAGAGAGAGAGAGAGAGAGAGAGAGAGAGAGAGCAGTCTTGCCACCACACAACCTTGTCCTCCCAGCTGGCGTAAACACCAGCGAGTCGCCCCACCTCCTCCCCCTCACCCATCCCTCTCCTCCACCCCATCTTTAACTAGTCCTCATAATCCTTTCCCTTCCCATAGTTCCATGATCTCTCCCTAGCCCCATCTCCCATCCAACCCAGTGATCCCCTCCCATCTACCTCTACAGCTCTCATTATCCTTCTTTTTTTCTTCTTATTGTCTCATCCTCCACCCTCCTATCCCCTTTCCCATCATTTATGCGTCACTTCTCTCCCTCCTCCCCATTTTATATCCCCTCTTCACCCCCACTCATACCCCAACCCCCATCATTCCTCTTTTTCGATTATAGCTCGCGGGTAAACACTGTAACAAACAAAGGTGCCGGGAATGTGAAAATTTGGCACTGAGAGTCGTGATGCTGAGGGGACGTGGCACTGAGAGTCATTGAGTGTCTCTGGAGGCAGTAGTGTGGCACGAGGAGGCACACCGCCACATCTGGGGCCATGACTCAACAGTTTGTGGCACTGGATAATGCTAGAATGACCCGAGGGGGAGGGGGGTGCCAGTATTTTGAGGTGCAACTTTAAGGAAAGTAGCTCGTATTTTGGGGTCGTGGTGTAGCACTGAGAGTAACAGAGGACTAGTGAGGTGGTAGCAGTGAGGAGAAGGGTTCCTAGCACTGAGGGATCGTGGTGTTGAGGGGTCGTGAGACGGTGGCACTGATAGTTTATGACACTAAGAGTCGTGGCACGGAGAGGTAATGACATGGCGATCGTGACACCAAGGGGTCGTGGCACTGGGGATCATGACACTGGGGTGTAGTGGTGCTGAGTGGTAGTAACACGAATACAGTAAACAAGAGCGAGACGCACGAGTGTGACAACAACAACAGCACTGAGTTCTCACAATAAACACATACATTAGCTGGCGACAGTCAGTATTAGTATTTAATCAGTTTGTATCTAGTAGTTTATGTTCACGCGTTTATTTAAAGGACTCACTAATTCTCAGAACCGGACCCACACTTTGAATCGTTTTAAGCCTCACCTATTATAACCTATCCTTTCTTAGCCTATTCTAGTCCACCCCTAACATATCCAACCTGACTAAACGTACCCAAAAATCATAATTATATCTAACCTAAGTTAGGTTAGATATAACTATGATTAGGTTAGGTTACCTACCCTAACCTAACCTATCCTTCCCATCCTCCAGACACTTTTTTCATCACATCTCCCACGGACGAATGTTTACTGACAGCGAGAGAAGAGCGATTCTTTCACATCGTTCAAAGGTGAGGGACTCCTATTCAGGGATCAAAGGCTAGTGTTTCTTTGTTGTTTAGTAAAGGAGTGGTGATTTCTATCCACGCAAAGCAGTGACGGTCCTTTCTTATCCATCAAAAGGCGCTCGTTCTCTCAACATCTCCAGAGGCAGACGTTCTTTTCAATGTCATCAAGACATTCCTTCACATACCTCGCAGGCAGGTAGCTGCTGTTTTTACTCCCCAAAGTAAGCAAATAACTAAATAACGGTATAAAAACAAACAGACCAAGCAGCTCTTTGATGTATATAAGCATAAAAACGTTCATGGACGACTCAGAGTTATGGCTTCGTCTACGTAGCTGTGTCGACTTGCGTTAGGCATAAGAAAATCGGTACAACCCCTGAAAGTTCACAGATCCTATGACCACAGAAAGTGACCTTGACCTTCATAGTAGGGAGCTGCTATGTTCATATTAACCCTTCGAGAATGAAATCAATCTCCCGAGTACAGTGAATCAACCCAACGAATAGACATCGCAACCCTCTGAGTACGACGTCATCCACCCATCTGATCACTACAGCAACTCAGCCAGTATAATAAATTAGCCCATTGGGTAAGATATCTTAACCTTTCAGACTGAGTTTTTGCCTGCGACGCGCAGACAAAAAACTTATGTTATGCTCCAGCTAGCTACACTACCTCTCTAAGAGGTCCCTTTGTGGCTTTGCCCACAGGGTTCAGCTTCGCTAATTGTTGGAGTAGGTCGCTAGGTGTACTGTGGGGAGAAGAGATGTTTCCAGTCTGAAGTCTACGTCGCGAGTTTCCGTCAGTTACCTTCAAAGACCCTGACAGATTTGTTAAACGACCCACCTACCCCATGGCTTTTTATGTAAGAAGTCATTTTTGTCCAATATATATTTTCAGCCTTCGGGCTGCAGAACTTTTTCAATAAACCGTTAATTATTATTATTAATATTATTATTATTATTACACACACACACACACACACACACACACACACACACACACACACACATACACACACACATACCATCTGTGAGAGGATTACTACACTACGTGAGGTCCCTCATAACGCCATTTGTGAGGGAATTACTACACTACGTGAGGACCCTCATAACACCATCTGTGTGGGAATTATTACACCACGTGGGGCCCCTCATAACACTATCTGTGAGAGAATTACTATACCACGTGAGTTCCCTCACAACACCATCTGCGAGGGAATTACTACACTACTTGAGGTACAAGCGCACCCAACCTTCATAGCGAGCGGACGTGCGATGTGTCGCTCCCTGCTCAGTTCAAATCGCTGACCGTTACGACTGTCTGCCTTGTTTTTCGCGTTGGGTCCGTTCTGACTGCTTTATCATGCGGTTGTACATGGATATCATTATTCTTGTACACTGCGCTTCTTCCCTATCCTATCCTTTCGCCTAGAGTCCCTGCTGTTTGGTAACGACGCGAACCCTGCGGGCAAAGCCTCAAGGGGGGTCCTCAGAGGGCTGCTGAGTCGAGACAGTAAGGGTGGCAACATTTTCTGTTAGGGATTCGACAGTGCTTCATAACCTGTCACTGCTAGGTGTTAGGGCTTGGCTAAGCCCCCGCCAGGGGATTGTCTGTTCACCCTACCCCTAGACCCGTCTTTACTCGCCCAGCAAGCGGACAGAAGGAGCGGCATCCATGGGGTTTAACTGAGGTGGACAGATTAGGTAGAATTTTCATTCATTCATTCATGTATGTTACTGACCATGGCCAAAGTGGGAGTGAAGATCTCCGGAACCCCGACCCAGGGGTCTCGGATAGGGCTAAAAAGGCTATTGAGCGACCTAAGGGTGAGAATAAATAGACTTGTGGATCTGAGAGATGGTTACATCATCCTCACAGAAACAGATGAAGATGCTGATAAACTACTTAAGTCTAGTGCCACGGACAAAATGAAAACCAACGGTTTCGAGGTCATTGTCCCACGGGAATACGGCGCCAAGCTCACCCTTGTATGTAAGAAGTTAGACAAAGATGTAGTGGAAAATAACGCAGAAGAAATAAGAGATGAAATACAAAAGCAAAACAATGTCAAGGTTGTGGAGGTGTATCCTATGTATGCCCATAATATAATCAAGGTTCGCTTTGTAGACACAACGGATGCAAAAAGAATGAAGGAGAAGGGGCTATATGCATATGGCACTTCCATCTCATCACACCAAATAGAATATGAAAAGTATACGCCCATCCAACAATGTATGAAGTGCTATAAATACAATGACCACATGACCAAGAACTGCCCCATGCAAGGGGTCATATGCTCTGAGTGTTCATCTGATCAGCACTTCTACAAAGACTGCCGTAGCACCATAAAAAAGTGTGTCATCTGCGAGGGTGACCACAGGACCTTCTCTGCCACCTGCCTGGTCAGGAAACAGGTACTTCAAGAAACAGAGAAGAAACTGACCGAAATAACCAAACAAAAAGAAACCAGGGAAATTTCTAACACCATAGAAAGGACCACTCAGTCGACGATCATGGCTTACAGCCAAACCCTAAAAGACGCTCTAAAAGAAACTCAAGCAGACTCCCTAAAGCTCAACAATGTCAGCGAGACCATGGAAGTCCTGCAATCAGAGATAAGAACCATCAAGGACTCAATAAAACAGGTAGTTACTGAGTCACTGGAAGCCATGAGGGACGCAGTGGCCGAGAGCATCAGGAGCGTCTCCTCTCCACAGCTGGACGAGTCCAAAGCCACCACTATATAATTGTCTTACCTGCATGCCCATCACATGAACATGGTTCATCCAGGTTCATTCTCGAAACACCTCAACGAGACACTAACCAGGAACAACATTGCACCTGTTGAAATAAGCGACAAAGTCCCTTCAAAAGAAATCCTTAAGGCAGTAACCCACTCAACGACTTATCGACGACCTCAACCCACGCCAGAAATAGACCATGATCTCCTTGACTTAGGCAAAAGTCAGTATAACCGCAATCCCGACGTGGCCAGTCAGTTCCCCTGGGATCACAGCTCCAACGACACCGTAAATGCCCACGATCCCATTACATGCACTCCCAGCGACGTCAGTGACCATCGGACTGCAACCACAGTCAATGGCTGCGACCAGATGATGACGACTCACCCCACAGAGGAACAAGACCCTCGAACTGCAGCGTCAGTTGATTACTACGACACGCAGGCCCAGGACATGAACACCTTCCTGTACATGGGTGACGAGAAGTTCGAGGGCCCGCCATTGACTGACAAGCAGATGTCCGAAGGTTCTGCTAAGAAGTTCCGTCCCCCTAGAAATGAATGAAGTCGAGCAAACACGCCAAGCGACGCCCCAAGCTACAGTCTCCGAAATGGCAGTCGTTAGCAGGATGAAAATTGTCCAACATAATGTCCTACACTGGTCCCTTAATAGACGAAACGAATTGTCTAACTTATACTATCAATTAGACCCAGACATCATTCTGTTAAACAGCACTGGCATAAAGGACGAAAGTAAGCTGAAAATTTTGGCTACACTGTATACCAGAGGAACATGACGGGTGAGCTGAACGATGGTGTAACTGTGGCCATCAGGTCACGGCTGAGTCACAGAGTGTTGCCAGACTTCGAGGATTCAGTTCTGGGAGTGCAGGTGGAGACAACTAGGGGACCTGTTATCATACGCACAATGTACCTACCTCCCAGACGTCCTTACTTACCCGAACAAGACCTAAACCAATTGCTACGCCACAGAAAACCAACATACGTCATAGGGGACTTAAATGCGCGCCACGCCATACTAGGACACGGTAATGAGAACAACGTCGGTGTAGCGCTGTATGACAACATCAGAAGGGGAAAATTGCAACACCTCGGGCCAGATTTCCCGACATTGATCAGACGTGCCAGTGCCACAACACCCGACATAATCCTCTCTAACAACGAGGCCGTCCTGAACAGGCACGTTACCGCCGGACCTATCAGTACCAGCGATCACCTGCCAGTCGTCGTGACGCTCTCATCCAATCCCATTATGATCCCCGCCAACATCAGGTCAAACCTCAAACGGGCAGACTGGGACTCCTTCAAGGAGACTCTCAGTCTCAAGCAGGGGAGAAACCTGGAAGAAGCCAGCCCCAATGACATCGACGACGCGGTCGAACAATGGTACACGGATGTGAAGACGGAGATGGACAACAACATCCCGACCACCACTCACAGGACCATTCCCCATCCTCACACTAGTCACCAGCTGAGGCAGCTCAGTGTCCAGTACGCTCACGTGAGACAGCTAGCCAGTATCCGCGGGTGGACGCAGGAGCTGACAGACCGGTACCGAGAGCTACAGACGGACATCCAGCATGAGAGCAAACGTCTACATGAACAAAGTGGGCCGCCTTGGTGTGGGAGGCAGCCAACAATTACCGCGATTCTGCTGCCTTCTGGAAAGGGATCAAGCGACTGATGGGTTCCACCTCTAGCACGGTCCCTTACCTGCTCGACCAAAACAACGTAAAAATATTCGAGGAAGAAAACCAAGAACAACTACATCGGCGATATTTACGAAGGATCTTTACCATTAGTGAACAGGAGAACGAGGGCTTCGACAGGGAGTTTGAGGAGGACATTTTAGGTCAGTTGCAGGACCATCAGCACCTGCTCCAGCCGCTCCCACGGACTGACTTCACCAGACTGGTGGACGGAAGCTACCTGACGGAGCGCATAGTTCCTGCACATGTGTCAGCCGTCATAAGAGGGTTTAAAAACAAATCACCTGGTCAAAGGCACATTAACAAGAAGATCCTGGCTCAACTCCCCGACAACATGATAGAGAGGCTTGCTCATATATGCAACGCCTGCCTCGCCTCTGGATACTTCCCTAAGATGTTCAAAATTGCCGTTATTCGCCTCATACCAAAAGCAGGGAAGCCTCCAAACAAAGTCGAAAACTTTCGACCAATATCGCTGCTAGAGGTACCTGCCAAAATCTTCGACAAAATAGTCAACAAGCGATTGCGGATGTATCTGGAGGACAAAGACGTGCATAATCCCCGCCAGTTCGGCTTCCGCCAGTACCGAGGCACATCCACCGCCATAGCTCAGGCCTACGAGCAGATCGCCAATGCCATGACTGGCCGCCTGCAGTGCAATATAGTACTGAGGGACGTCAGCAAAGCGTTTGACAAAGTTTGGCACGCAGGGCTGCAGTATAAGATCATACAACTGGGGCTACCCGAAAATCTGACGCGCCTGCTGTGTAACTTCATTATGGACCGCAGATCCAAAATCAAGATGCAAGAACATTTTGGAGAAGAATTCTCACTATCGAGCGGCGTGCCTCAGGGCTCTTGTCTCTCACCAACCCTTTGCACACTCTACACGGCTGACCTGCCACCCCCAATCGTCGGCAGCGAGTACGTCATGTATGCCGACGATGTAACACAGATCGTCATCTGCCCAGGAAGGTCCACGGCAAGGATGGCGCGACTCACTGCTCGGGCAATAGAGGAGATCTCGGAGTATGAAAATAAATGGAAAATAAAAACAAACAAAACGAAATTTGAGGTCATACCCATAGCCAAATACAAACCGGCCCCATTGATGATCGACGACGAAGAGATTGAATACTCTAAACAAGGCAGGTTGCTCGGCCTCATCATTTCTCGGACGGGCATCATTCCCCACGTGAAGGACAGACTAAATAAAGCCAAAGTCGCCGCAGCCAAATTAAAACGTTTTAAATTGATGCCTGAGAAGATATAAGTTCACCTGTACAAGGCGCTGGTGAGGCCTGTGTTGGAGTACCCATCTATACCACTCGTCACTCTCGGGAAGACTAGACTACAACAACTACAAATCTTCCAAAACAAGTGTTTGAGGTCAGCCAGTGGCCAAGCGCCACCCTACCAGGAGACAGTGGAAACGATCCACCTAAGAAATAAAACAGAGGCCCTCAACTTCAGGTTCCATCACCTAGGGAAGAAGGTTTGGGACAAGCTCCTGGACGACCCTCACAGCCCAGACCGCCTACGCGGGGAAGACATCAACGGAGGGAGACCCCACGCCTGGTGGCCCCGGAGTCTGCCCGCACTACAACAACTCAACCCGCGACCCATCTATGTCCGCCGCAGTGATCCACCTTAGATTAAAACTTAGATGATATAAATACACATTTAACAGGTCACAATCAAGTGAGTCCATAACGTAATGCAGTATAAGATGTTAATAAACTTGTAATTGTAAAATCAATCTAGTCATTGTCTACTAAAATAACCATTGTGCAACCTCATTCTAAATCCTAGGTTAGCTTAGTTAGCCAACAAACTCTGCAATATGTAAAACAAGGGGTGTCGTCCCCCTCTGTTTAACTCATTAAACTTCTTTTCCAACCTTTCCCCCCACGATTATATGTTGTGACTTCTCCATCCCTCATGTCTGGCTGTGCCTTGAGCCCCAGCATGCCTTCCATCCTTTCCCCACCTTAACCTAAAAAAAAAAAAAAAAAAAAAAAAAACTTGAGGTACCTCATTACATCTTCTGTGAGGGAATTACTACACCACATCAGGGCCCCCCATAACACCATCTGTGAGGGAGTTACTACACTATGTGTTTGCCGTTCAACACCACAGCTCACATGACCCACGTGACGTCCACTGTAAACATTAATTTATAAGTTTACTGTATGTTCCTTTTCCTTTCTCCAACGGAGGCTTTTGTTAACTCCCCCGTGTCAATGTTTGTAATAAGTCATTTATGTCCAATGTATATTTTCAACCTTCGGGCGGCAGAACTTTTTCAATAAACCGTTAATAATTATTATTTATTATTATTATAGACACACACACACACACACACACTCACACATGCACTACATCCTTACAGACCTTAGTGACCTCACTGAGTGAGGACGTGTCTCCTGGCGCTCAGCAGCAGCCAAGGTCAACACGTCGACTGAAGTTACTTAAGGTAGTTCAGTACTTGTACGGGTAGACAGTGCGTATTTTCAAGGTGTCAGTGACTGTAAGTGCCAGACTTGTGAATATGTGTGTTCCAGTGGCACGATATCGTCGCACCGACCTGTTTCGGCTGAAGTCTGGTGCCGACTATCCTCCACCCGACACCATCACTCTACTAAAGGCGCTGAGTATCTTCCACAACCGTGGCTGCAGACGGGGTCGCCGCATTCCCAGACGAATCCCTATCATCACACCGAGCAAGCATAGGAAAGTCAAACCAGTACTTGAAAGACAGTGTACTCGCTATGAAGTGCCGCGACTATGGTACAGCCTATCATCCCTACTGCTGTCCAATGTCACATCTTTATGCAACAAGGTGGAGGAGGTCAGTGTCACAGTGAATTCAGTTGGTGCAGGTATTGTGGCGATTACCGAGGCGTGGCAAATTGTTCCTGAGATCTGTGCCATAAAAAACTATGAGTTATTTCACCACCTTAGAAAGGACAGGAGAGGTGGTGGTGTAGTTCTGTACTGTCGCAGTGACCTCAAACCATCACCCCTAGGTGTTAATGTACCTGAAGATGTAGAAGCCTTGTGGGTTCAGGTCACTCCCACCTCCCACCCTCGCCAGCTTGCCTCCCTCATTGTCTGTGTATGCTATCATTCCCCCCGCGCACCAACCGCCAATGTACTGATTACTCATATTATAGACACTGCTGACTCCCTGAGATCCAGATTTCCATGTGCTAAACTAGTGATATGCTGTGACTTCAATGAGTTAGACATCAGTGACATCACCCAACACCTCCACCTTACACAAACAGTGGACATTCCCACACATGGCAATGCCACCCTTGACCTCGTTATGACTGATCTCGGTAACCACTACCTTCCCCCCCAGCCGCTACCTCCCATGGGACGCAGCCCACACCTGTCCCTGCTGTGGTCATCTACCCCCACCTTCTCACCACCGCCAGTTGCCACCAGGACTTACCGACCCACCCCCGACTCTGCTATGCGGCGTTTTGGACAATGGATAACCCGGTATCCCTGGACTGAAGTGATAACGGTAGACGATGTGCAGAACAAGTGGGATAATTACCTGGACACTATCACCAAAGCCTACCACCACTTCTTTCCAGCCAAAACACTGAGGATCCACCCATATGATGTCCCGTGGTTTACGCCCCACATAAAAAGACTTATTGAGCAGCGCAACAAGGCATACTACACCAACAACCGCCTGTACAAAAGTCTACGTAACCAGGTCATCAGGGAAATCAAGTCTGCCAAGAAGACTTATTATCCCAGGAAAGTGGACGGCCTCAAGGAAGTCGGCATCGGTCAGTGGTACTCCAAGGTAAAAGATCTCTGTGGTCTCAACCGTCAGTCTACCACACTTCCTTTCATCTCACATTTAACCTAGTGAGGAGGCAGCTGAGATAATTAATAACCATTTTGCTACCATATGTCATACCTTACCCAGTCTTGACCTCACTCTCCTCCCAGCTTACTTACCTTCCCCCTCCCCCCCTCCCAGTGTCCAACCATATGAAATCGCCAACAAACTCCTGAAATTTAAATCCAAACGCTCCACGACCCCAATTGACATCCCAATCAAAATATACAAGGAGTTTGCAGTCTAACTTGCCACCCCTCTCTGTTCTATTATTAATGCATCCCTCAGACAAAGCAAATGCCCTAATGAATGGAAAACCGCATTTGTCACCCCCATCCCCAAGGTCACCACCCCACAGTCCCCTAACGACCTCAGGCCAGTTGCCATTACCCCCATACCCAGTCTACTTTGTGAGGACTTTGTTTTTGAGTGGGCATTTGCCAGTATCTATCAGTCAATTGATCCACAGCAATTTGGCAATATGAGGACCTCCTCTACATCACACTGCTTGGTGAGCTTTCTGGATTTTTTGCACAAAAACTTGCAGAAACGTAAGACATCACTGGCCGTTGCCCTTGTGGACTTCAGGAAGGCACTGTTATCAACAAGGCTATTGCACTAGGGCTGCCCACCAACCTGGTCTCATGGCTCACTGATTTCTTGAGTGGACGTCGCCAAGCAGTGAGGTATCAGGGCTTGGTCTCCACATTCCAACACCTCACATGCGGTGTTCCCCAGGGGACCAAGATGGGACCACTGTGCTTCCTTATCCTGATCAACGAGGCTCTATCAGACACTCCTCACAGGTGGAAGTACGTAGATGACTGCACTGTAGGGGTCTCAGTGGACAGCACCGCACCAGACTACTCATCGCTACAAGGCACCCTGGACAGGCTACAGGCATGGACTACGGAGAACAAGGTCACCATCAACCACACCAAAACCGTAGTCATGCACACCAATACCGCCACCACTCCAGTGCAAGCCCCAGCAGTCACAGTGGGTGCCCATCCTCTCCAGCTGGTGCAGCCTGCCAAACTCCTGGGTGTAACTATAGACAACAAACTTGACTGGAAGGACCATGTAAATAACACAGTCAAGGCAGCCTCGTACCGTCTCTACATGCTACGACGACTTAGGTCACTTGGGACACCCACGCCAGAGCTGAGGACCATCTACAACGCTTTTATTCTCCCCAAACTAACGTATGCGTCACCAGCCTGGTCGTCTTCTCTCAACTCCACCCAACAACGTCAGCTAGAGAAGGTACAGAAAAAGGCCTGCAGAATCATGCTCGGCGCAGAATACTCCGGCTACACCAACGCTCTCTCCACCCTGGAAATGCCATCCCTCAGTGACCTCCACCACCAAGCACTGGAAAGGTTTGGCCATGAACTACTGCACCACCCTCGCCATCGCCACCTCCTGCCACCTGCAGCCCCCCACCCAACTCGCACAGTCCGCCACTACAACAAAATTCAGCCCATAAGAGCCCGCACCGATAGATATAAGAACAGCACCATACCATCTATTGTTAAAATAATAAACAACTCCTGATTTATGTACTATACACTATACAGCCCTGTAAATGTATTCAATGCATATTATATCATTATGTCTAAATCAAATGTAAGTCTGTATATTTTCAGCCACCGGCTGCAACTCTATTAATAAACCGTTTAATATTATTATTATTATTATTATTTTTACATCCTTGACCACCGGGGGGTCAAGACCTATCAGGCGCTATTCCTACTGAGGCAGATGCCTCGGTCAATGTTGGCTCATTCCTTAAGTCTCTCTCTCCTCTACCCATTCTCACCACCGGGATATCAAGATAATCCGCCAAAAGTGACAATTTTGTTTCGGAAAGAAGTGAGATCAGTGTTGAATAGTAATGAACAGTGTTTAAGCCAGTGAATTCAGCACTAGACAGTACCAGTGAGAGCCCTGACCCACCAATGAGGTCCACACCTAGAGATAATCACCCCTGGGAACCGACCACCGTTTTCTGAGCAGGCAGTGTTAATCAGTCCACCCTGGGAACAACCGTGGGTCGGATTTACACTTGACAATAAGATATCATAACACCACTTAGCAGAGAGTGAGTTACTGTGACACCACCCCACACCACTAGGTGTCTCCGTGAACATGTGTCAACACCTATGGATGAGTTGCTATACCACGTGAACACCACACCACTCGGTGTCTCCATGAACATGTGGGGTCCTTCATGTCAACACCTACAGACAAGTAATTACACCACGTGAACACCACACCACCCGGTCTCTCCACGACCACGACCACACCACGTGCTCCACGTGACGTCACAGAGCAAGAGACCAGACCCAACTATCAACTGTAAACAATAATTTCTATGTTCACTTCATGTTCCTTCTCCTTTTGGTAATGGAAGCCTTTGGGCTGCTGAACTTTTTCAATAAACCGTTAATTATTATTATTTATTATTATTATATACACACACACACGCACACACACACACACACACACACACACATATACACACACACACACACGCACACTACTACTACTACTACTACTACTTTGCTGTCAATCGGAATCGAGTGTGACGATCATCCAGCTATGATACAATTATACAAGTTATTAGGGATGTCACCTAGGTTGGTGAGTTTTGAGGTGACTAAAATGGCCGAAAAGGGACCCGCAGCGTCGTCCACATTCGTTGCACATGTGGAGGGCTCCATCTACTGTGGGAGGGGCGGTGGCAGCGTCTTTCCGACGTTGGCGCTTGTCTGCCTCGGTTTGCAGTCGGGCTAACTCGAAAGTATTGACACCTTGTGTAGTGCTCCTCCAAGCTTTACGATGTGGAGTAATCGACTACCAGGTGAGGGGGTCGATTTGGCACCTTTTCAGGTTTGTCTTAAGACTATCTTTATACCTTTTCAATTGCCCGCCGGCGTTACGTTTACTATTAGTTAGGTCACTGTAAAGTAGCTGCTTGGCAGTCTACTGTAGTCCATGCGGGTAACATGGCCAGTCCAACGTAGTTGTTCATGGATATTTGTCGTCTCGATGCTCCTACAGCTGGTGTCAGCAAGAATAATGCCATTTGTTCTCTTATCTTCCCAGCGAACTCGAAGGATGGAACGTAGACTACATTGGTGAAAGTTTTCAAGTGCCTCGAGGTGCCTCCTGTGCGTGATCCATGTCTCACTGCCATATAGTAGGATGGGCTGGACCACTGCTCGTTATACGTGCAGCTCTTTGTATAATTTCAGCTCCCTACTGCTCAAGACACGATTTCGGAGTCCGCCTAAGACTTAAGATGCACATCTGATCTGATGGTGAATCTCTTCATCGATGTCTCAGTTGTGGACAGGTGGGAGCCGAGACACCGAAAGTGGGCAACATTAGAGAGGGTAGTACCGTTAAGCTGGACGGGTTGTGGAGGTGACTCTGAACCAGGGGCAGGTTGAAAGCGAATCTGAGTCTTACGTATAGTCTCGTTTAAGAATCTTCGAACACTGCTGGAGACAGCTGGCAACTCAAGGCCGTTAGTTTACTATACTACGTAGTAAATATTATGAATGAATGTAAAAGTGATCAGTGATTGGTTACTTAGTTTCCCGTTGCTTAATTAATGGTTGGGCTTTTTTCTTTCGCATTATATTATACTTTTCTGATGGTATACTCGTACACTGTTAATTTGATTTTCAAATGGATAACGTAATGGGCCAACCTGTATGAATTTATGTTCAGACAATTAAACATAAGTAAAAATCGGTAAGCTTGTTAAAGAACATCATGCATCGGGCACAGCTGTGTGCAGGCTGTTTATGAGGTTCCCTGTATATCATTAATTTATGCCAATATTATCTTCAAACGTTTAATTCCTTTCGGGTAGTTAATCCAGTTGTTTTTAGCCGATGCTAAACAGATTTCTTTCTAAAGAGCGCTAATTTCATGCAACACAAACTGTTGTTTTAATTCGCTGTGGGATTAAGCAGAATCATCGGTTCACTGCTACCTGTAGTAAGTGTATGTGTGTGTGTGTTTGTGTGTGTGTGTGTAGTAAGTGTGAGTGTAGTAAGTGTGTGTGTGCTTGTCGGAGGGCGCCGGCCTTTTAATGCTGACCTTAACAGTCACTGGGGCACTAGGGTGTGTCATAGGAGGGAAGATCAGCTAAAACTAATGGCCCATCACTTTTTTGGTAGATTTTAGTGTATATAAACAGAAAATAATTTCAGTTTTAATATTTTGCAACCTTTTGCTAGGTAAATTTTAGCGTGAAATTTATCGAAGATCTAACGTACAGCTGCATTAGTGCATTACAATAAAATAGTGAACATTGCTTTCTGACTTCATTCTTTAACAACCCAACTAACAATATTTTTTTCTGTTTCAGATTCTGATGCATTTATAAGTTGATAATATTTGCGATGGCTGCTTGTGTCAGGACGAGGAACCAAAAATCCAGCCATCTCAGTCACTATCTTGGGTCTGGGAGAGAGCTCCTGAAGTCGGAGTTGCCTACATTGAGAGATGCTTTGAGATACGGTGTTTTAATCAGGCAAATCAGTGAAAAGAACCAAAGAACTTACACAAACAAAGACATTGCCAGTGATATGACCAAAGCTGTCTTGGCACAGTACACTCTGGCTAACGCTCAGTTCAAGCCTCCAGTCATAACAAGTCAGAAGAAGATTAGTGAGAGACTGCTAGCCAGTTGGGAAAAGGCAAGAGATATCTCTCTTGGGAGAGGAAAACTTGCAGTTAAGGACAGCTTTGCCAAGCAACTGGACCAGTTATTTGACATCATTACTTGCAAGTGCCCAATTGTTCTCTGTCCTGAGTTTGGATGCGATCGTGACTGTAAATCCGAGTCCCACATCTCCTGTATTTGCAAGCGTGAACTGAAAATTCCTGTGATCGAACTGGCATTTGTCAAAGCACAGAGAGAGAAGACTGGCAGTATAGGGGCTCTCATGATTTCTAGCTAAGATATTCCGGAGTCCAAGAGACAGGAGGCTGCCACAGAGAGACAGAAGAGGAGAAGAGTTGCCGAGGAAAAGAGACTTGAGAAGGCCCAGGGTTAGGTACAAAAGGCCGATGATTGGAGTCAAGCTGATTCAGAGTTTAATGACTTCCCCATGGCTGATCCGAGTGCTGACCAGGAGAATGGTGACTTTGTCCCTAACCCAGAAAATAATGATCCCAAACCTTCCAGGCATAAGATTCGAAATAGGAAAGATATCCCGAGCATAGCTCTGGCCAGCATGCGACACCACACTGGTCTCAGAGAAACTGCAGAGATAGCAACAGCTGCCTGGGTTGACGGTGGTTTGATAACACCTGATGATGTTCACCTGGTGATAGATCATAACAAAGTAAGGAGAGCTCAGGAGAAACTTGTCAGTAACCTAGAAGAGGAGTTTGATAAGGGGATAAGAGAAAATGGAATCAATTGTTTGTTCTTTGATGGGAGAAGGGATGACACTAAAGTGCTCATGAAAGTTGGAGATTCTGACAAGTTGTTCCCTGCCATGGTGAAGGAGGAACACTACTCCTGCTGCAGTGAACCAGGAGGGAAGTATTTGTGGCATTTCACTCCAGAGAAAGATGACATCAGGAAACCAGCTGAGATAGTGGCAGATAACATTGTGAACTGGCTCAGAGAGAGGAACGTAGACCAGACCCTGCAGGCCATTGGAGGGGACAGCACCAACACGAACACAGGGTGGCAAGGGGGGGGTCATACAGTGGATAGAGCGCAAAGATTGGGAGGAAGCTGGTCTGGATTGTTTGTGACCTCCACACCAACGAGTTGCCACTCAGACATCTGATCCAGGAGCTGGATGGCAAGACTCTTTCAAACAACAGATGGTCTGGTCCTCTTGGCAAGATGCTGGACTCTGCCACTGAGTTAGAAATAAATCCGAGCTTTGAAAAAATCACAGTTGGCCCTCCACTCGTTGAGCTTGCACATTAGGGTGTGTCAATTTTGTCAACATGTTAAAAATCAAATTTGGTAGTCAAAATATTGTGCCTCTTTATGTCTAAACTTGAGATTAGCAAACAAAAATGAATTGAAATAACCCTCACCTACATCAATTATACCTTAAAGTTTCAAATATCAGTATTTCAACAAATTAATGAGACTTGATTAGAATTATTCACTTGATATTAACTAATCTCATGTAAGCATATGGATTATGGAGTATTTTATGGTTCTATAGCTTGTGTACAATATGCATGTCAGAACATGAACATGAACAGGCTCTCCGTGTGGGACAGTTTAATTCTTGTTTTGACTTGTACCAAGCGTGAGGATAAGGCGCCCGGCTCACTCTCCTTCTAGATATCATAGACGGTGGTTTGCTCTCATTGCACTTGCACCTACTCTACCAGACGAATTCTACATTTTAATTATTGTAAGTAGGGCATATTGATTGTCGCAGTTACTTATATCATTGTATAAAACATTATGTTCTAAGAAATTATTATGTTATTTCTGTTACAGCATTTTTGATAAACAAATTGATATTTTTTGAAACAACAATTGAATTATGAAACATTGAAATATTTTTCTATTTGTCAGATAGTGTGAAGATGTCAAAATTGAAGACAAGAAGTCAGTTGTCAACCCACTTGAGCCTGCTAGTTGGTAAAGGGAAGGAGCTTCCTGTATCAGAACTTCCAACAGTGAGAGACATGCTAAGATTAGGGTTACTCCTTCGAGAAAAAATGCAAAGGACAGAAGGAACTATACAGATAAAGAACTCATAAATGACATGATAGCCCCTCTTCTGCATCAATGGACAAAAGCTAATGCACTATTCAAACCACCTGTGATTAATCAGTGTCGAACTATTGAGCTAAAACTAACGAAATTATGGCACAAAGCAGTTGAAACATCACTTGGTAAAGGAAACTTGGCCAGGAAAAATGAATTTCTGCACACACTTGATACTCTGTTTGACATTTTGACCTGCAAGTGCTCCATACAATTATGTTCTGAATCCAACTGTTCTCACTCAGGTAAGAGAAAAAATAATTCCCACATTGATTGTGGTTGTCCTCGTGAAAAGAAGATCCCTGTTTTAGAGCTTGAATTTATAAAGGCACAGAGGACAAAGGCAGAAGGCCAAGGAAGTATGCAAATGGGTTCAATAGATTATTCAGAAACAAAGAAGCAGATTGCTAATGCCAAGAAGAGAGAACAAATCCGAGAGAGGGAACAAAAGAAGAAAATGAAGAGTGAAGAAGCCATCCAAAGAGAGGAAGAGCTGTGTCAAGAAGTTTATCACTTCTTTGATAGTTCTTCTGATGAACAGGAAGCAACATCAGATGATAGTTCCAAAGAGCCATCTGAACCTTTACCAAAGAAAATGAAATACAACACAAGAAATATTTCAAACATTGCTTTAGCTAGTATTCGCCACCATGCTGGACTTCGTGAGGCTGCAGAAATTGCAACTGCCGCTTGGATAGATGCAGGCCTCATCAGCCGAGAGGATGTATCTTTGGTGATAGATCATAATAAAATTAGAAGAGCACAAGAAAAAATAATGAAGGAAATATCTGATCAGCATGAAAAAGATTTAAGCGAGGGAGGGCTCTCCTGTCTTTTGTTTGATGGAAGAATAGATGACACAAAAGTTTTGCTAGAAGTAGAGGGAGTGAACAAAAAGTTTCCAGGTCTCATCAAAGAAGAACACTGCTCTGTCTGTTCTGAGCCTGGTGGTCGGTTTTTGTTTCACTTTGCTCCCGAAACTGAAGTAGAAGGGAAGAAACATGCAGAGGTCATTGCTGATCATATTTTATGTTGGGTTCAGGAGAGAGGACTTGGCAGTTCACTGCAGGCTGTTGGTGGAGATTCAACTGCAGTGAACACCGGATGGCAGGGGGGTGTAATGACGCATTTAGAGAAAAAACTAGGAAGAAGACTTGTTTGGATTGTATGTGATTTACATACAGGCGAGCTACCTCTTCGTCATCTCATCCAGGAACTTGATGGTCCTACAAAGAGCAACAACAAGTGGTCAGGTCCCCTTGGCATCATGCTGGATGAAGCAACACAACTAGACATAAATACAACCTTTCCAAAGGTCGAAGTTGGCCCTCCCCTTCCGGCGTTGTCTGAAGGAGTCATCAAAGATCTCAGCACAGATCAATCCTATGCTTATCGTATTGCCCAAGCAATAAGATCAGGAGAAGTGCCTCAGTCATTGGCTCTCTTGGAGATTGGACCTGTCAGTCACAGCCGTTGGTTAACTACAGCTCTTCGTTTCTGCAGGATTTGGATTTCCAAACACGAATTGAAGGGCAAAGTGCTGAAGAATTTGAGGTTAATTGTTGAATTTATTATTGGAGTTTATCTTCCCCAGTGGCTTAGTGTGAAACTTAATCCTATGTGGGTGGATGGGCCCAATCACCTTTTGTTTCAATTGCAGCTAGTAAGAACACAGAGGAAGGTAGTGAGGGACATCGTGTTACCTGTGGCAAGAAGGTCCGCTTGGTATGCTCGATCAGAAGCAGTTTTGCAAGCAATGCTTTGCAGTCAATGTACCAATCTCCGAACCGAGGCTGTAGAAGTCATTCTAAAGATTAGAGGAACGCTAATAGATGACGACCAGTTGGGAGACTGTTCGTTTCATTCAAGAAAAGTTCCCCCAATAAACGTCAATGCCACCAAATTGTCAGAATTGGTTGACTTGAGTTTGGAAGTCTTAGAGCCACCATTGACAACAAGTCTAACTAGCCAAGAATTGAGAAACCTTAAAGAGACTCCAATGCAGGTGCCGAAGTGGCCTTCCCACACTCAAAGTGTGGAGAGATGTGTGAAAATGGTCACAGAAGCAGCGGGCCATGTTTACAGCCACGAGAGGCGAGAAGGTTACATCAAAGCACAAATAGCAAGCAGACTACTGATGACAAGAAACCAAAGCAAAGAGAGTATGAAGGCATTGGTTACTTTCAAATAGACTACGGATAATAAAATATAATAATTTGAAACTTGAAACAGTAACATGTGTGCAAACGCTGGTTATGTTATAAATTCACAAATATGTACATTTAAAAATCCATTTGATGTAGGTAGGACTTATTATAAAAAAAAATTTATGCCAGAATATTGTTTTGCATGCTTAAAGACAACAATAAATTGCTACCAAATTACTCGATTTTCAATTTAGCCAGTTCACCCCCTAAATTGACACACCCTATTGCACATACTGTCATTGACGACCTGAGTACTGACCAGTACTATGGTTACATGATTTGCAGTGCCATCAAAACTGGGGTCATGCCTGATAGACTTGCTTACCTGCAGATAGGTCCAGTCTCACATTCTAGGTGGCTCACAACGGCTCTCAGGTTCTGCAGAATTTGGGTCGCTCATCATAAACTGGAAGGGAACCAGCTTCACAACCTGAGACTTATTGTCCAATTCATCGTGAGTGTCTACTTGCCAAATTGGTTCAACACCAAGGTCAAGTCATCGTTCGCCGAAGGTCCGAGGCATGTTCTCTTCCAGCTTGAGCTCCTGAGGAGTCAGCCAAGGAAGGTTGTTCAGATTGTGGAGCAGACTGTGAGGAGATCTTCCTGGTATGCTCATCCCGAGGCAGTTCTGCAGACAATGTTCTGCAGTTAAGATGAGGAGGAGAGAAGAGTGGCAGTCAAAAAGATCTTGGATATGAGACTTATGAGAGGATCTGGGCATGGCGAATCAGTTGGTGACGATTCCTTCAGGGTCAGGAAGACTCCTGAAGTCAATCTAGGTGCCAAGACCCTCACTGATCTCATAGATCTGGATAACATCCAGGCTGGCAGTGAGCCCCCTCTTACCTGCAGCCTCACCAATGTTCAAGTCAGAGCTTTCCTGGACAACCCCATGCATGTCCCTGCCTGGCCCTCGCACACCCAGAGTATAGAGCGTTGTGTACAGCAAGTGAGCGAGGCCAGCAGTCACGTGTACAGCCAGGAGAGGAGGGAAGGCTAAATTCGAGCTCAGGTGGTCAGCAGGGAGGTGATGAGTAGAAACAGAAGCAAGAAAGACATGTTCTCTATGGTGTGCAGCAACACCGGGTCGTAATAGTAAAACCGGTTTTTGTATTTGATGATTTTTTTTTCTAAAGGAATATTAAATTTAATAAATGTGTCAAGATCATTCGTTTCACTATTCTGGATCAGTTTCATCCTAATAAATTAACCTGATACATTTACTTTACTTTAAATAAGCTATTTAGTGGTGTTGGTAAAAGGGTGGGAATACTGAATTTTCATAAGATTTCAAGTTAAAATTTACCAAGCAAAAAATGAAAACTTTTCAAATCTGAAGATATCACATGATTCTGCACATAGAACTACATCATTAATACCATGGGCCGATTTTTCAAACTCAAAAAAAGAAATTCGCCTCCGTATGACACACCCTACTGGGGCACGCCTCAAGGAACCTGCCCATCACGTGATATGATCATGTCACCTCATAGCCAGTGGAAAGTTACAGGGGGTGATATGAATATATAAATACAATGTACTGCCCTGACATTTATATAAGGACTAAGGGGCTGATACAGGAAGAGGAGGGACGTTTAAAGGACAACCACAGGGTGGGAATGCCTCGCAGAACAACACTTGCACAAGTTGAAACCATCCGGAATTTCGCCGAGGCCAACCACTTCAAGACTTCATTTTCAAAAAGAGCGGATCTCCAATTAAATATTTTCCCTTTAACAATCAGGCGAAGACTTCACGAAGGAGGCATTCACCATAAAACTCCTTCCACCAAGGAGAAGTTAAATGAGCGACATCGCGAGGGCAGGTTGCAGTTTGCTCGACGGTATGTTGAGGAAGGCCTAGATTTCTGGGGAAGAGTAATATTCACTGACGAAAAATTTTCTCATCTACCTCTCACGGAATGTTGCATTGCTGGAGGAGGAACAACAAACGATATGCTAGACAGCATATTTATGAGGAAGCAACGAGTGGCCATGTGACTTGCAATGTTTGGGGATGGATATATTTGCACGGAGTTGGAGCGCTAACTGATATAGAAGGAAGATTCACAGCTGAACAGTATTTAGAAATACTCTAAGAAGTTATGCTTCCCTCGGTGCGTGCATATGCTTTCCTCACGGATAGTAACGCGGTGGATTGTAGAACAAAGAAATTTGCAAGTTTTAGACTGGCCAAGGAAAGTTTGTGACATGAACCCTAGAAAGAACGCTTGGGCCAATTGTGAACGTGTGGGAGCCAGCTGAAGAGAGAACCAGGGTGCAGCTACAGGAGCATACACACCGTGAGTGGGAGGTCCTAAGGCAGAAACCGCAACTGATACACAAGCACGTCGCCTCCGTTCCCAACAGGGTGCAGCAAGTTTTTTAGTTTAACAAATTTATTGACAAAGCTTGGAGTACAGTTTTCCTATTCTGAGTAATTCAGTCAGGTCTTGACACTGAGGGTGGTATCGCTTCTCACCGCCACGTAGGACAGGACAAAGGTTCATACACAAGGAAATAGATCATATTCATTAACAGTGTATATATATATATATATATATATATATATATATATATATATATATATATATATATATATATATATATATATATATATATATATATATATATATATATATATATATGTAATACTCAGAAATTTCGGAGTAATTTCGAATGCCCCGCCATTGGCGACACTGAGCGTTCAAGGTCGCGGGAGGGAAAAGAGCGCTGCCTGCTCGTAGCGAGAGATTGCGGAACTAGGCCTATATGATATTAAATGTAATTTACCGAATTAATAATGATGCGATTCATGAAGTTAAGGGACTATTAGTGAATTTGAAATTATTATAGATCGTTTAGCAGTCTGAATAATGTTACTGGTGTCCCAAGGAGTTATTAGTTAGGCGGAAAATATGTCACGTAGACCTAAGCTAACGCCTTGAGAAGAAGCGACGCTGCCTCTCTCTAAGTCCCGGGAAGCATTCACACAGACAAGACGTCCCTGCGCGTCCGTCACAGAAATAGTCACGTGGTCTAGTCACCTGTGTTGCACTATTGCAGTATAACAAGTAAGTCTCATTCGATCTCAGACAGGGTTTAGATAGGGCAGTGATAAAGTTAACAAGAGCTAACAGTGAGTTCATTTCAGGGTTTCCGTCAAAACCCACTTGACTGGAGGTGACCGGAGTTTGACTGCGAGAGATTGACTGCCGTTTGAAACTGCCGTTGATGATTGAGGGTGGCGATTGTCGCCATTGGACCGATCAGAGTGGGCCTGTCATGGTTTAGCGGGGTACCAAAGGATCTCTTGAGGGAATCTAGCCGTCTGGGTGCCCAGCTGACGTCGGCTCACAACACCACATGTCCCGAGCCGCTTAGTGAAACCCTCTTGCTAACGGGAAGCTAAAGCTTCTCTCAACTGCACAAGGTCTGATTGGCTCACTCCCTTCCTGCCCATGGACGCACTGGGGGTACACTGAGGCTATCTGAGTGAATTAATGGTCACACACTGAGACCATGAATCTAGGACTCTAGGAGCTACCTAGAGGAACATTTTATCTCCCTTATTACAGGTGTAGTTAATACCATTCTCAGTTACTGATATTATCTTGACGTGTGTAGTTTAATATTTCTTAAATAATTTTGATAGTAGTGTTTTTTGAATGTTTGTGTCATTAAGTGGAACCAGAGTGATACTGTGATTTGATTCTTTTAGTGCATCTAAATTTTCTCCATAATTCTGATATCAGGTATAACTTTTGTTCCCCAGAGTAGTGTTTAAGTTAGGTTAGGAAGAGTGCATCTGTTGGGGTGATATAATTTTGTTGAGTGCCCTTAAGGCCTATTCATTGTAGAGTAGTTAATTTCTTAGTTTTTAATACCATTTCCTAAGTGACTGATATTATTGTGTGAAAGCCTTTAAGGCCTGTTTCATGTGTGCAAGCAACAGTTCTTAATACTTCAAATTTATTGTTGCCTGAGTTTCTAATAATTTCTATATCATGTATAACTTTTATTCCCCAGAGTAGTGTTTTAAGTTCAAGTTAAGAGGTGGGCATATTGGTGTACCATTATTTGATTGTGTTTGTAGTGTTGGAGGGAATATAAGGGTCTAAATTTTACAGTGTGTCTCATTCATCCCAGTCACAGATGCTATCCTTCCACGGGTCACGGACAATTCATTTGTTTAGTAGATTTAAGTGTTCTTGTGCTGGTTCGGGATTTTTTCTCAAAGGGGTGCTTCCACTGCCATTACCATCTATTAATTTTTAATAAACTCCAAGTCAAGTGAGAAATTAAAGTCCAGAGTAAATTGCGACCGGTTACATATATATATATATATATATATATATATATATATATATATATATATATATATATATATATATATATATATATATATATATATATATATATACACATACACATACCTACTTATATATACATAGATCAGATTCATGTGGGTGATGTCACTGTTTACTGCCATGCAGGACAGAGGTTCGTACACAAAGAAATACATCATATTCATTGACAGTATATATAGGTCAGATTCATGTGGGTGAAGTCACTGTTCGCTGCCATGCAAGACAGTGGTTCATATACATTGGACGTCATATTTTAATTGAAGACTAATCAGTGTGGGCTAGCAAATTTGGGATAAACAGCAAGAATGTTCCCAAGCACCCCCGATTCAATGTAGCAATTACAAAATTCATGATACAATAAGCCAGCAGGCCTGAAATCTTTGACAGTGTCTCATTCAATAATATAGTGTTCAAGAGTATGTTTTAAAGGTTTATCACAAAGTTTACATGCTGAGTGTTCCGGTATGGGTACAGCTTCACAAACTTGCCAGATGTGTATGTATCCTAGCCTAAATCTGGCCATGACTACATCACATTGTCTGGTTCTGTCCTTATGTTAGCCATACCGGTACCTCTCGTCACGAAATTTGTCATACTTACAAATGCTACAACTGCCAGGTCTCTCTACATTTCTCAGTTCTTCTAGATCAGGGTTCATGATTCTGACTTGAATGTTTTTTAAGTACAGCATTGGACAGGCCAAGGTCACGGTCAACATTTTCTTTCTTACATGTCTCATTGGCCAGTCTATCAGCACGGTCATGATACCTAATTCCAAAATGGGACGGAATCCACACAAATTCGATACGAGAGTTGTTCTCATTGGCAGTTATCACATTTCTTTTAATATCACATACAACTTTAGACATAGAACCTGACGGCCTGTTCATTGATTTCAAAGCACTTTGAGAGTCACAGAATATCACCCAACCTCCATTTTCTTTAAGGTTGTCTGTAGCTAAGTAGATTAGAATTAGTTCAGTTTGTGATGTGCTGGTCCAGTTGTTCAGCCTTTGCTTGTTTGACAGTATCATCTCTTTTTCTTTATATATTACAATTGCACAGTCTGTTCTACCTGTGTTTGTCTGCACAGAACCACCAGTAAAAGCAGAACATTCACTTGATTTAATACTCTCTATGTGTCCGTTAATAGTTTCTAGTGTGACACATCTCATCACATCGGTGATTAACATTTGCTTACTACCAACAGGAGTGTAATTAATAGGAACTGATATATCCAGCCGAGGAGGAATGGCATTAATTGGTTCGTCTGGGGTGATTGGGACACTCAGTTTCAAGAGATCTGCAACACTTTTATGAAGCCACGCCCCAAAGAGAGTCTTTTGTGGAAGGTTAGCGAGATAGTCGGGATTACTTAGATAGAACATCAACTCAGTTTGAGCTGTAATTTGGGGACCATTGTTCTTCAAAACTTTGACACAAAACATGGTATTAAGTAGAGCTATCCTCACAGATAGGGAGGGCAGTCCGAGCTCTTTCCTCATGTTTACAATTCTGGTTGATTTTGGGCAACCTAAAATGATGCGCATGGCTTCATTTCGCACTACCTCAAGGCTGTTGATTTGTTTAGGCGGAATGGTCACAAGATGAAGAGCATGATAATCAACTACAGAACGAATGAAGTGAAGATAGAAAGTACGAGCATAGGTGATGTTAATTCCATAGTCCTTGTCAACAAGGGTTCTGAGGGGTTTAATGCGCTGCATTAGTTTGGCACGAAGGTTGCCGTCAAAGTTTGCACCATTCACACTAATTCCAAGATATTTATAAGAGCTACATAGTTCCAAGGGCATGCTGTTAATGTTAAAGTCAAGAGGCAGAGGGTGAGCAGGACGAGGATTGAGGACCCTCGCCTTGTCAACAGATATTATGAGACAGGTAATCGAGAATGAGAGTAACTGGACTAAATATTAATGTGTCAGAAAATTTCCCTATGTAATCAACGTCACATAGTGAATGCACATCGATATTAATTTTTTTCCATGTTAACTGAAATAAATAAAATTTTTATGAATATATGTCAAATTGTATAATAAATGAAGAGAAAACAATCCTCTTCTATTATCCTCACTCATGCAATGTGTATTCAGGATGATTTAAGTCAAACAAATCATAACATTATACTTATAATTATTATGAAAGAGTACAGTATCATATATGATAAATATATTGCATGTGAAATATTTAACATATCTACCACGGAATAAATCAGAGAGGGAGACGGAGACAAAGAAATAACTGTATAACGACACAATTCATACAATAATGTATGTAATGACCCGATCACAGCTGTCCGATCCGGCTCTTCAAGGCACTTGTGACGAGGAAATTGATATCTCATATTTCAATCTCATAATCTCATATTTAATAAGTTCATGTCATGCCGTTCACAATATATTTATGTATTCTTGGAAAACGTTTATTGTAATAATTGTATTTGTATATATTTTCATCATCATTTATTTATAGGAAATGGGAATAAATCCTTGCCAAAATACCAAACTATGTTACAACGTTACCTCACAATTATTTCATAACTTACAATAATGCTCCAACACTCACGCACACTTGCATAGACACAGACACATACTGTACGCACTCGTTCGTGAAGAAAGTCGATTTCAACGGGGTCCCTTGCCGTTTTTATTAATTATAAATTTTTTTTTACACTAATTAGTGAAATCTCGTACTGAAGGTATAGCTAATGCGGTAGCATATGCATTGTATCTCTGTAGACCTTTCAACTGTCTACGATTGTCATCTGAGTAGACTTAGCTTATTATATATTTCAAATTATATTTCTTTCGATTATTGATTGTTTGCTCGCAAAAAAACAACAACTTGTTTTTAAACTAGTTCACCACAGGATCGCATTTGAAAGTCTTTCATTTCGTATACACTGTATAGTATCCATTTCATGACATATAATTAAAACAAATAAATAGTAGAACAAATAAAAAATTATATATAGATTTCTATTTCAATGCCTCACAGGGAATGTAAAATAAATAATTTAATTAAATAAACTTCATAATACTGTTTCATTTATACAACTGTTTTTACAGACAAGCATTGACACGCACAGGTTAAGGCGCACACACTACAGGTAGCAGTGAACCGATGAATTAAAACAGCAGTTTGCGTTGCATGAAATCAGGGTCTTTAGAAAGAAGTCTGTTTAGCAGCGGTTGCATACGACTGGATTAATTACCCGAAAGGGATCAAACGTTTGAAGATAATAATAGTATAAATTAATGATAAACAGGCAACCTCATAAACAGCCTTCACACACTTGTGCCCGATGCATGATGTTCTTTAACATACTTACCGATTTTTACTGATGTTTAATTGTCTAAACATAAATTCATATAGGTTGGCCCATTGCTCTATCCATTTTAAAATAAAATTAACAGTATATACGAACAGAAAGGCATAATATAATACGAAACAACAAAGCTCAACCACTAATTAAGCAACTGGGAACTAAGTAACCAATCACCGATCACTTTTACCTTCTTTCATAATTTTTTTTACGTAGTATAGTAAACAAACTGCCTTAAGTTGCAGCTGTCTCCAGCTGTGTTCGAAGAATATTGAACAAGACTGTATATTCACCTCAAGGCCGAAGTGTGCATACGCGTCTGCGTAGGTGTTCAGGATCTCCTGTAGGTCGTGTTCAGTGTGAGCAAGAAGGGTGATGTCGTCTGCATACTGAAGTTCAGTAATGGAAGCAGTTCACACTTTTGTTTTTGCTTGGAGTCGTCTTATGTTAACTAAATTGGCACTGACACGAGTAAGGAAGGAGTCAAGAAGATTAAAAAGAGAGATGGTGCCAGTATACACCTTTGTTTAAGCCCTGTTTGGATGGGGAAGAACTCTGACTGGGTGCCGTTGTGCAGGACACTGCCGTTCATGCCATCGTGGAGTTGCATCACAATGGCGATGAATTTTGGTGGGCAGCGAAAGTGGCTAAGGGTCCACCAGAGGGCTTCCCTGTTGACCAAGTCGAAGGCCTTGGTTAGGACGATGAAAGCCATGTACAGATCATGACGCTGTTCTTTGCAGTTTTGCTGTATCTGGCGGGCAGCAAAGATCATGTCAGTGGTGCCACGTGATGGTCAAAAACCACACTGAGATTCTGGGTGGAAGTTTTCCGCCTCAAGGAGAAGTCTGTTTAGCAGAACTCGGGGGATAATCTTGCCAGCTATGAAGAGCAGCGAGATCCCATGGTAGTTGCCACAGTCTGACCGGTCTCCAATGTTCTTATAAATATTGACAATGGAGGCGTCTTTAAGAGCTTGGGAAATTTCCTCCTTTTCCCATATATTCTCCAGGAGAGAGTGAGACGGCTGGTAAGCAGAGGTCCTCTTGCTTTATACACCTCGGCTGGGATTCCATCAGGCCCTAAGGCTTTGTTATTTTTCATCTGTTTGATGGCAGTAGCTACCTCATCTAGGGATGGAGGATAGCTGAGGTGGGTCAGCTCTGGAAGCTGAGGGACCTGCTGGGTATTCAGGGCATCCACATCGGTGTTTCGGTTGAGTAATGAATGGTAGTGCTCCTTCCAGCGCTGAAGGAGGCCTTAGTCGTCTATAATTATGTGGTTACAGTCAGATGAGCTGAGGGGAGCTGCGCCACGAGTGACTGACCCATAAAATGTTTTAGTGGAAATGAAAAATTTGCGCATCTTGTGCTGATCTGCAAGTTTTTGTGCTTCACATGCTATATTTTTAAGGCAGTCCTTTGTTAGAATGCGAAGTTCCCGCTGGGCTGCTGTATTTTTATTGGGAAAAGCATCAGCTTTGGTTCGAGACTGAGGGTTGTTCTGCCAGTCAGTTATAGCAGCACGTTTATCATCGATGAGTACTTTGATTGCCGGGTCATTTTTATCAAACCAGTCCTGGTGTATTGTTTTGAACTGGCCGAGGGTCTTTCTGCAGGTTTTTGTTATATTAGTGTTAAGAGTATCCCATTTGGCACTAGGATTCATGTTGTTTGCTGTTTTTTTTTTATAAGCCCATGTTCGAGATGCTCTCTGAAAGCATGTGCTACCTCTGCATCCTCCAGAAGCATAGTATTAAAACCTCTTATGGAGACTTGCTGCCTTCGACATTTTGGGGCGACGTGAAGTGAGAGCTTGGATCTGACAAGTCGGTGATCAGTGTCACAGTGGTCTGAGCCATGCATGGCACAGGTAATGAGAACATCTAGGCGATCTCTTTTTCTGACAATGATGTAGTCAATGAGATGCCAGTGTTTGGATCTTGGGTGTTGCCACGAACCCTTGAAGTTGTCGGCCTGCCTAAACAAGGTATTGGTGATAGTGAGGTTGTTAGCAGCACACTTACTGAGGAGGAATAGGCCGTTGGGATTATATTTGCCTGGTCCATTTCTCCCTATGGTTCCCTGCCAAATGTTAGCAACTCTGGCATTGAAGTCGCCAAGGCGCACAACCTTGTCTCTTCTGGGGATAGAGGTTAGCACTCTGTCGAGGTCGGCGTAAAAGGCCTCCTTGATGTCATCCTCTGCAACCAGTGTTGGGGCGTATGCACTGATGAAGAAGATATGACGTGAGTGATTCAGTGGGATTCGAAGCGTCATGAGGCGCTCGTTGATCCCAAGAGGCATTTCAGTTAGCCTTTGGAGGATGCGTTGGCGGATGGCAAAGCCAACTCCATAACTGAGGTTTCTCTCCCCAGCAGGCTTACCCTTCCAGATGAAGGTGTAGCCAGATACCCGTTCATTGAGTTGGCCCTCATTTGGGAGCCGGGACTCACTGATGGCCGCTTTGTCGATGTTATACCTAGCCAGCTTTTTTGCCACATGGGCGGCTCTTCTTTCAGGAAGCTCATTTGTGTCAGTATGCAGAATGGTCCTGACATTCCATGCAGTGACCATAAGAGGTTGTGTGGTTTGTTTTTGTTTGGATTTGTGATTCTGATTGTGTTTTCGACCTCACAAGGATGACCTTATTGGGTGCGGTTGCCCAGTCAGGTTGAGTTTTTAGGCAGGCTATGTTTAGGGTACCTTTTCAAGTCCCTCCCCATGTAGGGTGAGCAGGTGTGGCTCCTCGGAAGGGCTGCTCATTCACGCAGACAGGACTGGATTGCATTGCTGCCTAAATCCCAGTGCATAAACGACCATGTGCCGCCCATCTGCAGAGATGTGACTAGAGACTCCTGGCAGTCATCTCTGCCAGTCCCGTCGCCACTTGTCCGTCGCCATAGGACTTTTGGGAGGTATAAGGGTTTTGATGATGATGATAGGTATGATGAGCTGGGTGATGGCTGCGCGTGAGTTGATTTATGTGGTGAGGCAGGAGCACAGGCTGCAACCACATATCTTAGCTCTCTCTTTTCCTGCTCCAGTGGTGCAAGTGTTGCAACGACTGGGGAGAGGGAGAGTTGCAATGGACTGCCGATTGCCCAGCTTGTTGGCTTTTGCCTTAATAGCCTGTCCATTAGGTATTGCCTTCATCCGCCTGTGTAGTCGTTGGTTTTCCACTTCTGCCTACCCAGCCTTTGGTATCTTGCTGGAGCTCTGTAAGCATGTCTGCCAAGATTAATCCACAAGGCAGCGGGGCGGTGGTTGGTTGGTGTCAGGACGTGTCCACATGCCAGTGAGCTTATGCGCCGTCCCTCTGGGGTCCACTACTACTCCAAGATCCCCTGCTGATCTAGCCTGGGCCCACGAGGCACCCAATTACCGTGTTGCCACGAGGAGCCACAGCAGGAGTCTTGATGTGAGGAGGCTGTGTACTGGCAGGGGAAGACTTACGAAAGTTCCTCCCCTGTTTGCTACGAGGGCTAGCTAGCGGCTGCAGCTGAAAGCGAGAGGGGGCAGGCAGTGCTTGCACCTTAACACTAACCTAATGCTGCCACACTGGACGCATTTCACCACCCTGCTTGTACACACACAAACACCGAGTCATCCGCGAAATACGCACTGCAAAGAAGTCCCACTACCCAACCAAATTACAACACCTGAAGCAGACCAACATCAGTCAATGGTATGGTAAGCTTAAAGAACTCTGTGGACTAAACAATAAGACACACCCCCTCCCCTTCCTTAGCCATCTCACTAATGTTGACGCACCTGAACAAACAAACAACCATTTCGCTAATATATGCCAGACGCTCCCAGGGCTTGACACAACCACTCTCCCTGCTTACCTACCAGCCCCCCTTCCCACTGACTTAGTAGAAGAATTTGAAGTAGCAAAACGCTTGGACAAACTAAAATTAAAACGCTCTACCACCCCCATTGACTTACCAATGAAACTCTTCAAGGAGTTCTCCCCGGAGCTTGCTAAACCCCTATGCTCCATCATCAATGCTTCTCTCAGTCAAGCCAGATGCCCAGCTGACTGGTAGACCTCTTATGTATCACCAGTGCCCAAGTCAACCAGCCCACAATCCTTAAATCAGCTACGACCTATTGCAATCACCCCAATGCCCAGCCTAATCTGTGAAAGTTTTGTGTTCGACTGGGCTTATGCTGATATAGCAGGAGTCGTAGACCCTCAGCAATTTGGCAACATGAAAACTTCCTCCACCACTCACTGTCTTGTCAGCTTTCTCGATTACATATATCGCCATCTCGAGAAACGAAAAACGTCTGTAGCTGTCGCCTTCGTTGATTTCACTAAAGCGTTCGACCTAGTCGACCACAATATAATCATCAACAAAGCTATTGACCTCGGGCTTCGGAGAAGTCTTATACCATGGCTTACAGACTTCCTCAGTGACCGACGCCAAGCTGTACGCTTCCGAGGGGCTGTCTCCACCTCTCAGTCACTCACCTGTGGCGTCCCCCAAGGCACCAAGATGGGACCACTCTGCTTCCTTATGCTCATCAATGATGCCCTAAGAGAAACCCCTGCTCGCTGGAAATATGTCGACGACTCCACCATTGGGATCAGCGTCAACAATTCTGCTCCCAACTATACCGCCCTTCAGGATTTATTGAACAGTCTCCAAAACTGGGCCACCAACAACCATGTCACCATCAACCATACCAAGACCATGGTTATGCACATCAACCTCTCCTCCGACATTGTCCCACCTCCTTCCATTACTCTAGGTCCGAACACACTCCAGGTTGTAGATTCCACCAAGCTCCTCGGCGTCACCATAGACAACAAACTAAATTGGAAACCACACGTCAGTGAAGTTATCAAATCCTCCAGTTTCCGTCTCCACCTCCTCCGCCGACTCAAGTCCCTCGGAGTTCCTTCACACGAGCTCCTCAGTGTTTACACAACATTCATACTTCCCAAGCTCACCTATGCCTCCCCCACCTGGTCTTCCTCCCTAAATGCCACACAACATAAACACCTAGAATAAGTGCAAAAGAGGGCATGCAAGATTATTCTCTCCCCTTCCTACTCCACATATCAAGAAGCGCTCAACACACTGACCCTTTCGACTCTCACTGACTATCACCACGACCTCATCTGCAAATTTGGTAAGAAGCTTCTACACCATCCCCGACACCGGCTCCTACTACCACCTGAGATCCCTAGTCCGAGAATTGCTGTTCGACACCACAACCGCATCCAGCCCATACGTGCACGAACTGATCGCTATAAGAACAGCCCAGTCCCAACCATTGTAAAAATTATCAATAACTTGTAATAAATCAGTGTATTCATTCCCAGTAAACACTACTCCTTGCACTGTCACTATGTTGAAATGAACTGCAGTTTGAGCTTTTCCCCATCTAGTTATTATATGTCTTATTTGTGTCACTTATGTTACTTGTATATTATTTGTAATTCGTAACCCATTCCCCAAATATGTAACTGTATATTTTCAGCCTTCTGGCTGCCAAGCTCTTTCAATAAACCGTTAATTATTATTATTATTATTATTATTATTATTACACACACACACACACATACACACACACACACAAGAAACAACTACAAAACTCATCTCTTCTGCCTCCGGAGAGTCATATTTAATCTGTATTAAAGTATTTTTTTTCTGAGAATAAACAAATGGGTTATCGACGGGTCTGCTCAATTTTAACTTATGGACCAATGAAGTCATCTTCGGGACATCTACAGACCTGCAGGGTTGACTAAGTCACACCATCACCGCTTCACGCTATGAATCATAATAGCAAGCAGTGTAGACTCTGTTAATAACTGCCAGACACGCGCACTTTTGTTCTGTCAACAAGTATAATGTGGCCAGAAGAGTTAATTATGTGCTGTGTAATATGATACGGCCATCCAAGCAAACGACCCGCATGTCTGAGCTGTCGCAGTTGCCAGGCTGGGCTATTCACCATAAACCAAAAAAATAAAAAATAATAAATAAATAAAAAACAAATAAATAAATAAATAAATAAATAAAAACTCAGCAACCGATCAGTGAGGCTGTACCCTCACGGTTACTAGGAACACACGAAAGTTGGTAGAGCTTAGCTGATGGGTGTGTGTGCTGGTGTGTGTAGCACGGGTATTATAGCACAACCCGTGAACCAGTTGCGAGTGATTGGATTTCACAGTGGACGGAGTGAGTCTATTGAGCTGGAATATAAAGTCTACTCAGTTAGAAGACCGAGTCAGTACAGTGAGGGGAGGGAGGTGATAAACTTTATTATATCTGATAAATAACCGCTTTCCGAGAGGGTACTTAGGTTATGCTGTCATGCTTCTCAGTGTTTCTTAGCTGTGAAGTCCACAATAATCCGGCTAAATACACTCTTATCTCCATGAAACTTGCCAAGAATTAGTTCAATATGTTTCCTCAATATATTGGAAAGTAATGGTCATATCTAGTGGTATAAGGCTAATTGTACTAAGGTATGTGGCGCATCCAACTATTGTATTGTCTTATGCTGTGCGTGTGTGTGTGTGTGTGTGTGTGTGTGTGTGTGTGTTCAAACTTATGTGTATTAATGCGTATGTGTGTGTATGTGCGTATATGTATGAATACAAATGTATATATGTGTGTCTATGTCAAGCATACATGTTAGGGTGTGTCAATTTAGGGGGTGAACTGGCTAAATTGAAAATCGAGTAATTTGGTAGCAATTTATTGTAGTCTTTAAGCATGCAAAACAATATTCTGGCATAAATTTTTTTTTATAATAAGTCCTACCTACATCAAATGGATTTTTAAATGTACATATTTGTGAATTTATAACATAACCAGCGTTTGCACACATGTTACTGTTTCAAGTTTCAAATTATTATATTTTATTATCCGTAGTCTATTTGAAAGTAACCAATGCCTTCATACTCTCTTTGCTTTGGTTTCTTGTCATCAGTAGTCTGCTTGCTATTTGTGCTTTGATGTAGCCTTCTCGCCTCTCGTGGCTGTAAACATGGCCCGCTGCTTCTGTGACCATTTTCACACATCTCTCCACACTTTGAGTGTGGGAAGGCCACTTCGGCACCTGCATTGGAGTCTCTTTAAGGTTTCTCAATTCTTGGCTAGTTAGACTTGTTGTCAATGGTGGCTCTAAGACTTCCAAACTCAAGTCAACCAATTCTGACAATTTGGTGGCATTGACGTTTATTGGGGGAACTTTTCTTGAATGAAACGAACAGTCTCCCAACTGGTCGTCATCTATTAGCGTTCCTCTAATCTTTAGAATGACTTCTACAGCCTCGGTTCGGAGATTGGTACATTGACTGCAAAGCATTGCTTGCAAAACTGCTTCTGATCGAGCATACCAAGCGGACCTTCTTGCCACAGGTAACACGATGTCCCTCACTACCTTCCTCTGTGTTCTTACTAGCTGCAATTGAAACAAAAGGTGATTGGGCCCATCCACCCACATAGGATTAAGTTTCACACTAAACCACTGGGGAAGATAAACTCCAATAATAAATTCAACAATTAACCTCAAATTCTTCAGCACTTTGCCCTTCAATTCGTGTTTGGAAATCCAAATCCTGCAGAAACGAAGAGCTGTAGTTAACCAACGGCTGTGACTGACAGGTCCAATCTCCAAGAGAGCCAATGACTGAGGCACTTCTCCTGATCTTATTGCTTGGGCAATACGATAAGCATAGGATTGATCTGTGCTGAGATCTTTGATGACTCCTTCAGACAACGCCGGAAGGGGAGGGCCAACTTCGACCTTTGGAAAGGTTGTATTTATTTCTAGTTGTGTTGCTTCATCCAGCATGATGCCAAGGGAACCTGACCACTTGTTGTTGCTCTTTGTAGGACCATCAAGTTCCTGGATGAGATGACGAAGAGGTAGCTCGCCTGTATGTAAATCACATACAATCCAAACAAGTCTTCTTCCTAGTTTTTTCTCTAAATGCGTCATTACACCCCCCTGCCATCCGGTGTTCACTGCAGTTGAATCTCCACCAACAGCCTGCAGTGAACTGCCAAGTCCTCTCTCCTGAACCCAACATAAAATATGATCAGCAATGACCTCTGCATGTTTCTTCCCTTCTACTTCAGTTTCGGGAGCAAAGTGAAACAAAAACCGACCACCAGGCTCAGAACAGACAGAGTAGTGTTCTTCTTTGATGAGACCTGGAAACTTTCTGTTCACTCCCTCTACTTCTAGCAAAACTTTTGTGTCATCTATTCTTCCATCAAACAAAAGACAGGAGAGCCCTCCCTCGCTTAAATCTTTTTCATACTGATCAGATATTTCCTTCATTATTTTTTCTTGTGCTCTTCTAATTTTATTATGATCTATCACCAAAGAAACATCCTCTCGGCTGATGAGGCCTGCATCTATCCAAGCGGCAGTTGCAATTTCTGCAGCCTCACGAAGTCCAGCATGGTGGCGAATACTAGCTAAAGCAATGTTTGAAATATTTCTTGTGTTGTATTTCATTTTCTTTGGTAAAGGTTCAGATGACTCTTTGGAACTATCATCTGATGTTGCTTCCTGTTCATCAGAAGAACTATCAAAACAGTGATAAACATCTTGACACAGCTCTTCCTCTCTTTGGATGGCTTCTTCACTCTTCATTTTCTTCTTTTGTTCCCTCTCTCGGATTTGTTCTCTCTTCTTGGCATTAGCAATCTGCTTCTTTGTTTCTGAATAATCTATTGAACCCATTTGCATACTTCCTTGGCCTTCTGCCTTTGTCCTCTGTGCCTTTATAAATTCAAGCTCTAAAACAGGGATTTTCTTTTCACGAGGACAACCACAATCAATGTGGGAATTATTTTCTCTCTTACCTGAGTGAGAACAGTTGGATTCAGAACATAATTGTATGGAGCACTTGCAGGTCAAAATGTCAAACAGAGTATCAAGTGTGTGCAGAAATTCATTCTTCCTGGCCAAGTTTCCTTTACCAAGTGATGTTTCAACTGCTTTGTGCCATAATTTCGTTAGTTTTAGCTCAATAGTTCGACACTGATTAATCACAGGTGGTTTGAATAGTGCATTAGCTTTTGTCCATTGATGCAGAAGAGGGACTATCATGTCATTTATGAGTTCTTTATCTGTATAGTTCCTTCTGTCCTTTGCATTTTTTTCTCGAAGGAGTAACCCTAATCTTAGCATGTCTCTCACTGTTGGAAGTTCTGATACAGGAAGCTCCTTCCCTTTACCAACTAGCAGGCTCAAGTGGGTTGACAACTGACTTCTTGTCTTCAATTTTGACATCTTCACACTATCTGACAAATAGAAAAATATTTCAATGTTTCATAATTCAATTGTTGTTTCAAAAAATATCAATTTGTTTATCAAAAATGCTGTAACAGAAATAACATAATAATTTCTTAGAACATAATGTTTTATACAATGATATAAGTAACTGCGACAATCAATATGCCCTACTTACAATAATTAAAATGTAGAATTCGTCTGGTAGAGTAGGTGCAAGTGCAATGAGAGCAAACCACCGTCTATGATATCTAGAAGGAGAGTGAGCCGGGCGCCTTATCCTCACGCTTGGTACAAGTCAAAACAAGAATTAAACTGTCCCACACGGAGAGCCTGTTCATGTTCATGTTCTGACATGCATATTGTACACAAGCTATAGAACCATAAAATACTCCATAATCCATATGCTTACATGAGATTAGTTAATATCAAGTGAATAATTCTAATCAAGTCTCATTAATTTGTTGAAATACTGATATTTGAAACTTTAAGGTATAATTGATGTAGGTGAGGGTTATTTCAATTCATTTTTGTTTGCTAATCTCAAGTTTAGACATAAAGAGGCACAATATTTTGACTACCAAATTTGATTTTTAACATGTTGACAAAATTGACACACCCTAATACATGTGTGTATGGTTTCCGCGTTTATGCTTAAATATACATTTTTGTACGCATGCATATATAGATAACAGGATAAAAAAGAGTACTTGGACCTTTATACATCAAATAAACACTCACAACACGCTCTCTCCTCCCAGAAACTATGAACATTGTTTCCTAAGAACATGCGAACGTAAGAATGGAGAAAACTGTAGTGGGCCTATTGGCCCATATTGGGCAGTCCCGTTTACACCCAACCCCTATCGCTCATATATCCATCCAACCTACAGGGTTTGAAGCTATCCAGCGTATTCGAAAAAATGTTGATGTTTGGTAACTTGTTCCACTCATCCACTACTCTATTTCCAAACCAATGTTTGCCTATCTCGCGCCTAAATCTAAATTTGTCTAATTTAAGCTTATATAAGCTAATTTAAGCGAATTATCCTGACCTAACCTAACCTAATCTAGCCGAATCTAACCTAACTAACCTAACCTAACTTCATTGAACATAACCTAACCAATCTTATTCTAGGCTAACCTAATATGTCCATACTTGATTTAGCATTATCTTATTTAACCTAACCCCCTTTACCTTAATTTAACCAAACCTAACCTGCAGTATTTTCCAATTACGCTTTCTATAACACTGGGCTGCATTTGAAAAAAAAATTCATGAGGTGCCGGGTTTCTTAGCTGATTCTTTATGTATTTTGCGTGCTGATTCCAAAAATGCCATTCATTTTGCCCACTGAGGTCAGATTTTTATGCTATGGGAATTTGGAAAAAATCGAAATTCTTAAATATGATGTCAAAATTTTTATGCAAAATATATCATAAGAAATGTAACCACAACACATAGGACCAAAATATGTCAACTACATAGATGCCTTTACAGTTAGACATGCATAAATGGCTGTCGCAGAGAATTTCTTTGGTGGTTGGTGTCTGGGGTGTCCCGTTTCAGACACCAACAGTAGTCGGCGAGCATGTTGATATCCCAGCGACCCTGGTACCGCTCCTCCATTACACGGATATCTTGATGGAAGCGTTCTCCTTGTTCCTCACTCACATCACCACAGTTCTCTGGAAAGTAGTCCAAGTGGGAGCTGAGGAAGTGCATCTTGATGGACATGCGTGCACCAAGAACTTTGTAGCTCAGAAGTAGGTCCTCGACAACTCGTTCATACTCTGGACTTCTGTAGTTGCCAAGAAAATTGGAGACAATAGACTTAAAGGCATGCCAGGCTTTCTTCTCATTTACATCCATGCTGCAATCAAACTTGGGATCTTTGAAAAGCTCTCTGATCTGAGGGCCATCAAAAATTCCTGCATTCAGCTTTGCCTCACTGACTTTTGGAAATTTTTCTTTCAGAAAATTGAAAGCCTGGCTTTTTTTGTCCAGTGCCTTTACAAAGTTTTTGAACAGACCTAGCTTGATGTGCAGTGGCGGAAGAAGAATGTTCTGCGGATTCACCAGAGCATGGGCAACAACATTGTGAGAACCTGGAGTAAGTCCACTTCTTGCAGGCCAGTCACGTTGCATGTAGTGCTGCTTGTCTGCTCGACTATCCCACAGACAGAGGAAACATGCCATGTACCACCAGATGAAAAAGAAATTTAATTGTGAGAAAATATATGTAAAAAAAACACGGACATATACTCTTTTCCTTTGCGTCACGGCGGACATTTAAATGGCCGGCGAGCACGTGGGTGTATTTAAATGCATCGTAAGGGCATTAAAACTGACCGAAATCTTTTCTGTGAGGCTTGCCAATGTCTCGGATGATTTTTTTAATGAACGAATATGAGGACCCCATTTTGAGCGAAAAATGCCAATATTTTACCTGAATCTCCGCTTAAAATGCTATAGCACAAAATTCTGACCTGATTGAGCGAAATGGATGACATTTTTGAGATCAGCATGCAAAATACACCCAGAAAAGCTTAATAATACACAAACCTCAAAAACTATACAAAAACTATAGAAGATCTCGAACCAATCACATTTTAGGGCACAATCATTTTGCCAAATTCTAAAATAGGTATGTTAGGCCTCACCATTTCCTTTAATATATCATGGAAGCCGCACATCTACAACATTGCTAAAGCTGCCTCCCGAAAGCTGGGAATGCTGTACTGATGCTGTAGCTACTTCACTCTTGAGTAGTTGCTTCATGTTTATAAGGGATTCATTCGTCCTGACTTGGAGTACTGCTCTCATATCTGGGGTGGTTCTTCTTCTGTCCAACTGTTAGATAGGGTGGAATCAAAGGCATTTCGTCTTATTAACTATCCTCGTTTAGTCGATAATTTCTTCCCTTTCTCTTCGCTGCAATGTTGCTTCACTCTGTCTCTTTTACAGGTACTTTAACGGGCAATGTTCGGTGGGTTTGGCATCGTATGTACCGCCGGCAAGGCAGTGGGCTCGTAACACTCGTCTTGCCCGCTGTGCCCACCGCTTCTCTGTGGATGCCGGTCACACGAGAATAACCTGTTATAGTACATCCTTCTTTCCTCACACACCCAAACTGTGGAATGCGCTGCTTTCTTCTGTGTTTCCATCCTCTTTCAATCTGTTTCACTTCAAAAAGCTGGTTTTCCGGCATCTTCGTGGTGTAGATTAATATAATCTTTTTCTCTTCTATTTTTAATTTATTTTTACTCTTATATTTTCGCCCCCCAGGCCCCGTTGTGGGTCGATCACCTGTGCCCGGATGGGCTATTCCCCGCAAAAGAAGGAAACAAAAAAAAAACCTTAACAAGACCTAATGTAATCTAACTATAAATTAGCCCAACCTAACTTACTCTGACGTACCTTAATCTATGTAGGATAATCTGACTTATCCTAACCACACCTAACAAATTATAACCAAAATTATAACATATGTTACCCTTACTAAGTCAAATCGAATCAAATTAACAATAATGTAATCAAACTTAACCTTGCCTAACATAATCTGCTCTAACCTAACTTAATAACTAACCTAATTTAGCCTAACCTACCATGCAGTCTAACATCACGACTGTTAGGATGGATGGGTGGGTGGGGATGGAAGGATGGGTGGGGTGGAAGGATGGTTTGGTGAGTGAAAGGATGGTGGAAGTGGAAAGATGGGTGGGCGGGTGGGTGGGTTGGAAGGGTGGGTTGCTGGGTGGGGTTGGAAGGATGGTTTGGTGAGTGGACTGATGGGTGGGTGGTTGGGTGGGTGGGTGATTGGAAGGATGGGTGGGTGGAAGAATGGGTGGATCAGTTCGCCCATCTATGACCTGACTGGGCAACCGCACCCAGTAAGGTCATCCTTATGCGGTCGAAAATACAATCATAATTACAGATCCAAACAAACACAAACTATACAACCTCTTATGGTCGCTGCAAGGAATGAGCGTCCTGAAAGAACTGCCCTTGTGGCGAAAGAGCTGGTTAGGTATAACATCGACATAGCAGCCATTAATGAGTCCCGGCTATACCTTCTTCTGGAAGGGTAAGCCTGCTACAGAGAGAAACAGCATTTATGGAATTGGCTTTGCCATCCACCAATGCATCCTAAATAGTGTTAGGAACCGTATTTTTTGGTAACATAAGTAACATGACTTACTCACTGTTTTCTTTAAATTATTGTAAATATTATTTTTTTATTTCCTTACTTGATCTGTGTATTATTTTATTGTTTTATGCACTCTTATAGTGGGTGATAAAGTATGATGTTATATTTAGGATGATATTATTGATTGTAAGGATACTTGTTGGGAATGCTGGGCATATCGATGTTCTTTTGTTTTGAGGTTGACGCCTGGGGACGTGGAACGACTGGACAGGCTCTCTCTATTCTCAGCTCTCACTCGGAGCAGACGCTTCAGGTTTTTTCCCTTCCACTGCCTTATTGCTTCTATCTGAGGTGCACCAGGGGGTTTTCAGGTGATCCTATGTATGTGGAGTTTCTGCTTGTTGCTGTGTATGCGGTAAAACTAGTATTTGTCAGGGTAATATACCAATTTGCCTTAAGTGTTCTCAGGTAAGAGTGATTGTGTTACTTACTGTTAATTCATTTTTGTATTCATGCATGTATTGGCCCTAAGTATTCTTGGATAGGAGTGTTTATATAACACAGTGTTTTTTTCTTTTCATTTTGGTGTTCTTGTGCATAATACATGTAAATATGTATGATGAGGAATGACTATGTTTATTTTTTGTTAAGCTTTGTTTCAGTAACACTGAACCATCTTTCACTAATTATTTTGTCATATATTAATAACTCTGAGTGACCTATGTTTGAAAATATATATGGTCATCTAGTGCAGAGCTTCCATGGGAACTTTTTTGCACTAGTGTTAGGTCACTGTCCCAGTACTGGAATTTTGGTTGATTGTGGGGTGAAACTTTTAATTATTAAGTGTCATTCTAGTGCTTTGAAGGCCAAAAGTATATAAGAGGAAAGTGATCGTAACAATAGACTAACTGAAATGCCTGTTGGGATCAATGTGCACCTCATGACATTCCGAGTCCCACTGAATCACTCACATCATGCCTTTTTCATCCGTGCATACGCCCCAACAGTGGATGCAGAGGATGACATTAAGGAAGCCTTTTACATGGACCATGACAGAATACTAACCTCTATCCCCAGAGAAGCTAAGGTTGTGCTCCTATGTGACTTCAATGCCAGGGCTGGCAGAGATGCTGACAATTGGCAAAGAATCATAGAGAGAAATAGACTAGGCAAGTGTAATCCCAACGGCCTCCTCCTCCTCAGCATGTGTGCGACACAAAACCTCACAATCACCAATACCTTGTTTAGGGAGGCCGACAAGCTGAAGAGTTCGTGGCAACACCCACGATCCAAACACTGGCATCTCATTGACTACATCATTGTCAGAGAAAGAGATCGCCGAGATATCCTCATCATCGGCTCGTCAGAGCTAAGCTCTCATTTCACGTTGCCCCAAAACGGTGAAGGCAGCAAGCCTCCAGTGGTATACCATGCTTTCAGAGAGCAGCTCGAGCATGGGCTGATAAACAATCCGGAAACAAACTACCCAAATCCCAATGCCGAATGGGGTATTCTAGACACTGTCATGACAAAAACCTGCTGAGAGACCATCGGCCAGATCGAAAGAATACACCAGGACTGGTTTGATGAAAATGGTCTGGCAATCAATGTACTCGTCGATGATAAATGTGCTGCTTTTACAAACTGGCAGAACAACCCTCAGTCTCGGACCAAAGCTGAGACCTTCCGCAAGAAGAAAACGGCGACCCAGCGTGAACTTCGTAATGTAAAGATCGACTAGTTTAAATATAAAGCATGTGAAATACAAAAACCTGCAGATAAACACAAGATGCACTAATATTCCAATTCCACTAAAGCAGTTTATGAGGCCAGTAACTCATGGCACAGCCCCCTCCACTCATTCGACGGTAACTCCCTAATTAAAGATGAAGAAGGCATCCTTTGGTGCTGAAAAGAGCACCACCATTCACTGCTCAACCAAAACACTGATATGAATGACTTGACTAACCAGCAGGTCCCTCAGCATTCAGAGGTAACCCGCCTCAGCTATCCTCCATCCCTGGATGAGGTAGCTACTGCCATCAAACAGATGAAAAATAGCAAAGCCTCAGGGCCTGATGAAATCCCAGCTGAGGTGTATAAAGCAGGAGGACTTCTGCTTACCAGCCGTCTATGCTCTCTCCTGGAGAATATACGGGAAAAGGGAAACAACGGAGCACCTTAGCTTTCGTCTTTATTCAAGACATCTTCAGAGGCAACTGGATTACATGGACAGAGAGAGGCTTAAATATATAGATTTATCTTATCCACGTTTTCATTGTGGATCTACATGATATATATATATATATATATATATATATATATATATATATATATATATATATATATATATATATATATATATATATATATATATATATAAAGAAAGACTCAGAGACGTAACAAAATATAAACAGCAAAGCATTACTCCCAGCTCTAGTTCTGGACTAACACAACTAATGATATGTATAGGTTGGGTCCTCCACAACGAGAACAAGGACAAGTTTTAGCAAATTCAAGCAGACAAAATATAAGTTCATAGGCTGAAAAAATAATTGGAATTTCTTATCTCGCTATATACTGTAAATTAGTAACCAAATCAACCAACGAGAAAAAAATGAATTTCTAACTAAAAAATAATTTCATAAGTGAAAAAATAAAATACTTCGACATTTTATCCAGGAAAGGAAATTGATAAAACTGGGTGTTAGTTTCTAAGGGTAAAATCTTACAAACTGGCAAAGGACACAACTTCTCAAGGCTATACACCCAGACTCTCAAAGATTCATAAAAGTTCGCACGATGAATGTTTCTCGTCCCTGAAGAAGAAAGAATGTTTAAATATGCAAAAATAACATTACAAAAGATTACACTGAAGCCTTACGTCCGTTTAACATATCTAGTTAAGATAAAGTCTTATGTCTACCTTTATATTATATTACTACATTAAATATGTCGTGTAGTTGGTATAACGTGAACGTATCTAGTCAAGGTTAAATTTCAGCGTAATTTAGAGTCTCATTGAAACTTTGAAATTGATTTAAGGCATAATTTCTTATTTTCAGTTTCAGTCGACCATATTCCCACACGATGCTGAATTTATCGTAAAAATCTTTGTGAATATGTACCGTAAATCTTGCTGGAAATAAAAGACTGGAGGCCCATTGTCGGGTTTCACAAGGCAGCGTCTAGTGTCAATTGTAACCCGAGAGAGAGAGAGAGAGAGAGAGAGAGAGAGAGAGAGAGAGAGAGAGAGAGAGAGAGAGGATTACAAGGAAAGCATTGATTCGGGGATTTTATGATTGAAGAAGTTATTGATGAATCAAAGGATTGAAGTATCGGAGGGTTGATGGATTGAAGTATCGGAAGGTTGATGGATTGAAGTATCGGAGGGTTGATGTGATTGAAGTATCGGAGGGTTGATGTGATTGAAGTATCGGAGGGTTGTTGAATTGAAACATCGGAGGGTTGATGGATTGAAGTATCGGAGGGTTGATGGATTGGAGTATTGATGGACTTGGGATTGGGGGCTTGAAGGATTGAGGTACTTTAAGAATCAACATGTTAAGGTCGTCTACTGAAAGCCCTCGTTTTGTCGAGCTGAGTGTTGTAGATGTGTCGTAAGTGACGCTACTGAGTGTACTGTGTCGTAGAGATGTAGTAATTTCACATTACTGAGTGTACTGTGTCGTAAAGATATCGTAAGGTAAGATACAAAGCGTACAGTGACATAGAGGTGTCGTAAGTTACGCTAATGCGTGTACTGCATCGTAGAGGTGCCGTAATTTCACGTTACTGAGTTTAATGTGTCGTAAAGATATCGTAAGTTACGATACTAGGAGTACTGTTTCGTAGAGGTGTCGTAAGTTACGCTACTGAGTGAACTGTGTTATAGAAGTGTCGTAAGTTACGCTATTGAGTGAACTATGTTGTAGAAGTGTCGTAAGTTACGCTACTGAGTGAACTGTGTTGCAGAAGTGTCGTAAGTTACGCTACTGAGTGAACTGTGTTGCAGAAGTGTCGTAAGTTACGCTACTGAGTGAACTGTGTTATAGAAGTGTCGTAAGTTACGCTATTGAGTGAACTATGTTGTAGAAGTGTCGTAAGTTACGCTACTGAGTGAACTATGTTGTAGAAGTGTCGTAAGTTACGCTACTGAGTGAACTGCGTTGCAGAAGTGTCGTAAGTTACGCTACTGAGTGAACTGTGTTGTAGAAGTGTCGTAAGTTACGCTACTAAGTGAACCGTGTTGTAGAAGTGTCGTAAGTTACGCTATTGAGTGAACCGTGTTGTAGAAGTGTCGTAAGTTACGCTACTAAGTGAACCGTGTTGTAGAAGTGTCGTAAGTTACGCTACTGAGTGAACTGTGTTGTAGAAGTGTCGTAAGTTACGCTACTAAGTGAACCGTGTTGTAGAAGTGTCGTAAGTTACGCTATTGAGTGAACCGTGTTGCAGAAGTGTCGTAAGTTACGCTACTGAGTGAACTGTGTTGTAGAAGTGTCGTAAGTTACGCTACTAAGTGAACCGTGTTGTAGAAGTGTCGTAAGTTACGCTACTGAGTGAACTGTGTTGTAGAAGTGCGGTAAGTTACGCTACTGAGTATGTAATAAAGTAAGTTACTTAACGTGTGTTGTGACGTAAGTTGTAGGTGCGGTAACCTCACGCCACTGAAAATATACAATGGTTCCTGTCTTCTGTTTATTACAGGTGAAAGAATTCAAGGTAGGGATTATTCTGGTGACCTCAGACACTGTGTAAAGGTCATTAGCGTGAGAAGGCAGTCACAGGAGGTGGGGAAACGTGAGGATGGTGGCGTCAGCTGGTATCTGTAAGTTAGGCTCCACAGCAACGTCTCTTTAAAAACTGTTTTATGGTATGGCGTCTTGCAACTGGTGTCTGAAGGCTCGCCCTGGATAAGACTTAAAGGTGTACTGTATTTTGTGCCAAATTGGTGTAATACTAAAGCCTCTTTCCTAAACTTAATCATATACCTGTTAGATTACAATCATAAGCAGGTGCTATCACAACCTGCTTAAATCTCGCTTTTCATTGGTGGAGACTGAGAGAATCTCACCTCTCATTGGTGAAGGTTAAGGTTGCAGGTTTTTCTCCGGGAGCGGGTGAATTAATGGCGGGAAACGGGTCGAGTTTAATATTTTCACTTCATTACAGTATTTTCCCCAGCGAGATGTGTACCTCGCAGGTGTGTAAGTGCCTCCTAGCAGGTGTGTAAGTGCTTCCTTGTAGGTGTGTATGTTCCCCCCTAGCAGGTGTGTAAGTGTTCCCTCGCAAATGTGTAAATACTCCCTCACAGTTGTGTTTATGCCCCCTAGCAGGTGTGTAAGTGCCTCCTAGCAGGTGCGTAAGTGCTCCCTTGTAGGTGTGTATATGCCCCATAGCAAGTATGTAAGTGCCCCCTAGCAGGTGTGTAAGTGTTCCCCACAATTGTGTATATGCCCCCTAGCAGGTGTGTAAGTGCTCCCTCACAGTTGTGTATATGCCCCCTAGCAGGTGTGTAAGTGCCTCCTAGCAGGTGCGTAAGTGCTCTCTTGTAGGTGTGTATATGCCCCATAGCAGGTATGTAAGTGCCCCCTAGCAGGTGTGTAAGTGTTCCCCACAGTTGTGTATATGCCCCCTAGCAGGTGTGTAAGTGTTCCCTCACAGTTGTGTATATGCCCCCTAGCAAGTGTGTAAGTGCCTCCTAGTAGGTGTGTAAGTGTTCCCTCACAGTTGTGTATATGCTCCCTAGCAGGTGTGTAAGTGCCCCCTAGCAGGTGTGTAAGTGTTCCCTCACAGTTGTGTATATACCCCCTAGCACGTGTATAAGTGCCTCCTAGCAGGTGTGTAAGTGCTCCTTTGTAGGTGTGTAAGTGCCCCCTAGCAGGTGTGTAAGTGCTCCCTTGCAGGTGTGTAAGTGCCCCCAAGCAGGTGTGTAAGCGTTTCTCGCAGATGCTGTTGTGCTGATGTGACTCAAGTGAGCATGTGATTATGTTCTTATCACCTACCACCTCCTACCACAACCTACCACGTCCTACCACCACCTACCACCTCCTACCACCACCTACCACCTCCTACCACCTACAACCACCTCCTACCACCTCCTACTACCACTTACCTCCACCTACCACCTCCTACCACCTCCCACCACCACCTACCACCTCCTACCACCACCTATCACTTACTACCACCTCCTACCTCCACCTGCCACCTCCTACCACCTACCACCTCCTACCACCACCTACCACCTCCAACCACCACCTACCACCTCCTACCACCTCCAACCACCACCAACCACATATCACCTACAACATAATACCACGTACCACCTCCTACCACCTCCTTCCACCTACCACCACCTCCTACCACCTCCTACCACCTCCTTCCACCTCCTACCCCCACCTACCACCACCTACCACTTTCTACCACCTCCTTTCACCTACTACCACCTCCTACTACCTCCTACCACCTACCACCACCTACCACCACCTACCACCTCCTACCACCACCTACTACCTCCTACCACCTCCTACCACCACCTACCATTAACTACTACCTCCCACCACCACCTACCGCCATCTACCACCTCCTACCATCATCTACTACCTCCTACCACCACCTACCACCTCCTACCACATACCACCTCCTACCACCACCTACCACCACCTACCTCCTCCTAATACATACCACCTACAACCATCTACAATATACCACCACCTACCAAATACCACCACCTTCCATTTACCACCTCTTACCACCACCTACAACTACCTACCACCCCTTACCACTTACTACCTACCACCCCTTACCACTTACTACCTACCACCCCTTACCACTTACTACCTACCACCACCTACTACCTACCATCACCTACCACATAACACCACCTACCATCTACCACCGCCTACTACCACCTACCACATACCACCTACAGCCACCGACCACCTACCGCTACTTACCACCTACTACCTACCACCACCTACCACATACCACCACCTACCACGTACCACCACCTACCATCTACCACCACCTACTACCTATGACCACATACCATCACCTACTACCTACCACCACCATCTACTAACTACCACCACCTACCTCTCACCATTGCCAACACCCACTACAAACAATCACCTACCTCCAGATACCACCGCCACCACCACCAACCATTCCCCACTCCCACCTATCACCACTACCAACTACCACCACCATCCACTCCCCACTACCACCTCCCACCACTACTGCCATCAACCACCCCTCACAACCACCACCACCACCATCCGCTTCCCAGTACCACCTAATCACCAACAACCACTTCCCACTCCCACCACCATCAACCACTCTCCACCACCACCACTACCAACCACTCCTCACTACCACCTACCACCACCACCATCAACTTCCCACTACCACTTTTTTTTTTTTTTTTTTTTACGGGAATCAGCCCACCCGGGCACCACAGGTCAAACGACCCACAACGAGGCCTGGGGGCGAAAAAAAAATAAGAACAGAAAGAAATTGAAAATAGGGAAGAAAACGGTTATACTGTGTTAATCTACACCAAGAAGACGCCGGAAAACCAGCTTTTTAAAGTGAGACACATTGTATAAGTATGGAAACACAGAAGAAGGCAGAGCGTTCCACAGTTTGGCTGTGTGAGGAAAGGAGGTACTTGAAAGTTACTAGTGTGCCCTGAAGAATGCAGTGATGGCTAGGGAAACACTGTGTAACACTGAATCCGTTTATTGTGGATGAGAGAAATACAAGTGGTGACTCGCGTGTGCCATGCACGGCTCACACAGTCAGACTGAGGCTGCCTTGCCATATGGCAGCCTCGGGGCAATGTTGTCACATAACACGTGCAGTGTTGCCACGTGATTATATATATAAATGCTACTCGGCACAGTAGCTTATGTACAGGGTTGCTACTCGGCACAGTAGCTTAGATACATAACCTACAGTACTATAACGAGTTATTCTCGTGTGACCGACATTCACAGAGACACGATGGGCCTCGCGGGCAAGACGTGTGTTACGAGCCCACGGCCTTGCCGGCGGTACACAGGATGCCAAATCCACTGAACATTGCCCGTTTAAAGTACCTGTTAAAGAGAGAGAGTGAAGCAACATTGTGGGGAAGAGAAAGGGAAGAGAGATTGACGACTAAAGGAGGAGAGTTAATAAGACGAAATGTCTTTGATTCCACCCTATCTGCTTATATGTGACGCAGGTTATGGGGCTGATATGTGAAGCAGGCTGTAAGACTGATATGTGATACGGCTGTGGGGCTGATATATGATGCAGGTTGTGAGACTGATATGTGACACAGGTTATGAGGATGATATGTGAAGCAGACTGTGGGGTTGATATGTGACGCAGTCTGTGGGGCTAATATGTAATGTAGGTATGGGGCTGATATGTGAAGCAGGGTGTGGGGCTAATATGTGACGCAGGCTGTGGGGCTAATATGTGAAGCGGGTTGTGGGGTCGATATTTGACGCAGGCTGTGGGGCTAATATGTGATGCAGGTGTAGGAAAAAAGGGATCGACTGTTTGATGGAATGAGTGAAGCCTGGTGGATTAGGGAAATAAATGAATTGGAGCAATGATGGATTGAGGAGTGAAGGAATGCGGTATTGATGAATTTAAGGATTGAAAGATCGAGGATTGGAGGATTGAATGATTGATGGATTGAAGACTGAAGAACTGTGAAGTATTGATGGATTGAGGAGTGAAGGAATGAAGTAGTGATGGATTAAAGTAGTGATAGATTGAAGGAATAAAGGATTGAGAGATTGGAGTCTGAAACACACGCACACTGGTATAACGTTTGGTGTGGTGAGTGCAGAGTATGTAGGTCACCTTTACCTTGGCTTGCACTAAGATAAAAATAAAGGCCAATTACCGCCCCTTCCGCACTTCTTGCAAGATCTCCCTCTCCCGACTACGAAAAACAGTCCTTGATTATGAAAACAGCCTCCGATTACCAATAACAGCCTCCGATTACCAAAAAAAAACAGTCTCCGACTACTGAAATGGCCCCCGATTACCAAAAACAGTCCCCAAGTACGAAAACAGTCCCTTATTAATGAAAACAGCCTCGGATTACCAAAAAACAGACACCCGACTACCGAAACAGCCCCCGACTATTAAATAGTCCGCGACTCCTGAAAGCAGACAATCGATTACTGAAAACAGCCCTCGGCTACCGAAACAGTCCCCAACTACTGAAAACAGCACCCGACAACTGAAAACAGTCCCCGACAACTGGAAAATAACCCTGACTACTGAAAACAGCCCCGGAATACAGTAGTGGTTTTGGAGGGTGGTAGAGGTTTTGTAAGGTGGAAGTGGTTTTGTAAGGTGGTATTGGCTTTGTAGGGTAGTAGAGGTTTTGTAGGGGAGTAGTGGTTATTCAAGTGATCGTGGCCCCTTCGTGCTCGGTGGCGAGTCCGGTGGTACAGTTTACCAAGGCGTGAAAGTTCCAACGCTCGTGCTTGGCTAGCGCGCAACTGCCGTCAGGCTGACAGCGTACAGCGACATCGTTTTCCAGATGGTCGTGGTTGTTATAATCATGGTCGTGGTTGTTCTAATCATGTTCGTGGTTGTTATAATCATTGTCGTGGTTGTTATAATCATGGTCGTGGTTGTTATAATCATGGTCGAAGTTGTTATAATCATGTTCCTGGTTGTTATAACCATGGTCGTGGTTGTTATAAACATAGTCGTGGTTGTTATAATCATGGTCGTAGTTGTTATAATCATGTTCCTGGTTGTTATAATCATGGTCGTGGTTGTTATAATCAAGGTCGTGGTTGTTATAATCATGGTCGTGGTTGTTATAATCATGGTCGTGGTTGTTATAATCATGGTCATGGTTGATATAATCATGGTCGTGGTTGTTATAATCATGGACGTGGTTGTTATAATCATGGACGTGGTTGTTATAATCATGGTCGTGGTTGTTATAATCAGGTAGAATAAACCCCACACCTTATCTTTAATCTCAATAAACCCAGATTAACCTCACCTAATCAACAGGATTAGAGACCATTAGGATTGTACCACCAATACCGATACATTTCACATTGGATTAATAACAAAACATTTAATCACATTTCCAATAGCTAATGTCTTACAGATATCTTATCAAGTTGTGAGTCTTACATGTCTATATAATTATGTTTTATTCTTACAAATATTTATAGTTCGTTGTGTATTGTATTGTATGGTATGGAATTGTATGGTATTGTATGGTATTGTATGGTATTGTACTGTATTGTACTGTCACAGGAATAAGTACACACTGTAGCTGTAAGGTCCGAAAATGGTCTGGTGACGTTGAAACTGCGCATCCAGACGCATGATGAAACTCAGCTCTTCCCCACCTGTTATCTCTAGCTATTTTCTGTTTCCCCTTCTTTATTCTTCTATTTACTCATCTTCCTTCCTTTACTAATGCAAACAACATTTAAAAAAAAGTAGGCTAAGAAAAAAAGTGGGGGGAGGAGGGAGCCGTATGATAACTGCAATCCTGGGCTGACAGCGTACAGCGAATGAGGGTGCGCCAAGTCCGTAGACTTGCATCATTTTCCAGCATAAATAAAATGGTTAATCAATGGCTTCTTAAAGAAACCATCGATATGGGACCAGGTTTGTTCCACTTTACGAATTTTTTGCGATTTTTCCACAAAGTTTGATGAAAAACGATTGTGCCATTTCGGTGGTAGTGGTTTTGTATGTATGGTGATTGTGGTTTTGTAGGGTGGTAGAGGTATTGTAGGGTGGTAGTGGTTATATAGGGTGGTAGTGGTTTTGTATATATGTTGATCGTGGTTTTGTAGGGTGGTAGTGGTGGCGGTTTTGGAAGGTGGTGGATTAGTGGAGTGAATTTTTCAAATCCACCCTATTTGAGGAGGGTGGATTTGGAGGGGTTGGATTAGATATGTGGTGTTGGATGAGTGTATTTGGGGGTAGGGTGTTATTAGAGGGTACGTTATTCTCGCCTGCGGAGAATAGGAGTAATAATTGAGACTCGGTTGGGTGGTGCACAATGAGGTGGGTAACGCATTTTAAAGGGGAGTTGTTAAGGCGCTGTCCTCACCTCTCACGTTCACCACTGACTCACTCACGTAACCATAACAAAATAACACTGCTTGAAGAACACACATACATACACACACACATATACATATATATATATATATATATATATATATATATATATATATATATATAAATATATATATATATATATATATATATATATATATATATATATATATATATATATATATATATATATATGTGCTGATAACCACAAGGAAAGAAGAAAACACGAAGTTCCCAAGCGCTTACGTGTAATTCACATCTTCAGGGGTGAGTACAGACTAAGGAGAAGTACAAAACAAGGTATATATATATATATATATATATATATATATATATATATATATATATATATATATATATATATATATATATATATATATGTAACCGGTCGGAATTTACTGGACTTTAATTTCTCACTTGACTTGCGGTTTATTTAAAATTAATAGATGGTAATGGCAGTGGAAGCGCCCCTTTGAGAAAAATCCCGAACCAGCACAAGAACACTTAAATCTACTAAACAAAATAAATTGTCCGTGACCCGTGGAAGGATAGCATCTGTGACTGGGATGAATGAGACACACTGTAAAATTTAGACACTTATATTCCCTCCAACACTACAAACACAATCAAATAATGGTACACCAATATGCGCACCTCTCAACTTGAACTTAAAACACTACTCTGGGGAATAAAAGTTATACATGATATAAAAATTATTAGAACCTCAGGCAACAATAAATTTGAAGTATTAAGAACTGTTGCGTGCACACATGAAACAGGCCTTAAAGGCTTTCACACAATAATATCAGTCACTTAGGTATTAAAAAAAGAAATTAACTACTCTACAATGAATAGGCCTTAAGGGCACTCAACAAAATTATATGTCACTGAGGAATGGTAATAAAAATGAGAAATTAAATACTCTACAATGAATAGGCCTTAAGGGCACTCAACAAAATTATATCAGTCACTGAGGAAATGGTAATAAAACATGAAATTAAATACTCTACAATGAATAGGCCTTAAGGGCACTCAACAAAATTATATCAGTCACTGAGGGAATGGTAATAAAATATGAAATTAAATACTCTACAATGAATAGGCCTTAAGGGCACTCAACAAAATTATAGCACCCCAACAGATGCACACTTCCTAACCTAACCTAACCACTACTCTGGGGAACAAGGTTATACCTGAGATCAGAATTATGAAGAACAATCAGAGGCATTAAAAGAATCAAATCACAGTATCACTCTGGTTCCACTTGATGGCACAAACATTCAAAGCAATATTATCAAAATTATCTAGAAACTATTAAACTACACCCGTAATAAGGGAGGGAAAATGTTCCTCCAGGTATCTCCTAGAGACCTAGACTCACGGTCTCAGTGTGTGACCATTAGTCTACTCAGATAGCCTCAGTGTACTCCCAGTGCGTCCATAAAGCGGACGGGAGTGAGCCAATCAGACCTTGTACAGTTGAGAGAAGCTTTAGCGCCCCGTTAGCAAGAGGGTTTCGCTAGCAGCTCGGGACACGTGGTGATGTGCCCGGAGTGGTAAGAACTGATCACTCACTGCTGGTCCCGGGTCGTTTAGTTGTCGGGAGCACTCGTTCACTCAAGAGATCCTTTGCTACCCCGCTAAACAGTGACAGGCCTACTCTGCTCGGTCCAATGGCGACAATCGCCACCCTCAATCATCCACGGCAGTCTCAAACGGCAGTCAATCTCTCGCAGTCAACTCCGGGTCAACTCCAGTCAAGTGGGTTCTCACGGAAACCCTGAAATGAACTCACTGTTAGCTCTAGTTTACTTTATCACTGCCCTATCTAACCCTGTCTGAGATCGAATGAGACTTACTTGTTATACTGCAATATTTCAGCACAGGTGACTAGGCCACGTGACTATTTCTGGGACAGACGCGCAGAGACGTCTTGTTTGTGTGAGTGCTATCCGGGACTGAGAGAGAGGCCTCGTCGCGTTCTCTCAAGGCGTGAGCTTAGGCCTACGTGACTTATTTTCCGCCTAACTAATAACTCCTTGGGACACCCGTAACATCATTCAGACTGCTAAACGATCTATAATAATTTCAAATTCAATAATAGTCCCTTAACTTCATGAATCACATCATTATTAATTCGGCAAATTACATTAAATATCATATAGGCCTAGTTCCACAAACTCCCACTATGTGCGGGGAGCGCTCTCTTCCCTCAGACGACCTTGAACGCTCAGTATCGCTAATGGCGGGGCATTCGAAATTACTCTGAAATTTCTGAATATTACAATCGACCCCCCTAAAAAAAAGACAGCACTGTCCTCATGTGCTGAGAAAAACATACATACGACCCCCCTAAAAATTTGTTCTAAGAAACTGCATCTTGCCCCTTTTGCTAAACGCAGCATTCCCGTCTTCTCTTCTCTCCTTTTCTCTCCCGCTAACACTCGACCCCCCTAAAGAAAAAACAGCACTGCCCTCATGTGCTGAGAGACCAACTTAGAACCCACCTTCAACTCTGTACTATTCCACTCGCAGCCAGCAACTCCATTTCTTCCCTATTTCTTCCTAGCCCAACTCAAACCAACCAGAACATCACGCTCCCCTTTTGCCTGGCCCTTAACTAGAGAACCAATGTCAAAATTAATACCAGCCCAAAACAAACATGCTCTCCTTTGGCCTGGCCCTTGAACTAAGAGGAACCAGTGTCCAAACAATACTCAGTCCAAAACAAACATGCTCTCCTTTGCCTGGCCCTTGAGCTAAGAGGAACCAGTGTCAAACCAATACTCAGTCCAAAACAAACATGCTCTCCTTTTGCCTGATCCTTGAACTAAGAGGAACCAGTGTCAAAACAATACACAGTCCAAAACAAACATTCTCTCCTTTTGCCTGGCCCTTGAGCTAAGAGGAACCAGTGTCAAAAAAATACTCAGTCCACGTCTCCGAACCTCATGCCGGCAGACCAACCCTCTGACAATGTACCAGTCCATATTAGTGAGGCCCTGGACATTACAACCGTACTCTCAATCCCGCTCATGACAGCAACTCAATCCCGCTCATGACAGCAACCACTACTCAACGCACATCTCTGACCTAACCATCTCTCCAATCCCCCCTGCCCTACTCACAACTCCTCCAACTCACCCTCGACAACCTGCCCCTTCTCCTTACCCTGCAACCTAAACTGTAATTTGTCGGCTTCGTCTTTCAGTTGCAGGCTCGATCGACCTCTCTGAACTACTTCTCTTCATCTTGCTCATCTGGAGTGGGGGCTCCTCGTCTTCCTCCTCAGATTCATCCATCGCTGGGTCTCCCGGATGCCTTAGGGTTGGAGCAGCCTTCAAGTTGCTCCGGTTTTCCACTCTCGCTTCCAGGTCTTCTTCCCCACTGGGCTCAATGCGATATAAACCAGGCCTTGGATTTAGGACCTCAACAATGTGCCATCTCGTATCAAACCAATGGTTTTGCAGCTTACACCGGCCTATTTTTACATTGTTCCTCAGCAAGACCTCCTGGCCCACTTCCCAGCTACTCTCGTGGGCTTTCTCTTCTCTTTTTCTTCTATTTATTTCCTTACGTCTCCGAACATTGATCTCCACTGCTTCCTGCAATCTTCGTTGCCGGTCTCGAATCACCATCGCCCACTCATCTACCGGCTCTGGGTCTACTTCCGGCCTAAGGTCAAACGGCAGGTTTGGTTCTCTCCCGTAAAACAACAGGAATGGGGAAAACCCTGTCGTGGCATGCGGAGTCGCGTTGTATTGTGACACCACTGCCGGCAGATGCTCTGGCCACCTATTCTTTTCCTCTGCCTCGAGGGTGGCCAGCAGACCGTGCAGGGTTCGATTGAACCGTTCCACCATGCCATTTCCCTGTGGGTGATATGCTGACGTCCTTATTTTCTTCACCCCAAAGGTGGCACAAGTTTGTCGGACCAATGCACTGCCAAAATTCCTCCCCTGATCGGTCAACAGTCGCTCAGGTGCACCCACTGCCAGGAAGATTCGATTCACCAGGATCTTTGCAATCGTCGAGGCTTTCTGGTCTTTGGTGGGAAAGGCCCAAGTGTAACGACTGTATATGTCAACCATTATCAGGACATTCTCCAATCCTTGCCGCTTGTCCAGCAAGGTGAAATCTGCGGCCAGTGTCTCTAATGGTTTGGCAGCTTCAATCGTCCCTACATGCAGTTGGGGTTTCGGCACTTCATCTTTTGCTACTCCACACCTCTCGCAGCTGGCTATGTAGTCTCGCACTGTTTCTCCCATGCCTGACCAGAACCCTCGCTCCTGCACCAGCGACAGGGTGCGATCTCGCCCCTGATGGCCAAACTCGTCGTGGCAGGCTCTAGTCAAAGCCTCCTGCAAGTTTGGAGTTAACACTGGCACCTCCCTCCATAGATTCTTCCCTTCGGGTCTTCTATGCCAAACAACATCTTCTCTTACTATCAGGGATTTCCTAGCTCGGTACATCTTGCGGAAATCATCATTTTTAAGCTCTACCTGTACCTCATCCTCCGGCAGCTCTCCCACCAACCATCTTCGCAGTTTTGTCATATAGTCCATGCCTTCTTGCTCCTTACGCAGCCCATCCATCGTCCACAGTTCCTTCCTTCCTGCCCCGTTCTCCTCTAATACATGCATCGCTGTATACTCTTCTTCACTATCTTCCTCCTGTTCCGCCGGGATTCTAGATAGCGTATCCGCCACAATGTTGTTCTTCCCCGGCTTGTACTCTATAGTAAAGTTAAACTGCTCGAGATCCGCATTCCACCTACTTTCCACGGCACCTAGTTTAGCCTTCTCGCGGTGACTGAGTGGGTTGTTATCTGTATAGACTGTGAAATGTTTCCCTGCCAAATAATCCCTGAATTTATCCACTACTGCCCATTTGAGTGCTAACATCTCTAACTTACGAGAACTATAGTTGTTCATGTTACGTTCCGATTTCCTCAGGCCCCGACTCGCATAGCACACCGGATGCAACCTGCCATCCTTCCGCTGGGACAGCACCGCACCTAGCCCACGAAAACTTGCATCTGTTTCTAATATAAACTCCTGAGTGAAATCTGGGCAAGCCAACACTGGTGTCTGCGTCACCTTGTCTTTCAACTCCTCAAAAGCCTGTTGCTGTTCCTCTCTCCATTCACTATCTACCCGATCCTTAGATTTCCCATGCATCAACGCATGCAGTGGAGCAGCTATTTGGGCAAACCCTTTAACAAATTTCCTATAAAATGATGTGAACCCTACAAAAGACCGCACATCTTTCACCGTCTGAGGGACTGGCCAATCTCTTACTACCCTAATCTTCTCAGGATCAGCTGTGATGCCTTCAGCTGACACCTGATATCCTAAATAACTTACTTTTGAAGCCATTATTTCACACTTTTTAGGTTTAAATCTTAAGTTATTCTCCCTCATCCTGCAAAATAATTCCCTCAATCTGACTACATGTTGATCTATTGTACTTGAAAACACCATCACATCATCAAGGTATACAAGCAACGAGGAGAAGATCTTATCCCCTAAAATCCGCTCCATGTATCTCTGAAAGGTTCCCGGACTATTTGACAATCCCATAGGCAGTCGCCTGTACTCAAAGTGTCCGAAGCTTGTGCTGAAGGCAGTCTTTGGACGGTCTGAAGGTTTTACTTCTATCTGGTGATATCCCGCCGCCAGATCAAACGTTGAGAAAAACTGGGCCCCCGTCAGAGATTCTAGAGTTTCATTTATCCTAGGCAGAGGAAACGCATCGCGTACCGTGACCTTATTTAAGTCACGATAGTCAATGCACAACCTCAGCGTCCCGTCCTTTTTCCTCACTACTACAATGGCGGCAGAGTACGGACTCTCACTATGCTGAATTACTCCCTGATCTAACAGCTGGCTAATGTGCTGCTTCACCTCTGGTACCTGGTTTGGAGGGATCCTCCGATATGGCACCCTAACTGGCCTGTCTGTGGTCACTGGGATCTCATGCTGAACCCCAATAGCCTTTCCTATGGGCTGGCCCTCTTCTTCAAAAATATCACTAAACTCTTCTATTAAACACCTAACTGCACTCTCTTGTCCCTCATTCATTTCCTCCGTGTGCACTTTGACCTCTGTACGGGCATCCGGTTGCACTGTCCTCACATACACCTCTTCACTGATGTCTTCCTCGACTTCCGTCCCCGAAGCCACTTTCCCAATCCGCCAATTGCCCCTCAAGCTCATACGACTGTCAGACAGATTTGCCACCAACACCTGGGTCATGCCTCTCACCACTCTTACAGCTGTCGGCAACACTATCACACCCTCAGGCATCCAACCTTCATCCTCTATTGTTAGAGGTTCAATCACTACTTCTTTGTTAGCTACCTGGCTTAATGAGGGAACACATACTGACAGCAACCGAGTACTCCGGGGAGGAATGGTTGGTCTTTCCTTCCTCTCTGTCATACAATACCCCAGGCTGATGGCCTCTATTGCACATAACTGCCTAACCTCCTGCAAGCAATTTTCCCACTGAGCGGTGCTCCTGGCTTCCCTGCACAAGTGATACATGTGCGGCCAGATCTCCGCAACCTCCCCCAGCACATTCATCCCCAACAACCCGACATGAGATTGCCCCTTACCCTGGGTCTCAATCCCTGGACAGACCAACATCCCCACATCAGTGACTTCCACCCCACATACGACCATAGTGACCCGAATACACCCCACACACGGCACTGGAAACCCTGACGCCCCTTTTACCCTTATTCGAGTGGGCTGCAACACCACGCCTGCAGGCTCCAGCTCCCGACGGTAGAAAAGTTCATCAATTAGCGACACTTCTGCCCCAGTATCTGCTAAACCCCACATTTCACGACCGGCTACCAGCACCGAGACCTTAGGACACTCTGCTTTCAGCCTTAAGGTACCTTCTGTTGTGATTAAATTTGTCATGCGAACCACGCTTGACCATGGGTCCGCTCTCTCTTGACTCATAACATCGCCGGTGGAATCTATTGGTGAGGCCAGGAACGGTTGGCGGGGACTGCCTGGCCTTGGCCATTTCCCGACCGCCAGTTCCGATTGTTATTTCCAACTCGATACTGGCCATTGGCCACGTATCCCCTTGGGACACTCTCTCCTGGTCTGGACCCGTTCGTGCAATTGAAACTGAAATGGCCTTCTTGTCCACACGCATAGCACCTCGGGGGAATCGAGCCTCCAGTCTGCGGCTCATTCTCTCTTCCTTTAGTCAGCGGTACCTCCCTCAAAGCCTCTCGTTTTTGTTCCGCCTCTCTCAGCCCCGTGATCCACTCGTCTAGACTATGGTGAGGATAATTCTTCATCTCATCCACTAACCACATACGGCTTTGTTCCTCCTTGAGCCCCCGAGTGATTGCATCTCCCAACAGGGCCTTATCATATTTATGATCATGGTGGTTCAACTCATCGTTTAAATCTAACATAGCATCATAATATTCAAGAAGCGTTTCGTTGCTCCCTTGTTTCCGCGTCATCACCTTCTGAATGGCGTCGTACGTGGCCGTCTGTCCGCCATATTGCTGCTTCAAATAACAAGTTAACTCATCTACGGTTTCCCAGTCTCTGCGTGCGTTGTATACGCGATCTGCCGCAGGCCCCGCAAGATGCCTTATTATGAATTGGATTCGACTGACTTCGTCTCCGTCTAGCAGCTTGAGGGTTCGGTCAACCTCTCTTAACCACTTTCCTACCTCTATTCCTGGCCTACCGTCGAACTTAGACATGGTCAACCCGGCCCCGAGACTAATTCCCTCTCTACTATTGTGTCTCCTCATCTCCCACATTGTCTCCTCGTGCTGTATTTTATACTGTGTCTTTACCCTATCTAGTGCATCCCCCAACAGAGCTAAGTGTTGTTGGTGTTCCGTCTCTAACTGTTGCAATTGTGTGTGGTACTCCCCCCTTAACTGTTGTACATATACTCCATACTCCCCCCTGATTTGGTTCGCCCATGCCTGACATTCCCCATTGATCTTCCCTTCTAACTGTTCCAATCGTTCCTGGTACTCTCCCCGGATTTTCCCCTCTAGCTTCCCAATACGTTCCACGAACTCTTCTCTCAACTGCACCAACCCCGGGCTGTCTCTCTTTTTTTCCGAGTAACCCCGCACCGTCAACCACAACAAACCCATTCCCACGGCGAGCATGAGTAGAGTTGGGGTCACACTCTCTACCGTTTCCATCCACTCCATGATTACGCTCATTATCCCAACCACAGAACTATCAGTCACGAAATAAAATTAACTACGCTCTGCTACCATTTGTAACCGGTCGGAATTTACTGGACTTTAATTTCTCACTTGACTTGGGGTTTATTTAAAATTAATAGATGGTAATGGCAGTGGAAGCGCCCCTTTGAGAAAAATCCCGAACCAGCACAAGAACACTTAAATCTACTAAACAAAATAAATTGTCCGTGACCCGTGGAAGGATAGCATCTGTGACTGGGATGAATGAGACACACTGTAAAATTTAGACACTTATATTCCCTCCAACACTACAAACACAATCAAATAATGGTACACCAATATGCGCACCTCTCAACTTGAACTTAAAACACTACTCTGGGGAATAAAAGTTATACATGATATAAAAATTATTAGAACCTCAGGCAACAATAAATTTGAAGTATTAAGAACTGTTGCGTGCACACATGAAACAGGCCTTAAAGGCTTTCACACAATAATATCAGTCACTTAGGTATTAAAAAAAGAAATTAACTACTCTACAATGAATAGGCCTTAAGGGCACTCAACAAAATTATATGTCACTGAGGAATGGTAATAAAAATGAGAAATTAAATACTCTACAATGAATAGGCCTTAAGGGCACTCAACAAAATTATATCAGTCACTGAGGAAATGGTAATAAAACATGAAATTAAATACTCTACAATGAATAGGCCTTAAGGGCACTCAACAAAATTATAGCACCCCAACAGATGCACACTTCCTAACCTAACCTAACCACTACTCTGGGGAACAAGGTTATACCTGAGATCAGAATTATGAAGAACAATCAGAGGCATTAAAAGAATCAAATCACAGTATCACTCTGGTTCCACTTGATGGCACAAACATTCAAAACAATATTATCAAAATTATCTAGAAACTATTAAACTACACCCGTAATAAGGGAGGGAAAATGTTCCTCCAGGTATCTCCTAGAGACCTAGACTCACGGTCTCAGTGTGTGACCATTAGTCTACTCAGATAGCCTCAGTGTACTCCCAGTGCGTCCATAAAGCGGACGGGAGTGAGCCAATCAGACCTTGTACAGTTGAGAGAAGCTTTAGCGCCCCGTTAGCAAGAGGGTTTCGCTAGCAGCTCGGGACACGTGGTGATGTGCCCGGAGTGGTAAGAACTGATCGCTCACTGCTGGTCCCGGGTCGTTTAGTTGTCGGGAGCACTCGTTCACTCAAGAGATCCTTTGCTACCCCGCTAAACAGTGACAGGCCTACTCTGCTCGGTCCAATGGCGACAATCGCCACCCTCAATCATCCACGGCAGTCTCAAACGGCAGTCAATCTCTCGCAGTCAACTCCGGGTCAACTCCAGTCAAGTGGGTTCTCACGGAAACCCTGAAATGAACTCACTGTTAGCTCTAGTTTACTTTATCACTGCCCTATCTAACCCTGTCTGAGATCGAATGAGACTTACTTGTTATACTGCAATATTTCAGCACAGGTGACTAGGCCACGTGACTATTTCTGGGACAGACGCGCAGAGACGTCTTGTTTGTGTGAGTGGTATCCGGGACTGAGAGAGAGGCCTCGTCGCGTTCTCTCAAGGCGTGAGCTTAGGCCTACGTGACTTATTTTCCGCCTAACTAATAACTCCTTGGGACACCCGTAACATCATTCAGACGAGGCACGGGCAGTTTCCCAATGAGGTTCACGGCGCCATCAGCTCGATGAACAGGCTTTGTGTGAAATATAACAGAGTCTAGAACTGCTTTTAGCGTCCTTGTGGGCTAGCCGGTAAGCGTTCCCTAGGCCCACCCAGTAGGTCGAGGGTTCGATTCCTTGCTGGTGAGGTCGTTGATTATATGTTCAAAGTCCGCGTGTTAAATGGACTAAAAATGAAGTATATATATGTACCTCGCGTTTCATACCAGCTGGATTCGGTAAAATGCTACTGACACCACATACGAGGCACGGGCAGTTTCCCAATGAGGTTCACGGCGCCATCAGCTCGATGAACAGGCTTTGTGTGAAATATAACAGAGTCTAGAACTGCTTTTAGTGTCCTTGTGGGCTAGCCGGTAAGCGTTCCCTAGGCCCACCCAGTAGGTCGAGGGTTCGATTCCTTGCTGGTGAGGTCGTTGATTATATGTTCAAAGTCCGCGTGTTAAATGGACTAAAAATGAAGTATATATATATATATATATATATATTTGATAATTATAATGATTAAAAGTGAGTTTGCGAGGTTGAATTATGTGTGTGTGTGTGTGTGTGTGTAACGTTGAGAGACAAGACCGAGGAGAGAGGGTATGAAAAATGACCTTAGTGTTAAGTTGGAAAAGTGTCAAGTGTGTTTAATTAACTGAGGTGCTGAAAGGCCAGCATTTGATGGTGTGGGTGAGGCTGGCCGTCTTTCTCCCTCCAAAAGTAATCCTGAATACAATAGTTGTAAGTGAAGGAGTCGACTCTTATGCTATAAAATTGTAGCCGTTTCTGGTTACCTGAGCTTTGCTGATGAGAGGTAACTTAATAGCTACATTTAAAATGTTCATGGGTTAAGTTTGCAAAACCCAAATGGTCTTTCATCCATTTATTTAGAAAAATAAACTGTTCACATTCAACAAGGATATCACCGTAATTAACATTGTAAGCTGTGACTGTTATGGAAGGACGGAAGCTTGTCTGGGATAAGCTCTTATGTCACACGTCCATCTATCGTGAGGATTGAGTGGTAACTGGCTGCAAGCCGGCTCAAGGGAGCTGAGTTAGTATCCTTAGAGACGCTACTTCGCCAGTGGAAAATTATTGATCACACGATGCATGTATGACACTTACTGCTCATGTAAAATTACGGGGGTGATGGGATTATATAAAACTGATGTATTTACCTATATTTATATAGATACTACTGGCTATTAGACAGGGCTAATACAAAAACCTGGTAACTAAACTCATCTGGAATCTTGTTGTGATGTGTCCTCATCCCAAGTTTGGTTCGAATCATCTCGTTAACACCTTCACTGACGATCGGAGGAATATATAGTACAAAAAAGTTTCAACATGCTCATGTCTTCCTTCTGGCAGGCCGGCACAACAGTATAACACCATCAGCTCTCTACAAACACCAGGGAAGGCTCGTTAGGTATTTCTGAATATACAGTTAGATCAGGCAAGTCATATGATTGTACTGTACACTTAGACATCACTGACATTATTACGTGCATACTCCTACTCAAGATGACCCGCACTGTTGTGTACAAACACATTCTTGTAGTATAATGTGATCCGCAAGTGTATCATTGGGCTTGAGTGACTACTGTCACGAGAGACCATCAATCATATCATAAACTGGTGAGTGGTCCTGACTTCATAACAGAATGACATTCACAGGGTCTTTCATCCTCCCGAACACACATAAAAGAAATATCAATATATTCTGATCAAGTGGAGTATGTTGGTGTACTACAGAAAGATCTTAGACGAGTTCGATAATGACTGTCTTCAATCACTGCTGTCTAAAGTTGTAGTCATTTGGACTTTGCTCTCACCTGTGGGATACGTGTATTTGTGTTTTTGGTTGCATCTCAGCCTAATGAATGCTTTTCTTGAATGACTGACTGCCTGGCGTACAGCCAATCCCGCACTAACGCAGCAATCATCAGTGTTGATGGTCGACATGTATCATGTTGTAAAATAATATTTAGTTTTAATCATTGCCAGTTTAACTAAAATATAGATAAAATTATCAATATGAGGGTAAAGACACAGTTGCTTATTGTTGTTGAAAATACGAATAATTACCATTGTAAGTGTTGTTAATTATAATTACTTGCTATTGTAATTAAGTATATTTGTGACTGGAATTGGAATAGTAAATGTAAGAAAACCAATATTTGTTTGTGCAATTTCAATCATTATCATATCAGAGAAATTTTTATTGTAAATTTAACTTTAATTGTAATTATATATGTATTTTGATACTGAGTCCATTAATTCACTTGCTAGAAATGCAGGTAACTGGCGTGAACTTTGGCTGTAATAACTCTTACACAACAACAACAGACAGTCAGATAAAACCAAATCAAATATCAAAACTGTCAATATATAATTTTCGCTCTTCTCCCTTTCAATATTTCATTGAATCCAGAACCCTCACCTTCCCCCAATCCCCCACCCCCAGCAAAAGAAGAAGAAGAAGAAGAAGAAGAAGAAGAAGTTGTAGTGGACGTCTCCCCTACAACTGCGTAGCCGCATTCCACCTGCTACGTCTTCCCAATCAACCAAACGAGCGGCCCAGGGGTGGGGGGGGGGGGGGGGCGTCACCAGATGCCACAGTATCCTCGCAACCAGCCACCAGCTGCTACCGTCTTCCCTAGCAACGGAGTCGAGAAACCGGCAAGTTCCCACGGCTGCTGTGTATATAAGCTCTGTCTCTCCATTGAGATTCATTCTGGCCTCACTTCTTGAACACGCAACACCTCCTCCACCGCCGCTGCCTGGCGGCCCTCGCTTCTCCTCCGCCTGCCTGGCGGTCCTGGCTCCCGCCGGCGAGCATGGCGACCCACCAGCTGTCCTTCTCTGAGCGTCCTCACCAACCAGCTCTCTTATTCTGCTCTCGGTTCCTGAACACGCAACACCTCCTCCAAGCAAGCTCCTCGCTGTCCCGTTCTCATTCAACCTGGAGGCCAGCAACAGGCAACATCTTCTCTAACGAAGCTTCTGCACATCTACCTCCTTCAACACGCTACTCACCGAACGTGTCTACTGAGCAGCTCCTCACCACACGGCATTTCCAGCACCAGACTGTCTACCATATAACTTATAATATATAAGAAAACCACCACCTTAGAGTTTCCATCCATCCTGAGTGCTAGACAACATAACATCACGAAACCCTACAAAGTGTATTCGTTTATGATTCGCAACACGTCCTAGAATATGCAAGGGTAATAGCAGTTCATGTCCTCACCCAAGCGGCATTTTGTCCAGCCAAAATATTGTGCATCAGTAAAAAGGGCGGATACGGTTACAATACCGAGGGATGCAGAACAAAATGTAGTTTCTGGTTTAAAATTATTGATGGTATCCAACCGAACATAATTAATGAAACAGCTCCAAATATGAAAATAAGAGAAAATATTAAACCTTCTGCTTTTACACCTTGAATCGATGAACAAGTTGAGACCTTTGAATGCAGCAGCAGCAGCAGTAGTTAGCTGACTGGTTTCGATGAGGATAAGTAAGTAGCATAAAACACCTCTCTGGAACACTGCTTTCATTGTGTAGGTCCAGACCACCTGTACAGAAGGTCAATATGAGTCATGCACGGGTGAGATAGATGTCGCAGACGAAGAAATAATGCTGTGTGCAATATACATTAACCTACTATAACTGGATATGGGTATATAAACTGTGAGTGCGTACAGTCACAGACAAAAGTCGTGTCCTCGTCCAGTCTGATGATTACGTACTTCCATCTAACAAACCATATTGAAAGTCATGCCACGACTACATTCTGGCAGTTGGTAACCCTGAATCCAACTGTTCCGATGATACAAGGAAGCGCCCGATTGGTTGTCATTCACAAGATGTTTTCACCATTTTCCTGGACACGAGCTTTGTCTTAAAAAATAAATACAAATTTAATAAAAATAAAAATAAATAAATAAATAAATAAATAAATAAATATATATATATATATATATATATATATATATATATATATATATATATATATATATATATATATATATGCAAGTAAATCACTGTAGGTGCGCGTGATCTAGGTATATGCTGATAACCACCAGGAAAGAAGAAAACACGAAGTTCCCAAGCGCTTTCGTGTAATTCACCCCTGAAGATGTGAATTACACGAAAGCGCTTGGGAACTTCGTGTTTTCTTCTTTCCTGGTGGTTATCAGCATATATATATATATATATATATATATATATATATATATATATATATATATATATATATATATATATACTGTATATATATATATATTTCATGTAGATCCACAATGGAAACGTGGATTAGATAAATCTTGATAAAATCACACAGGGAAAATGGAAACAATGGAGAACCTTAGCTTTCGTCTTTATTCAAGACATCTTCATATGCAACTGAATTACAAAGACGAATTCCAATCATGAAAAGACCACTATTAACGTGAACTATCAAGAGTAAAGTCAGACAAAAGGTAGAAAGCCTTGTTGTTTACTAAGGATGGTTTTTCCGAAATAGTCAACAAAGACTCCATTATCAGGAATTGTGGAGCGGGTGGTGACACCTGTAAGTCTAGTTGTATGTGGTGATCAGCGTTATGCGTATGCGTACGAATGGCGCAGTGATATGGATTACTTAGGTGCTGATTTGTTCTAAGTGACATGCCTTTATGGTCAACGATATCCTACCTTTCAGTGGCGTTTCGAATTGATAATACACGTACACTGCGTTACAACAGTAACACTGGCGCGTATAGACTCCAGACGATACAGCAGTGGCACTGGTACTTATAGACTGCAGATGGCCTGTTAGTTCTTCGAAAAAACATCTTTGAACTGACAAAAAATGCCAATAATGTGATTAGGCCTAAATGTCTCAAATCTGTAATTAAGGATGAAATTAATTAAATAAATTAGTGATTTTCTATTTTTGTGAACAACTGTTGTGACGAGTAAAGGTTATCGGAAAATGTACGATAGTTTTATTAACAGAAGATTTATTAAGCTATTTGCCAAGGTATGTATCCAAATACCTTGCTCTAAATCCATTCAGTGACATGCAATGTTTCATAAAGCGGAATTCGAAATGGAGTGCAGCAAAAATTGAACAGATTTATTACATAAGCCCTGGTGACCAAAGTTCTATTCAGATTTATCTTATAAGTGTCTCCTACTCAGACGTGAAGTCTATGGTAGTGTGCTTGAATTTTAGGTAGTTTAAACATTGATAAATGTGCGCTTGAAAAAAAAATAGAAGTACCATCTACATACTGACTATAAAATAAGGGCTTGGAACCTTAAGGGTCAATCATCTAACCATAGTGTCTCATAACAAGGTAAAAATGCTTATCTTAATTTCACATACAGTGAAGCCTTCATATAACGGAATTTTCTCACCATATAATCCATTAGATGGAAGTTTCACATCTAACGGACATTCTGTATTACGGATTTACATCTAGATATAGTTCTAACGGATCCTAGATGTAATGGACTTTCCTCTCTATATAGTCCGTGAAATAGAGGTTTCACTGAATACACATATAAAAACCCCAGAGGTGAAAGTTATTACACAGAGTAAGTTGGTCAACGAAGAGAGATAAAGTGTGTGTCAGTTAAACAAAAACATAATTAACATTAACTCACAACACCTTCCTCAAACACCTTCCTCAAACACCTTCCTATGTAGTGGTGGAGTCAATGTGAGGCAACGACGGGAAAGGGGAGAAAAAGATGAATGGGAGGAAGAAGGGAAGGGAAGAAAGAAGAAAATGAGAAGGGGAAGTGGATAGTATGGGGGGAAAGAGAAGAATAAAAGAGGGAGGAAGGAAGGAGGGAGGGGTGACGAGTTAAAATAAAGTTTTAGGGGATTGGGAAAGGGAAAAGGAAGGGGGAAGAAGAGAGGAGAGGAAGTGGGAGTGACTAGATGAGAGAGAGAGAGAGAGAGAGAGAGAGAGAGAGAGAGAGAGAGAGAGAGAGAGAGAGAGAGTAAATGGAAGGGGTAGACTTGACCTAGTTACTCTTAAATTAGTCTGCCTTAAATTACAAAGGTGACCGTATTATTGAGGAATACACAAGGCAGGAGAGTGAAGAATGAAGATGGTTGATGAAGACTGTGGGGGATGAATAAAGGGGAGGAGGTTCTTCGAGGATGATGATGAAGGATGAAAATGTGTGGAGGATGAGTGAAGGTTGAAGAGGTTTGTTGCGGATGAATTGAAGAATGAAAACTGTGGATTATAAGAGGTATGGAAAAATAATTCACGAGAAGAAGGGTGTGGAGGGTGAGAATAGAAGACCATGAGAGTTGAAAGGGAGGATGGAGGAGGAGAGATGTGAAAGGTGAGGAATGTAGAGGATGGAAATGAAGGTTGAGCACAACGGACGGTTTCCTGTGCATTTGAGTCCACCACTTGGAGCTCAGAGAACGTCTTGGCTCTTACGCGTCTTTAGTCAAGTCAATAATGAGGGCACTGAACTTAACCAAACCAAACCTAACCTAATGTAACTTACTCCAAGGTAATAACCTAACTTGACGTAACATAACTTATCCCTAAGCAAACTAAACTTAACTTAATATACCCACAACCAAACATAATCTAACTTAACCTAACCTTACCCGCCCTTAACCTAACCTAACTTAACCTAACCTCACTTAACCCTCTCACCTCTACCTCCATCATTAACTACTTTTTTCTTAAGTCTTCTCTCTCTCTCTCTCTCTTCTCTTCATCATCTTATATCTGTTTTCGCGTGTTTTAATTTCTCTACTGTTGTCATTCTCTCTTTCTCTTTTCCCCTGTCTCACTCTGTCTTCTTCCCCCCCCCCCTCTTTCCGTTTTTTTAGTCCCCTTCTCTCGCCCTTCCTTTTTCCTTTCATTCTCTCTTCCCAGTCTCGCCCCCTTTCTCTCCTCTCTCTCGTGTTACTCCTCCTCCTCTCATTTTCCTTCTTTTCCATTTTCTCTCATCCTTCATCCTCCTCCTAGATCCTTTCTTCACTTCTCCTCTATCTCATTTCCACCCTTCGCCTCCTCCTTTTCCTTCTCTTCCACTTTTCCCTTGTTTAACATTTCCAATTTTCCTTCTGTCCCTCTTCCCCATCTCCTTCTCCTCCCCTTATTCCTCTGATTCCTCTTCTCCTTCCTTTTTTTCCTTCTCTTCTTCCTCATTCTCCTCCTCATTTTCTTCCTCTTTCTCCCCTCTTCTTTATTTTCATCCCCTTCCTCTTTCTCCCCTCTTCTTCTTTGTTCTTCTCCTCTTCCAACATCTCTTCCATCAGGACAGAGAGAAGGGAGCGCTGTGTTCATCGATATATGCAAATACAGGGATAAGGCATTCCCTGGCTCCAATATGGTGCCACCCCTGTCCAGTTTCACTTTTGTATTGTGCAAGCCCTGTATGATGCCAGCCCTGTGTGGTGCCAGCCCTGTATGGTGCCACCTCTGTATGGTGAGAGCCCTGTATGGTGCCAGTCCTGTGTGGTGCCAGGCCTGTGTAGTGTCATCCCTATGTGATACCATCCAAATATGTGCCACCCATATATGGTATCATCCCTATTTATTGCTACCTCTGTATAATGCCACCACAGTATGATTATACCCCTATATGGTGCCACACAAATATTATGCTACTTCTGTATGGTGCCACCATATTATGGTGTACACCAGTATGCTGACAACCTATTTAGTGCCACCTTTTTATGGTGGTATAAGTGTGAGGTGTCATTCCTGCATGATACCCTTTTATGATGCCAATCCTGTATGGTGCCAGCCCTACATTGTGCCACCTCTAAGTGATGCTACTCCATTATGGTGCACCCAATATGGTGGCAACCTTTCTTGAACCATTCCCCTTATGATGCCAAAAGTGTATGGAAGTGCATGGTACAATAAGTGTTTTGGTGCCATTCCCCTTATGATGCCAAAGTGTATAGTGTCATCCCTGCATGGTGCCACCTTTGTATGGTTCTAATCCTGTATGGTCCCACCCCTATATGGTTCTCCCTTGTACTGTGCCAACCCTGGTGCCATCCCTATGTGGCACTAACTCTGTATAGCGTCACCCTGGTACGGTGCCACCCCTGTTCGGTGCCATCCCTGTACAGTGCCACCCTGTACAGTGCCACTCCTGTACGGTGCCACCCATGTACGGTGCCACCCCTGTACGGTGTCATCCCTGTTGGGGGCCACCCCTGTATTGTCCAAAATCCTGTATGATGGTGCCCCTGTATGATGCCAACCTTGTATAGTTCCACCACTATATGGTGCCACCCCTGTATTGGACAAATTGTAAATGGCAATCCTTGTGGCACCCTTGTATAACAGCACGCATGTATAGTGACACTCTTGTACAGAGGCACCCATATATAGCAGTTCCTTGAATAGTGGCATCAATATTCTGTACCAGGCCAACAGCAGTCATTTTCACCATCACTCTCACTTGTCTCTCAAACAATATTTACTGATCATCCTCGCTGGTAGTTATGTAAACACGGCGTTCTCCACGTCACACGACACGCACACAGACAATTTAGCTAATTGAAAAAGCGTGATCGTGATATGACCCCTTGCTAATTGTTACGTCCAATGGCAAAATTGGATGATATTTTTTTTATTGTGCACCCCCCTACATCCTTGTGTAAGGTGAAGCGCAGAAGCGTTTACAGCGCCCAACAGAGAAGCATGCTTGCCTTTATGTCTCATGAGTTGAGGGCGTAGAAGCCTGAAGAGTCAAGGGCATAGAAGCCTGAAGAGTCAATGGTTTATGTCTAAGCAAGTTATTGGAAGCTCCAACAACTTGTCCCTGAATACGAATTCGCAAATTTCGATTTACAGCAGTTACCTACTTTGCTGCTAGGTGAACAGGGACCAAGGGAGGCTGGGAAGTGTGTCCGAACAACTTTCCACCGGCCAGGGAATCGAACAATTGGATGATTCTGACTTAAAAGACAAACATTACTGCCAGTATCAACACAATAGTGGAAATCGTTAACTTGGGTAAGAAAATCCCATAATAACATGGCAGAAATAATCTTCGCCTATTTCATGATTAAGAACGCACCTTCTTAGCAATGTACAACTTTTGCTACAATAATCACGTTGGATGAATGAGTGCGTGGTGCTTGAGACTCTTCGACGAAATATTCGTTTTTGCGGAGAACAATGGTACTGAGCTGTAAAGGGTTCTTCCACGGTATGGCTGAAAATTTACAGTCTGTGATAATATACTGTAGAACTATCATATTTGTAGTTTGAAAAGATGTGTCTATGACATCATTAACATTAATATAAAGCTATCATATCTGTAGTTTTGAAAATTATTAACATTATTATCTTTCCTGGGAAAAGAAAATATCAGCATTTTCTGTGTCTAAGGTTTGAAAAATTATTTAGATAAAAAACCCTCCAAAAAATCTTGTCCATCCATTTACAGGAAATTGATATATATTATATTTAGAATCATTAAAGTATCAATAGGTGAGCAGGTGAAAAATTAATACTGGAAATTATATTACGTCAGTACAAATTAAAATAAGTAAGGCACTTATAATAATTTAAGTAACCTACACGATGTCTATCTGTGTGAAGTTATGTCGTTGAAAATGTTCATGTGGGTACTCCCACAGCACACGGTTCACAGCAGTACTCCTACAGCACACGGCACACGTGCCACATCTGTGGACAACCCTGCCGGTCCCGTATCGGTCTCTTTAGTCACCTCAGAGCTCACCAACGAAGGTGACATCCTTTAAAACTCATGTCTTTTTATCATAGCTGGATGATCGTCATACACGATTCTTAGTGACAGCAGAGTAGTAGTGGTAGAAGTAGCAGTGTTTGTGTGTGTGTGTGTGTGTGTGTTTATGTGTTTGCGTAATTTTATGTATCTGTGTGTCTTGAGTGTTGCAGGTTATGTGTATGTATTCATGAATATGTGTGTTGTTACGGTCGTCTACCCTTTCCCTCAATATTTGTTTCAATTACTCATTGTATTTAGTTTCTGTTGTTTCCCGTTTTTCTTTAGAATCGAATTTCCAAGCTTCTTTTTTTTCTTCTATTTATTGGGCACCCCCCACCATCCTTGTGTAAGGTGAAGCACAGAAGCGTTTACAGCGCCCAACAGGGAAGCATGCTAAGTTCATGCTTGCCTTTATGTCTCACGAGTTAAGGGCGTAGAAGCCTGAAGGGTCAAGGGCGTAGAAGCCTGAAGAGTCAGTGGTTTATGTCATGAAGTTATTGGAAGCTCCAACAACTTTACCTGAATACGAAATCGCAACATTCGATTTACACCAGGTACCTACTTTACTGCTAGGTGAACAGGGACTAATGGGGGCTAGGAAATAAGTCCAAACAACTTCCACCGGCTCGGGAATCGAACCCGTGTCATCTCGATTGCGAGGCAAGAACGGTACCGCATCTACCACCGGTCCCCCTCCATGCTCATGGTAAAGACTATGAAAAATGTCTTGATTATTTTATATAAGTATGTATACAAGTATTTGGTTCCTTATGTAAACTTTGTTATAATCATGGTCGTGGTTGTTATAGTAATGGTAGTGGTTGTTATATCATGATCGTGGTTGTTATAATCATGGTTGTGGTTGTTATAATCATGGTCGTGGTTGTTATAATCATGGTCGTGGTTGTTATAATCATAGTCGTGGTTCTTATAATCATAGTCGTGGCTGTTATAATCATGGTCGTGGTTATGATCATAGTCGTGGTTGTTATAATCATGGTCGTGATTGTTATAATCATGGTCGTGGTTGTTATAATCATGGTCGTGGTTGTTATAATCATGGTCGTGGTTGTTATAATAATGGTCGTGGTTGTTATAATCATGGTCGTGGATGTTATAATAATAGTCGTGGTGGTTATAATCATGGTCGTCCTTGTTATAATCATTGTCGTGGTTGTTATAATCATGTTCCTGGTTGTTATAATCATGGTCGAGGTTCTTATAATCATAGTCGTGGTTGTTATAATCATGGTCGTGGGTGATATAATCATAGTCGTGGTTGTTATAATCATGGTCGTGGTTGCTATAATCATGGTCGTGGTTGCTATAATCATGGTCCTAGTTGTTATAATCATGGTCGTGATTGCTACAATAAGGGTCGTACCTGAGACTATCACAGGTAGAATAAACCCCACACCTTATCTTTAATCTCAATAAACCCTGATTAACCTAACCCAGTCAACAGGATTAGAGACCATCAGGATTGTACCACCAATACCTATACATTTTACACTGGATAAAAAACAAAACATTTCATCACATTTCCAATAGCTAATGTCTTATGGATATTTTATCAAGTTGTGAGTCTTACATGTCTATATAATTATGTTTTATTCTTACAAATAGTTATAGTTCGTTGTGTATTGTATTGTATGTTATGGTATTGTACTGTATTGTATCCTGCTCACAGCGTACAGCGAATGAGGGTACGGCAAGTCCGTAGACTTGCATAGTTAATTAGAATGCGTTTTCCATCGTAAATAAAATGGTTAATTAATGGATTCCTAAAGAAACCATCGACATGGGACCAGGTTTGTTCCACTCTACGAATTGTTTGTGATTTTTCCACCAAGTTTGATGAAAAACGATTGTGCCGTTTCGGCTGCACAGACAGAAAAGCAGACAAACAGACATAAATTCGGATGGAACTATAGTATATTAGACAAGTGATCGTGGGCCCTTCGTGCCCGGTGGCCAGTCCGGTGGTACAGTTTACCGAGGCGTGAAAGTTCGAACGCTTGTGCTTGGCTTGCGCGCAACCGCCGTCCGGCTGACAGTGTACAGTGACATCTTTTTCCAGATGGTCGTGGTTGTTATAATCATGGTCGTGGTTGTTATAATCATGGTCGTGGTTGTTATAATCATGGCCGTGGTTATTATAATCATAGTCGTCGTTGTTATAATCATGGTCGTGGTTGTTTTAATCATGGTTGTGGTTGTTATAATCATGGTCGTGGTTGTTATAATAATGGTCGTGGTTGTTATAATCATAGTCGTGGTTATGATCATGCTCGTGGTGTATGATCATAGTCGTAGGTGTTATAATCATAGTCGTGGATATAATCATAGTCGTGGTTGTTATTAATCATGGTCGTGCTAGTTATAATCATGGTCGTGGTTGTTATAATCATGGTCGTGGTTGTTATAATCATGGTCGTCTTTGTTATAATGATGGTCGTGGTTTTTATAATAATAGTTGTGGTTGTAATAATCATGGTCGTGGTTGTTATAATCATGGTTATGGTTGTTATAATCATGGTCGTGGTTGCTATAATCATGGTCGTGGTTGTTATAATCATGGTCATAGTTGTTATAATCATCATGGTCATGGTTGTTATGATCATAGTCGTGGATGTTATGATCATAGTCGTGGCTGTTATAATCATGGTCGTGGTTGTTATAATCATGGTCGTGGTTGTTATGATCATGGTCGTGGTTGTTATAATCATGGTCGTGGTTGTTATAATCATGGTCGTGATTGTTACAATAAGGGTTGTACCTGAAACTATCACAGGTAGAATAAACCTCACACCTTATCTTTAATCTCAATAAGCCCAGAATAACCTCACCTAATCAACAGGATTAGAGACCATTAGGATTATACCACCAATACCGATACATTTCACACTGGATTAAAAACAAAACATTTAATCACAGTTCCAATAGCTAATGTCTTACGGATATCTTATCAAGTTGTGAGTCTTACATGTCTATATAATTATATTATATTCTTACAAATATTTATAGTTCGTTGTGTATTGTATTGTATGGTATGGTATTGTATGGTATTGTACTGTATTGTATCGGGCTGACAGCGTATAGCGAATGAGGGTAAGGCAAGTCCGTAGACTTGCATGATTAATTAGGGTGCGTTTTCCATCGTAAATAAAATGGTTAAATAATGGATTCCTAAAGAAACCATCGACATGGGACCAGGTTTGTTCCAATTCTACGAATTGTTTGTGATTTTTCTACCGAGTTTGATGAAAAACGAATGTGCCGTTTCGGCTGCACAGACAGACAAGCAGACAGACAGACATAAATTCGGATGGAACTATAGTATATTAGACAAGTGATCGTGGGCCCTTCGTGCCAGGTGGCGATTCCGGTGGTACAGTTTACCGAGGCGTGAAAGTTCGAACGCTTGTGCTTGGCTAGCGCGCAACCGTTGTCCCGCGGACAGCGTACAGCGACATCGTTTTCCAGATGGTCATGGTTGTTATAATCATGGTCGTGGCTGTTATAATCATGGTCGTGCGTGATATAATCATAGTCGTGGTTGTCATAATCATGGTCGTGGTTGTTATAATCCTGGATGTGGTTATTATAATCATGGTCGTGGTTGTTATAATAATGGTCGTGGTTGTCATAATCATAGTCGTGGTTGTTATAATCATGGTCGTGATTGTTATAATCATGGTCGTGGTTGTTATAATCATAGTCGCGGTTATGATCATGCTCATGGTGTATGATCATAGTCGTAGGTGTTATAATCATGGTCGTGGGTGACATGATCATAGTCGTGGTTGTTATAATCATAGTCGTGGTTATAATCATAGTCGTGGTTGTTACAATCATGATCGTGGCTGAATTGATCATAGTCTTGGTTGGTACAAACAGGTTCGTGCGAGCTATAATAATAGTCGTGGTTATTATAATCATGGTCCTGGTTGTTTTAATCATGGTCGTGGTTGTTTTAATCATGGATGTGGTTGTTATTATCATGGTCCTGGTTGTTATAATCATGGTCCTGGTTGTTATAATCATGGTCGTGGTTGTTATAATCATGGTCGTGGTTGTTATAATCATGGTCATGGTTGTTATGATCATAGTCGTGGTTGTTATAATCATGGGCGTTATTGGTATAATCATGGTCGTGGTTGTTATAATCATGGTCGTGATTGTTACAATCATGGTCGTGGGAGTTATAATCATGGTCGTGGGTGATATAATCATAGTCGTGGTTGTTATACTCATGGTCGTGGTTGTTATAATCATGGTCGTGGTTGTTATAATCATGGTTGTGGTTGTAATAATCATGGTCGTCTTTGTTATAATGATGGTCGTGGTTTTTATAATCATAGTTGTGGTTGTTATAATCATGGTCGTGGTTGTTATAATCATAGTCGTGGTTGTTATAATCATGTTCGTGCAGGTTGTAATCATGTTCATGGTTGTTATAATCATGGTCGTGGTTGTTTTAATCATGGTCGTGGTTGTTATAATCATGGTTGTGGGTGTTATAATCATGGTCGTGGTTGCTATAATCATGATCGTGGTTGTTATAATCATGGTCGTGGTTGTTATTATCATGGTTCTGGTTGTCATAATCATGGTCCTGGTTGTTATAATTATGGTCGTGGTTATTATAATCATGGTCGTGGTTGTTATAATCATAGTCGTGGTTGTTATAATCATGGTCGTGGCTGAAATAATCATAGTCGTGGTTGTTATAATCATGTTCGTGCAGTTTGTAATCATGTTCGTGGTTGTTATAATCATGGTCGTGGTTGTTTTAATCATGGTCGTGGTTGTTATAATCATAGTCGTGGTTGTTATAATCTTGGTCGTGCTTGTTATAATCAAGGTCGTGGTTGTTATAATCATGGTCGTGGTTGTTATGATCATTGTCGTGGTTGTTATAATCATGGTGGTGGGTGTCATAATCATGGTCGTGGTTGTTATAATCATGATCGTGGTTGTTATAATCATGGTCGTGGTTGTTATTATCATGGTTCTGGTTGTTATAATCATGGTCCTGGTTGTTATAATTATGGTCGTGGTTATTATAATCATGGTCGTGGGTGTTATAATCATGGTCGTGGTTGTTATAATCATTGCCGTGGTTGTAATAATCATGGCCGTGGTTGTTATAATCATGGTCGTGGTTGTCATGATCATGGTCGTGGTTATGATCATAGTCGTGGTTGTTATAATCATTGTCGTGGTTGTTATAATCATGGTCGTGGTTGTTATAATCATGGTCCTGGTTGTTGTAATCATGGTCGTGGTTGTTATAATCATGCTCGTGTTTGTTATAATCATAGTCGTGGTTGTTATAATCTTGGTCGTGCTTGTTATAATCAAGGTCGTGGTTGTTATAATCATGGTCGTGGTTGTTATGATCATTGTCGTGGTTGTTATAATCATGGTCGTGGGTGTTATAATCATGGTCGTGGTTGTTATAATCATGATCGTGGTTGTTATAATCATGGTCGTGGTTGTTATTATCATGGTTCTGGTTGTTATAATCATGGTCGTAGTTGTTGTAATCATGTTCGTGGTTGTTATAATCGTGGTCGTGGTAATTATAATAATGGTCGTGGTTGTTATAATCATTGCCGTGGTGGTAATAATCATGGCCGTGGTTGTTATAATCATGGTCGTGGTTGTCATGATCATGGTCGTGGCAATGATCATAGACGTGGTTGTTATAATCATTATCGTGGTTGTAATAATCATGGTGGTAGTTGCTATGATCATGGTCATGGGTGTTTTAATCATGGTCGTGGTTGTTATAATCATGGTCGTGGTTGTTATTATCATGGTTATGGTTATTATAATCATGGTCGTGGTTGTTATAATCATGGTCGTGGTTGTTATAATCATAGTCGTGGTTGATATAATCATGGTCGTGGCTGAAATAATCATAGTCGTGGTTGTTATAATCATGTTCGTGCGAGTTATAATCATGGTCGTGGTTGTTATAATCATGGTCCTGGTTGTTTTAATCATGGTCCTGGTTGTTATAATCATGGTAGTGGTTGTTATATTCATGGTCGTGGTTGTTATAATCATGGTAGTGGTTGTTATAATCATAGTCGTGGTTGCTTTAATCATGGTCGTGGTTGTTATAATCATTGTCGTGTTTGTTTTAATCATGGTCGTGGTTGTTATAATCATGGTCGTGGTTGTTATAATCATGGTCGTCTTTGTTATAATGATGGTCGTGGTTTTTATAATCATATTGTGGTTGTCATAATCATGGTCGTGGTTGTTTTAATCATAGTCGTGGTTGTTATAATCATGGTCGTGGTTGTTATAATCATGGTCGTGGTTGTTTTAATCATGGTCGTGGTTGTCATAATCATAGTCGTGGTTGTTATAATCATGGTTGTGGTTATTATAATCAAGGTCGCGGTTGTTATAATCTTGGTCTTGGTTGTTATAATCAGAGTCGTGGTTGTTATAATCATGGTCGAGGCTGAAATAATCATAGTCGTGGTTGTTATAATCATGTTCGTGCAGGTTGTAATCATCTTCGTGGTTGTTATAATCATGGTCGTGGTTGTTTTAATCATGGTCGTGGTTGTTATAATCATGGTCGTGGTTGTTATAATCATGGTCCTGGTTGTTGTAATCATGGTCGTGGTTGTTATAATCATGGTCGTGGGTGTTATAATCATGGATCGTGGTTGTTATGATCATGGTCGTGGTTGTTATAATCATGGTCCTGGTTGTTGTAATCATGGTCGTGGTTGTTATAATCATGGTCGTGGTTGTTATAATCATGGTCGTGGTTGTTATAATCATGGTCGTGGTTGTTTTAATCATAGTCGTGGTTGTTATAATCATGGTCGTGGTTGTTATAATCATGGTCGTGGTTGTTTTAATCATGGTAATGGTTATTATAATCATGGCTGTGGTTGCTATAATCAGAGTCGTGGTTGTTATAATCATGGTTGTGGTTATTATAATCAAGGTCGTGGTTGTTATAATCTTGGTCGTGGTTGTTATAATCATAGTCGTGGTTGTCATAATCAGGGTCGTGGCTGAAATAATCATAGTCGTGGTTGTTATAATCATGTTCGTGCAGGTTGTAATCATGTTCGTGGTTGTTATAATCATGGTCGTGGTTGTTTTAATCATGGTCGTGGTTGTTATAATCATGGTTGTGGGTGTTATAGTCATGGTCGTGGGTGTTATAATCATGGTCCTGGTTGTTGTAATGATGGTCGTGGTTGTTATAATCATGGTCGTGTTTGTTATAATCATAGTCGTGGTTGTTATAATCTTGGTAGTGCTTGTTATAATCATGGTCGTGGTTGTTATAATAATGGTCGTGGTTGTTATGATCATTGTCGTGGTTGATATAATCATGGTCGTGAGTGTTATAATCATGGTCGAGGCTGTTATAATCATGATCGTGGTTGTTATAATCATGGTCGTGGTTGTTATTATCATGGTTCTGGTTGTTATAATCATGGTCCAGGTTGTTATAATTATGGTCGTGGTTATTATAATCATGGTCGTGGGTGTTATAATCATGGTTGTGGTTGTTATAATCATTGTCGTGGTTGTTGTAATCATGTTCGTGGCTGTTATAATCGTGGTCGTGGTAATTATAATAATGGTGGTGGTTGTTATAATCATTGCCGTGGTTGTAATAATCATGGCCGTGGTTGTTATAATCTAGGTCGTGGTTGTCATGATCATGGTCGTGGTTATGATCATAGTCGTGGTTGTTATAATCATTGCCGTGGTTGTTATAATCATGGTCGTAGTTGCTATGATCATGGTCGTGGTTGTTTTAATCATGGTCGTGGTTGTTATAATCATGGTCGTGGTTGTTATTATCATGGTTGTGGTTATTATAATCATGGTCGTGGTTGTTGTAATCATAGTCGTGGTTGATATAATCATGGTCGCGGCTGAAATAATCATAGTCGTGGTTGTTATAATCATGTTCGTGCGAGTTATAATCGTGGTCGTGGTTGTTATAATCATGGTCCTGGTTGTTTTAATCATGGTCCTGGTTGTTATAATCATGGTAGTGGTTGTTATAATCATGGTCGTGGTTGTTTTAATCATGGTCGTTGTTGTTTTAATCATGTATGTGCGGGTTATAATCATGGTCGTGGTTGTTATAATCATGGTCGTGTTTGCTATAATCATAGTCGTGGTTGCTATAATCATGGATGTGGGTGTTATAATCATGAGTCGTGGGTGATATATCATGGTCGTGGTTGTTATTATCATGGTCCTGGTTGATATAATTATGGTCCTGCTTGTTTTAATCATGGTCGTGGTTGTTATAATCATGGTCGTGGTTGTTATCATCATTGTCATGGCTGTTATAATCATGGTCGTGGGTGTTGTAATCATGGTCGTGGTTGTTATAATCATGATCGTGGTTGTTATAATCATGGTCGTGGTTGTTATTATCATGGTCCTCGTTGTTATAATCATGGTCCTGGATGTTATATTTATGGTCGTGGTTATTATAATCATGGTCGTGGGTGTTATAATCATGGTTGTGGTTGTTATAATCATGGTCGTTGTTGTTGTAATCATGGTCGTGGTTGTAATAATCGTGGTCGTGGTTATTATAATAATGGTCGTGGTTGTTATAATCATTGCCGTGGTTGTAATAATAATGGCCGTGGTTGTTATAATCATGGTCGTGGTTGTCATGATCATGGTCGTGGCTATGATCATAGTCGTGGTTGTTATAATCATTGTCGTGGTTGTTATAATCATGGTCGTAGTTGCTATGATCATGGTCGTGGTTGTTATAATCATGGTCCTGGTTGTTATAATCATGGTCGTGGTTGTTATTATCATAGTCGTGGTTATTATAATCATGGTCGTGGTTGTTATAATCATGGTCGTTGTTGCTACAATCTTGGTCGTGGTTGATATAATCATGGTCGTGGCTGAAATAATCATAGTCGTGGTTGTTATAATCATGTTCGTGCGAGTTATAATCATGGTCGTGGTTGTTATAATCATGGTCCTGGTTGTTTTAATCATGGTCCTGGTTGTTATAATCATGGTAGTGGTTGTTATAATCATGGTCGTGGTTGTTATAATCATGGTCGTGGTTGTTTTAATCTTGTTCGTGCGAGTTAAAATCATGGTCGTGGTTGTTATAATCATGGTCGTGGTTGTTATTATCATGGTCGTGGTTGTTATAATCATGGTCGTGGTTGTTATTATCATGGTTCTGGTTGTTGTAATCATGGTCCTGGTTGTTATAATTATGGTCGTGGTTTTTATAATCATGGTCGTGGTTGTTGTAATCATGGTCGTGGTTGTTATAATCGTGGTCGTGGTTATTATAATAATGGTCGTGGTTGTTATAATCATTGCCGTGGTTGAAAAAATCATGGCCGTGGCTGTTATAAACATGGTCGTGGTTGTCATGATCATGGTCGTGGTTATGATCATAGTCGTGGTTCTTATAGTCATTGTCGTGGTTGTTATAATCATGTTCGGGCGAGTTATAATCATGGTCGTGGTTGTTATAATCATGGTCCTGGTTGTTTTAATCATGGTCCTGGTTGTTATAATCATGGTCGTGTTTGTTATAATCATAGTCGTGGTTGTTATAATCATGGTCGTGGTTGTTATTATCATGGTAGTGGTTGTTATAATCATGGCCGTGGTTGTTATAATCATGGTCGTGGTTGTTTTAATCATGTTCGTGCGAGTTATAATCATGGTCGTTGTTGTTATAATCATGGTCGTGTTTGTTATAATCATAGTCGTGGTTGTTATAATCATGGTCGTGGGTGTTATAATCATGGTCGTGGTTGTTATAATCATGAACGTGGTTGTTATAATCATGGTCGTGGTTGTTATTATCATGGTCCTCGTTGTTATAACCATGGTCCTGGATGTTATAATTATGGTCGTGGTTATTATAATCATGGTCGTGGGTGTTATAATCATGGTTGTGGTTGTTATAATCATGGTCGTGGTTGTTGTAATCATGGTCGTGGTTGTTATAATCGTGGTCGTGGTTATTATATTAATGGTCGTGGTTGTTATAATCATTGCCGTGGTTGTAATAATAATGGCCGTGGTTGTTATAATCATGGTCGTGGTTGTCATGATCATGGTCGTGGTTATGATCATAGTCATGGTTGTTATAATCATTGTCGTGGTTGTTATAATCATGGTCGTAGTTGCTATGATCATGGTCTTGGTTGTTATAATCATGGTCCTGGTTGTTATAATCATGGTCGTGGTTGTTATTATCATAGTCGTGGTTATTATAATCATGGTCGTGGTTGTTATAATCATGGTCGTTGTTGCTACAATCTTGGTCGTGGTTGATATAATCATGGTCGTGGCTGAAATAATCATAGTCGTGGTTGTTATAATCATGTTCGTGCGAGTTATAATCATGGTCGTAGTTGTTATAATCATGGTCCTGATTGTTTTAATCATGGTCCTGGTTGCTATAATCATGGTAGTGGTTGTTATAATCATGGTCGTGGTTGATATAATCATGGTCGTGGTTGTTTTAATCATGTTCGTGCGAGTTATAATAATGGTCGTGGTTGTTATAATCATGGTCGTGGTTGTTATTATCATGGTCGTGGTTGTTATAATCATGGTCGTGGTTGTTATAATCATGGTCGTGGTTGTTATAATCATGGTCGTGGTTGTTATTATCATGGTTCTGGTTGTTGTAATCATGGTCGTGGTTGTTATAATTATGGTCGTGGTTATTATAATCATGGTCGTGGTTGTTGTAATCATGATCCTGGTTGTTATAATCATGGTCGTGGTTGTTATTATCATAGTCGTGGTTATTATTATCATGGTCGTGGTTGTTATAATCATGGTCGTTGTTGTTACAATCTTGGTCGTGGTTGATATAATCCTGGTCGTGGCTGAAATAATCATAGTCGTGGTTGTTATAATCATGTTCGTGCGCGTTATAATCATGGTCGTGGTTGTTATAATCATGGTAGTGGTTGTTATAATCATGGTCGTGGTTGTTATAATCATGGTCGTGGTTGTTTTAATCATGTTCGTGCGAGTTATAATCATGGTCGTGGTTGTTATAATCATGGTCGTGGTTGTTATTATCATGGTCGTGGTTGTTATAATCATGGTCGTGGTTGTTATAATCATGGTGGTGGTTGTTATAATCATGGTCGTGGTTGTTATTATCATGGTTCTGGTTGTTGTAATCATGGTCGTGGTTTGTTATAATTATGGTCGTGGTTATTATAATCATGGTCGTGGTTGTTGTAATCATGGTCGTGGTTGTTATAATCGTGGTCGTGGTTATTATAATAATGGTCGTGGTTGTTATAATCATTGCCGTGGTTGAAATAATCATGGCCGTGGTTGTTATAAACATGGTCGTGGTTGTCATGATCATGGTCGTGGTTATGATCATAGTCGTGGTTCTTATAGTCATTGTCGTGGTTGTTATAATCATGTTCGGGCGAGTTATAATCATGGTCGTGGTTGTTATAATCATGGTCCTGGTTGTTTTAATCATGGTCCTGCTGGTTATAATCATGGTCGTGTTTGTTATAATCATAGTCGTGGTTGTTATAATCATGGTCGTGGTTGTTATTATCATGGTAGTGGTTGTTATAATCATGGCCGTGGTTGTTATAATCATGGTCGTGGTTGTTCTAATCATTTTCGTGCAAGTTATAATCATGGTCGTTGTTGTTATAATCATGGTCGTGTTTGTTATAATCATAGTCGTGGTTGTTATAATCATGGTCGTGGGTGTTATAATCATAGTCGTGGTTGTTATAATCATGATCGTGGTTGTTATAATCATGGTCGTGGTTGTTATTATCATGGTCCTCGTTGTAATAACCATGGTCCTGGATGTTATAATTATGGTCGTGGTTATTATAATCATGGTCGTGGGTGTTATACTCATGGTTGTGGTTGTTATAATCATGGTCGTGGTTGTTGTAATCATGGTCGTGGTTGTTATAATCGTGGTCGTGGTTATTATATTAATGGTCGTGTTTGTTATAATCATTGCCGTGGTTGTAATAATAATGGCCGTGGTTGTTATAATCATGGTCGTGGTTGTCATGATCATGGTCGTGGTTATGATCATAGTCATGGTTGTTTTAATCATTGTCGTGGTTGTTATAATCATGGTCGTAGTTGCAATGATCATGGTCTTGGTTGTTATAATCATGGTCCTGGTTGTTATAATCATGGTCGTGGTTGTTATTATCATAGTCGTGGTTATTATAATCATGGTCGTGGTTGTTATAATCATGTTCGTGCGAGTTATAATCATGGTCGTGGTTGTTATAATCATGGTCCTGGTTGTTTTAATCATGGTCCTGGTTGTTATAATCATGGTAGTGGTTGTTATAATCATGGTCGTGGTTGTTATAATCATGGTCGTGGTTGTTTTAATCATGTTCGTGCGAGTTATAATCATGGTCGTGGTTGTTATAATCATGGTCGTGGTTGTTATTATCATGGTCGCAATTGTTATAATCATGGTCGTGGTTGTTATTATCATGGTTCTGGTTGTTGTAATCATGGTCCTGGTTGTTATAATTATGGTCGTGGCTTTTATAATCATGGTCGTGGTTGTTGTAATCATGGTCGTGGTTGTTATAATCGTGGTCGTGGTTATTATAATAATGGTCGTGGTTGTTATAATCATTGCCGTGGCTGTAATAATCATGGCCGTGGTTGTTATAAACATGGTCGTGGTTGTCATGATCATGGTCGTGGTTGTGATCATAGTCGTGGTTCTTATAGTCATTGTCGTGGTTGTTATAATCATGTTCGGGCGAGTTATAATCATGGTCGTGGTTGTTATAATCATGGTCCTGGTTGTTTTAATCATGGTCCTGGTTGTTATAATCATGGTCGTGTTTGTTATAATCATAGTCGTGGTTGTTATAATCATGGTCGTGGTTGTTATTATCATGGTAGTGGTTGTTAAAATCATGGCCGTGGTTGTTATAATCATGGTCGTGGTTGTTTTAATCATGTTCGTGCGAGTTATAATCATGGTCGTTGTTGTTATAATCATGGTCGTGTTTGTTATAATCATAGTCGTGGTTGTTATAATCATGGTCGTGGGTGTTATAATCATGGTCGTGGTTGTTATAATCATGATCGTGGTTGTTATAATCATGGTCGTGGTTGTTATTATCATGGTCCTCGTTGTTATAACCATGGTCCTGGATGTTATAATTATGGTCGTGGTTATTATAATCATGGTCGTGGGTGTTATAATCATGGTTGTGGTTGTTATAATCATGGTCGTGGTTGTTGTAATCATGGTCGTGGTTGTTATAATCGTGGTCGTGGTTATTATATTAATGGTCGTGGTTGTTATAATCATTGCCGTGGTTGTAATAATAATGGCCGTGGTTGTTATAATCATGGTCGTGGTTGTCATGATCATGGTCGTGGTTATGATCATAGTCATGGTTGTTATAATCATTGTCGTGGTTGTTATTATCATGGTTCTGGTTGTTGTAATCATGGTCCTGGTTGTTATAATTATGGTCGTGGTTTTTATAATCATGGTCGTGGTTGTTGTAATCATGGTCGTGGTTGTTATAATCGTGGTCGTGGTTATTATAATAATGGTCGTGGTTGTTATAATCATTGCCGTGGCTGTAATAATCATGGCCGTGGTTGTTATAAACATGGTCGTGGTTGTCATGATCATGGTCGTGGTTGTGATCATAGTCGTGGTTCTTATAGTCATTGTCGTGGTTGTTATAATCATGTTCGGGCGAGTTATAATCATGGTCGTGGTTGTTATAATCATGGTCCTGGTTGTTTTAATCATGGTCCTGGTTGTTATAATCATGGTCGTGTTTGTTATAATCATAGTCGTGGTTGTTATAATCATGGTCGTGGTTGTTATTATCATGGTAGTGGTTGTTATAATCATGGCCGTGGTTGTTATAATCATGGTCGTGGTTGTTTTAATCATGTTCGTGCAAGTTATAATCATGGTCGTTGTTGTTATAATCATGGTCGTGTTTGTTATAATCATAGTCGTGGTTGTTATAATCATGGTCGTGGGTGTTATAATCATGATCGTGGTTGTTATAATCATGATCGTGGTTGTTATAATCATGGTCGTGGTTGTTATTATCATGGTCCTCGTTGTTATAACCATGGTCCTGGATGTTATAATTATGGACGTGGTTATTATAATCATGGTCGTGGGTGTTATAATCATGGTTGTGGTAGTTATAATCATGGTCGTGGTTGTTGTAATCATGGTCGTGGTTGTTATTATCATGGTAGTGGTTGTTATAATCATGGCCGTGGTTGTTATAATCATGGTCATGGTTGTTCTAATCATTTTCGTGCGAGTTATAATCATGGTCGTTGTTGTTATAATCATGGTCGTGTTTGTTATAATCATAGTCGTGGTTGTTATAATCATGGTCGTGGGTGTTATAATCATAGTCGTGGTTGTTATAATCATGATCGTGGTTGTTATAATCATGGTCGTGGTTGTTATTATCATGGTCCTCGTTGTTATAACCATGGTCCTTTATGTTATAATTATGGTCGTGGTTATTATAATCATGGTCGAGGGTGTTATACTCATGGTTGTGGTTGTTATAATCATGGTCGTGGTTGTTGTAATCATGGTCGTGGTTGTTATAATCGTGGTCGTGGTTATTATATTAATGGTCGTGGTTGTTATAATCATTGCCGTGGTTGTAATAATAATGGCCGTGGTTGTTATAATCATGGTCGTGGTTGTCATGATCATGGTCGTGGTTATGATCATAGTCATGGTTGTTTTAATCATTGTCGTGGTTGTTATAATCATGGTCGTAGTTGCTATGATCATGGTCTTGGTTGTTATAATCATGGTCCTGGTTGTTATAATCATGGTCGTGGTTGTTATTATCATAGTCGTGGTTATTATAATCTTGGTCGTGGTTGTTATAATCATGTTCGTGCGAGTTATAATCATGGTCGTGGTTGTTATAATCATGGTCCTGGTTGTTTTAATCATGGTCCTGGTTGTTATAATCATGGTAGTGGTTGTTATAATCATGGTCGTGGTTGTTATAATCATGGTCGTGGTTGTTTTAATCATGTTCGTGCGAGTTATAATCATGGTCGTGGTTGTTATAATCATGGTCGTGGTTGTTATTATCATGGTCGCAATTGTTATAATCATGGTCGTGGTTGTTATTATCATGGTCGTGGTTGTTTTAATCATGGTCGTGGTTGTTATAATTATGGTCGTGGCTTTTATAATCATGGTCGTGGTTGTTGTAATCATGGTCGTGGTTGTTATAATCGTGGTCGTGGTTATAATCATAGTCGTGGTTGTTATAATCATTGTCGTGGTTGTATAATCATGGTCGTGGTTGTTATAATCATGGTCGTGGTTGTTATAATCATGGTCGTGGTTGTGATCATAGTCGTGGTTCTTATATAAATTGTCGTGGTTGTTATAATCATTGTCGTGGCTGTAATAATCATGGTCGTGGTTGTTATAATCATGGTCTGGTTGTTATAATCATGGTCCTGGTTGTTATAATCATGGTCGTGTTTGTTATAATCATAGTCGTGGTTGTTATAATCATGGTCGTGGTTGTTATTATCATGGTCGTGGTTGTTATAATCATGGCCGTGGTTGTTATAATCATGGTCGTGGTTGTTTAAATCATGTTCGTGCGAGTTATAATCATGGTCGTGGTTGTTATAATCATGGTCGTGGTTGTTATAATCATAGTCGTGGTTGTTATAATCATGGTCGTGGGTGTTATAATCATGGTCGTGGTTGTTATAATCATGATCGTGGTTGTTATAATCATGGTCGTGGTTGTTATTATCATGGTCCTCGTTGTTATAACCATGGTCCTGGATGTTATAATTATGGTCGTGGTTGTTATAATCATGGTCGTGGGTGTTATAATCATGGTCGTGGTTGTTATAATCATGGTCGTGGTTGTTGTAATCATGGTCGTGGTTGTTATAATCATGGTCGTGGTTATTATATAATGGTCGTGGTTGTTATAATCATTGCCGTGGTTGTAATAATCATGGCCGTGGTTGTTATAATCATGGTCGTGGGTGTTATGATCATGGTCGTGGTTATGATCATAGTCATAGTTGTCATAATCATGGTCGTGGTTGTTATAATCATGGTCGTGGTTGTTATAATCATGGTCGTGGTTGTTATAATCATGGTCGTGGTTGTTATAATCATGGTCGTGGTTGTTATAATCATGGTCGTGGTTGTTATAATCATGGTCGTGGTTGTTATAATCATGGTCGTGGTTGTTATAATCATGGTCGTGGTTGTTATAATCATGGTCGTGGTTGTTATAATCATGGTCGTGGTTGTCATGATCATGGTCGTGGTTGTGATCATAGTCGTGGTTGTTATAATCATGGTCGTGGTTGTTATAATCATGGTCGTGGTTGTTATAATCATGGTCGTGGTTGTTATAATCATGGTCGTGGTTGTTATAATCATGGTCGTGGTTGTTATAATCATGGTCGTGTTGTTATAATCATAGTCGTGGTTGTTATAATCATGGTCGTGGTTGTTATAATCATGGTCGTGGTTGTTATAATCATGGTCGTGGTTGTTATAATCATGGTCGTGGTTGTTATAATCATGTTCGTGGTGTTATAATCATGGTCGTTGTTGTTATAATCATGGTCGTGGTTGTTATAATCATAGTCGTGGTTGTTATAATCATGGTCGTGGTGTTATAATCATGGTCGTGGTTGTTATAATCATGGTCGTGGTTGTTATAATCATGGTCGTGGTTGTTATAATCATGGTCCTCGTTGTTATAATCATGGTCGTGGTTGTTATAATCATGGTCGTGGTTGTTATAATCATGGTCGTGGTGTTATAATCATGGTCGTGGTTGTTATAATCATGGTCGTGGTTGTTATAATCATGGTCGTGGTTGTTATAATCATGGTCGTGGTTATTATAATCATGGTCGTGGTTGTTATAATCATTGTCGTGGTTGTTATAATCATGGTCGTGGTTGTTATAATCATGGTCGTGGTTGTCATGATCATGGTCGTGGTTATGATCATAGTCATGGTTGTTATAATCATTGTCGTGGTTGTTATAATCATGGTCGTAGTTGCTATGATCATGGTCGTGGTTGTTATAATCATGGTCGTGGTTGTTATAATCATGGTCGTGGTTGTTATATCATAGTCGTGGTTATTATAATCATGGTCGTGGTTGTTATAATCATGGTCGTGGTTGTTATAATCATGGTCGTGGTTGTTATAATCATGGTCGTGGTTGTTATAATCATGTTCGTGGTTGTTATAATCATGGTCGTGGTTGTTATAATCATGGTCGTGGTTGTTATAATCATGGTCGTGGTTGTTATAATCATGGTCGTGGTTGTTATAATCATGGTCGTGGTTGTTATAATCATGGTCGTGGTTGTTATTATCATGGTCGTGGTTGTTATAATCATGGTCGTGGTTGTTATAATCATGGTCGTGGTTATTATAATCATGGTCGTGGTTGTTGTAATCATGGTCGTGGTTGTTATAATCATGGTCGTGGTTGTTATAATCATGGTCATGGTTGTTATAATCATGGTCGTGGTTGATATAATCATGGTCGTGGTTGTTATAATCATGGTCGTGGTTGTTATAATCATGGTCGTGGTTATGATCATAGTCGTGGTTGTTATAATCATGGTCGTGGTTGTTATAATCATGGTCGTGGTAGTTATAATCATGGTCGTGGTTGTTATAATCATGGTCGTGGTTGTTATAATCATGGTCGTGGTTGTTATAATCATGGTCGTGCTTGTTATAATCATAGTCGTGGTTGTTATAATCATGGTCGTGGTTGTTATAATCATGGTCGTGGTTGTTATAATCATGGTCGTGGTTGTTATAATCATGGTCGTGGTTGTTATAATCATGGTCGTGGTTGTTATTATCATGGTCTGGTTGTTATAATCATGGTCGTGGTTGTTATAATCATGGTCGTGGTTGTTATAATCATGGTCGTGGTTGTTATAATCATGGTCGTGGTTGTTATAATCATGGTCGTGGTTATTATAATCATGGTCGTGGTTGTTATAATCATTGTCGTGGTTGTAATAATCATGGTCGTGGTTGTTATAATCATGGTCGTGGTTGTCATGATCATGGTCGTGGTTATGATCATAGTCGTGGTTGTTATAATCATTGTCGTGGTTGTTATAATCATGGTCGTGGCAGTTATAATCATGGTCGTGGTTGTTATAATCATGGTCCTGGTTGTTATAATCATGGTCGTGGTTGTTATAATCATGGTCGTGCGTGTTATAATCATGGTCGTGGTTGTTATAATCATGGTCGTGGTTGTTTTAATCATGGTCCTGGTTGTATAATCATGGTCGTGGTTGTTATAATCATGGTCGTGGTTGTTATAATCATGGTCGTGGTTGTTATAATCATGTTCGTGCGTGTTATAATCATGGTCGTGGTTGTTATAATCATGGTCGTGGTTGTTATAATCATGGTCGTGGTTGTTATAATCATGGTCGTGGTTGTTATAATCATGGTCGTGGTTGTTATAATCATGGTCGTGGTTGTTATAATCATGGTTCTGGTTGTTATAATCATGGTCGTGGTTGTTATAATCATGGTCGTGGTTATTATAATCATGGTCGTGGTTGTTATAATCATGGTCGTGGTTGTTATAATCGTGGTCGTGGTTGTTATAATCATGGTCGTGGTTGTTATAATCATTGTCGTGGTTGTTATAATCATGGTCGTGGTTGTTATAATCATGGTCGTGGTTGTCATGATCATGGTCGTGGTTATGATCATAGTCGTGGTTCTTATAGTCATTGTCGTGGTTGTTATAATCATGTTCGTGGCAGTTATAATCATGGTCGTGGTTGTTATAATCATGGTCCTGGTTGTTATAATCATGGTCCTGGTTGTTATAATCATGGTCGTGGTTGTTATAATCATAGTCGTGGTTGTTATAATCATGGTCGTGGTTGTTATTATCATGGTAGTGGTTGTTATAATCATGGTCGTGGTTGTTATAATCATGGTCGTGGTTATTATAATCATGTTCGTGCGTGTTATAATCATGGTCGTGGTTGTTATAATCATGGTCGTGGTTGTTATAATCATAGTCGTGGTTGTTATAATCATGGTCGTGGGTGTTATAATCATGGTCGTGGTTGTTATAATCATGATCGTGGTTGTTATAATCATGGTCGTGGTTGTTATTATCATGGTCCTCGTTGTTATAACCATGGTCCTGGATGTTATAATTATGGTCGTGGTTATTATAATCATGGTCGTGGGTGTTATACTCATGGTTGTGGTTGTTATAATCATGGTCGTGGTTGTTGTAATCATGGTCGTGGTTGTTATAATCGTGGTCGTGGTTATTATATTAATGGTCGTGGTTGTTATAATCATTGCCGTGGTTGTAATAATAATGGCCGTGGTTGTTATTATCATGGTCGTGGTTGTCATGATCATGGTCGTGGTTATGATCATAGTCATGGTTGTTACAATCATTGTCTTGGTTGCTATAATCATGGTCGTAGTTGCTATGATCATGGTCTTGGTTGTTATAATCATGGTCCTGGTTGTTATAATCATGGTCGTGGTTGTTATTATCATAGTCGTGGTTAATATAATCATGGTCGTGGTTGTTATAATCATGTTCGTGCGAGTTATAATCATGGTCGTGGTTGTTATAATCATGGTAGTGGTTGTTATAATCATGGTCGTGGTTGTTATAATCATGGTCGTGGTTGTTTAATCATGTTCGTGGGTGTTATAATCATGGTCGTGGTTGTTATAATCATGGTCGTGGTTGTTATAATCATGGTCGTGGTTGTTATAATCATGGTCGTGGTTGTTATTATCATGGTTCTGGTTGTTGTAATCATGGTCCTGGTTGTTATAATTATGGTCGTGGTTTTTATAATCATGGTCGTGGTTGTTGTAATCATGGTCGTGGTTGTTATAATCGTGGTCGTGGTTATTATAATAATGGTCGTGGTTGTTATAATCATTGCCGTGGCTGTAATAATCATGGTCGTGGTTGTTATAATCATGGTCGTGGTTGTCATGATCATGGTCGTGGTTGTGATCATAGTCGTGGTTCTTATAGTCATTGTCGTGGTTGTTATAATCATGTTCGGGCGAGTTATAATCATGGTCGTGGTTGTTATAATCATGGTCCTGGTTGTTTTAATCATGGTCCTGGTTGTTATAATCATGGTCGTGTTGTTATACTCATAGTGGTGGTTGTTATAATCATGGTCGTGGTTGTAATTATCATGGTAGTGGTTGTTATGATCATGGCCGTGGTTGTTATAATCATGGTCGTGGTTGTTTTAATCATGTTCGTGCGAGTTATAATCATGGTCGTTGTTGTTATAATCATGGTCGTGTTTGTTATAATCATAGTCGTGGTTGCTATAATCATGGTCGTGGGTGTTATAATCATGGTCGTGGTTGTTATAATCATGATCGTGGTTGTAATAATCATGGTCGTGGTTGTTATAATCATGGTCCTGGTTGTTATAATCATGGTCCTGGTTGTTATAATCATGGTCGTGGTTTTATAATCATGGTCGTGGGTGTTATAATCATGGTCGTGGTTGTTATAATCATGGTCGTGGTTGTTATAATCATGGTCGTGGTTGTTATAATCATGGTCGTGGTTATTATATCAATGGTCGTGGTTGTTATAATCATTGCTGTGGTTGTAATAATAATGGCCGTGGTTGTTATAATCATGGTCGTGGTTGTCATGATCATGGTCGTGGTTATGATCATAGTCATGGTTGTAATAATCATTGTCGTGGTTGTTATTATCATGGTTCTGGTTGTTTTAATCATGGTCGTGGTTGTTATAATCATGGTCGTGGTTGTTATAATCATGGTCGTGGTTGTTATAATCATGGTCGTGGTTGTTATAATCATGGTCGTGGTTGTTATAATCATGGTCGTGGTTGTTATAATCATTGTCGTGGCTGTAATAATCATGGTCGTGGTTGTTATAATCATGGTCGTGGTTGTTATAATCATGGTCGTGGTTGTGATCATAGTCGTGGTTCTTATAGTCATTGTCGTGGTTGTTATAATCATGTTCGGGCGAGTTATAATCATGGTCGTGGTTGTTATAATCATGGTCGTGGTTGTTTTAATCATGGTCCTGGTTGTTATAATCATGGTCGTGTTTGTTATAATCATAGTCGTGGTTGTTATAATCATGGTCGTGGTTGTTATAATCATGGTCGTGGTTGTTATAATCATGGCCGTGGTTGTTATAATCATGGTCGTGGTTGTTTTAATCATGTTCGTGCGAGTTATAATCATGGTCGTTGTTGTTATAATCATGGTCGTGGTTGTTATAATCATAGTCGTGGTTGTTATAATCATGGTCGTGGGTGTTATAATCATGGTCGTGGTTGTTATAATCATGATCGTGGTTGTTATAATCATGGTCGTGGTTGTTATTATCATGGTCGTCGTTGTTATAATCATGGTCCTGGTTGTTATAATCATGGTCGTGGTTATTATAATCATGGTCGTGGTTGTTATAATCATGGTCGTGGTTGTTATAATCATGGTCGTGGTTGTTGTAATCATGGTCGTGGTTGTTATAATCGTGGTCGTGGTTATTATATCAATGGTCGTGGTTGTTATATTCATTGCTGTGGTTGTTATAATCATGGTCGTGGTTGTTATAATCATGGTCGTGGTTGTCATGATCATGGTCGTGGTTATGATCATAGTCATGGTTGTAATAATCATTGTCGTGGTTGTTATTATCATGGTTCTGGTTGTTGTAATCATGGTCCTGGTTGTTATAATTATGGTCGTGGTTTTTATAATCATGGTCGTGGTTGTTGTAATCATGGTCGTGGTTGCTATAATCATGGTCGTGGTTATTATAATCATGGTCGTGGTTGTTATAATCATTGCCGTGGCTGTAATAATCATGGCCGTGGTTGTTATAATCATGGTCGTGGTTGTCATAATCATGGTCGTGGTTGTGATCATAGTCGTGGTTCTTATAGTCATTGTCGTGGTTGTTATAATCATGTTCGTGCGAGTTATAATCATGGTCGTGGTTGCTATAATCATGGTCCTGGTTGTTTTAATCATGGTCCTGGTTGTTATAATCATGGTCGTGTTGTTATAATCATAGTCGTGGTTGTTATAATCATGGTCGTGGTTGTTATTAACATGGTAGTGGTTGTTATAATCATGGCCGTGGTTGTTATAATCATGGTCGTGGTTGTTTTAATCATGTTCGTGCGAGTTATAATCATGGTCGTTGTTGTTATAATCATGGTCGTGGTTGTTATAATCATAGTCGTGGTTGTTATAATCATGGTCGTGGGTGTTATAATCATGGTCGTGGTTGTTATAATCATGATCGTGGTTGTTATAATCATGGTCGTGGTTGTTATTATCATGGTCCTCGTTGTTATAACCATGGTCCGGGATGTTATAATTATGGACGTGGTTATTATAATCATGGTCGTGGGTGTTATAATCATGGTCGTGGTTGTTATAATCATGGTCGTGGTTGTTGTAATCATGGTCGTGGTTGTTATAATCATGGTCGTGGTTATTATATTAATGGTCGTGGATGTTATAATCATTGCCGTGGTTGTAATATTAATGGCCGTGGTTGTTATAATCATGGTCGTGGTTGTCATGATCATGGTCGTGGTTATGATCATAGTCATGGTTGTTATAATCATTGTCGTGGTTGTTATAATCATGGTCGTAGTTGCTATGATCATGGTCTTGGTTGTTATAATCATGGTCCTGGTTGTTATAATCATGGTCGTGGTTGTTATTATCATAGTCGTGGTTATTATAATCATGGTCGTGGTTGTTATAATCATGGTCGTTGTTGTTACAATCTTGGTCGTGGTTGATATAATCATGGTCGTGGCTGAAATAATCACAGTCGTGGTTGTTATAATCATGTTCGTGCGAGTAATAATCATGGTCGTGGTTGTTATAATCATGGTCCTGGTTGTTTTAATCATGGTCCTGGTTGTTATAATCATGGTAGTGGTGGTTATAAGCATGGTCGTGGTTGTTATAATCATGGTCGTGGTTGTTTTAATCATGTTCGTGCGAGTTATAATCATGGTCGTGGTTGTTATTATCATGGTCGTGGTTGTTGTAATCATGGTCGTGGTTGTTATAATCATGGTCGTGGTTGTTATAATCATGGTCGTGGTTGTTATTATCATGGTTCTGGTTGTTGTAATCATGGTCGTGGTTGTTATAATTATGGTCGTGGTTATTATAATCATGGTCGTGGTTGTTGTAATCATGGTCGTGGTTGTTATAATCGTGGTCGTGGTTAATATAATAATGGTCGTGTTTGTTTTAATCATGTTCGTACGAGTTATAATCATGGTCGTGGTTGTTATAATCATGGTCGTGGTTGTTATTAGCATGGTAGTGGTTGTTATAATCATGGTCGTGGTTGTTATAATCATGGTCGTGGTTGTTTTAATCATGTTCGTGCGAGTTATATTCATGGTCGTTGTTGTTATAATCATGGCCGTGTTTGTTATAATCATAGTCGTAGTTGCTATAATCATGGATGTGGGTGTTATAATCATGAGTCGTGGGTGATATAATCTTGGTCGTGGTTGTTATTTTAATGGTCCTGGTTGTTATAATTATGGTCCTGGTTGTTATAATCATGGTCGTGGTTGTTATAATCATGGTCGTCATTGTTATAAGCATGGTCGTGGTTGTTATAATCATGGTCGTGCGAGTTATAATCATGGTCGTGGTTGTTATAATCATGGTCGTGGTTGTTATTATCATGGTCGTGGTTGTTATAATCATGGTCGTGGTTGTTATAATCATGATCGTGGTTGTTATAATCATGGTCGAGGTTGTTATTATCATGGTTCTGATTGTCATAATCATGGTCCTGGTTGTTAAAATTATGGTCGTGGTTATTATAATGATGGTCGTGGGTGTTATAATGATGGTTGTGGTTGTTATAATCATGGTCGTGGTTGTTGTAATCATGGTCGTGGTTGTTATAATCGTGGTCGTGGTTATTATAATAATGATCGTGGTTGTTATAATCATTGCCGTGGTTGTAATAATCATGGTTCTGGTTGTTATAATCATGGTCCTGGATGTTATAATCATGGTCGTGGTTATTATAATCATGGTCGTGGTTCTTATAATCATGGTCCTGGTTGCTATAATCATGGTCCTGGTTGTTAAAGTCATGGTCCTGGTTGTTATAATCATGGTCATGGTTGTTATAATCATGTTCGTGGTTGTTATAATAATGGTCGTGGTTGTTATAATCCTGGATGTGGTTATTATAATCATGGTCGTGGTTGTTATAATAATGGTCGTCGTTGTTATAATCATGGTCGTGGTTGATATAATCAGGGTCGTGGCTGAAATAATCATAGTCGTGGTTGATATAAACATGTTCGTTCGAGTTATAATCATGGTCGTGGTTGTTATAATCATGGTCCTGGTTGTTTTAATCATGGTCCTGGTTGTTATAATCATGGTAGTGGTTGTTATAATCTTGGTCGTGGTTGATATAATCATAGTCGTGGTTGATATAATCATGGTCGTGTTTGTTATAATCATAGTCGTGGTTGTTATAATCATGGATGTGGGTGTTGTAATCATGAGTCGTGGGTGATATAATCATGGTCGTGGTTGTTATTATCATGGTCCTCGTACTTATAATCATGGTCCTGGGTTGTTAAAATCATGGTAGAAGTTGTTATAATCACGGTCCTGGTTGCAATAATCATGGTCGTGGATGTTATAATCATGGTCGTAGGTGTTATAATCATGGTCGTGGTTGTTATTATCATGGTCCTGTATGTTATAATCATTGTCCTGGTTGTTATAATCATGGTCTTGGTTGTTAAAATCATGGCAGTGGTTGTTATAATCATGGTCGTAGTGGTTATAATCATGGTCGTCTTTGTTATAATGATGGTCATGGTTTGTATAATCATAGTTGTGGTTGTTATAATCATGGTCGTGGATATAATAATCATGGTTATGGTTGTTCTAATCATGGTCGTGGTTGTTATAATCATGGTCGTGGTTGTTATAATCATGGTCGTGGTTGTTATAATCATGGTCGTGGTTGTTATAATCATGGTCGTGGTTGTTATAATCATGGTCGTGGGTATTATATTCATTGTCGTGGTTGTTATAATCATAGTCGTGGTTGTTATAATCGTGGTCGTGGTTATTATCATAGTCGTTATTGTTATAATCATGGTCGTGGTTGTTATAATCATAGTCGTGGCTGTTATAATCAAGGTCGTGGTTGTTATAATCATGGTCGTCTTTGTTATAATGATGGTCGTGGTTTTTATAATCATAGTTGTGGTTGTTATAATCATGGTCGTGGTTGTTATAATCATGGTCGTGGTTGTTATAATCTAGGTCGTCGTTGTTATAATCATGGTCGTGGTTGTTATAATCATAGTCGTGGTTGTTATAATCATGGTCGTGGTTGTTATAATCATGGCCGTGGTTGTTATAATCATAGCCGTGGTTGCTATAATCATGGTCGTGGTTGTCATGATCATGGTCGTGGTTATGATCATAGTCGTGGTTGTTATAATCATAGTCGTGGTTGTTATAATCATGATCGTAGTTGCTATGATCATGTTCATTGTTGTTATAATCATGGTCGTGGTTGTTATAATCATATTCGTGGTTGTTATAATCATGGTCGTGGTTGAAATAATCATAGTAGTGGTTGTTATAATCATGTTCGTGCTAGTTATAATCATGGTCGTGGTTGCTGTAATCATGGTCGTGGTTGTTTTAATAATGGTCGTTGTTGTTATAATCATGTTTGTGGGTGTTATAATCATGGTCGTGGGTGTTATAATCATGGTTGTGGTTGTTATAATCATGATCGTGGTAGTTATAATCATTGTCGTGGTTGTTATTATCATGGTCCTGGTTGTTATAATCATGGTCCTGGTTGTTATAATCATGGTCGTGGTTATTATAATCATGGTCGTGGTTGTTATAATCATGGTCCTGGTTGCTATAATCATGGTCCTGGTTGTTAAAGTCATGGTCCTGGTTGTTATAATCATGGTCGTGGTTGTTATAATCATGTTCGTGGTTGTTATAGTAATGGTCGTGGTTGTTATAATCATGGTCGTGGTTGTTATAATCATAGTCGTGGTTGTTATAATCATGGTCGTGCTTGTTATAATCATTGTCGTGGTTATTATAATCATCTTCCTGGTTGTTATAATCATGGTCGTGGTTGCTAAAATCATAGTTGTGGTTGTTATAATCATGGTCGTGGGTGATATACTCATATTCGTGGTTGTTTTAATCATCATAGTCGTGGTTGTTATGATCATAGTCGTGGTTGTTACAATCATGGTCGTGGTTGTTATTATCATGATCGTGGTTGTTATAAACATGGTGGTGGTTGATATAATCATGGTCGTGGTTGTTATAATCATGGTCCTAGTTGTTATAATCATGGTCGTGGTTGCTACAATAAGGGTCGTACCTGAGACTATCACAGGTAGAATAAACCCCACACCTTATCTTTAATCTCAATAAACCCTGATTAACCTAACCCAGTCAACAGGATTAGAGACCATCAGGATTGTACCACCAATACCTATACATTTTACACTGGATAAATAACAAAACATTTCATCACATTTCCAATAGCTAATGTCTTACGGATATTTTATCAAGTTGTGAGTCTTACATGTCTATATAATTATGTTTTATTCTTACAAATAGTTATAGTTCGTTGTGTATTGTATTGTATGTTATGGTATTGTATGGTATTGTACTGTATTGCATCCTGCTGACAGCGTACAGCGAATGAGGGTACGGCAAGTCCGTAGACTTGCATAGTTAATTAGAATGCGTTTTCCATCGTAAATAAAATGGTTAATTAATGGATTCCTAAAGAAACCATCGACATGGGACCAGGTTTGTTCCACTCTACGAATTGTTTGTGATTTTTCCACCTAGTTTGATGAAAAACGATTGTGCCGTTTCGGCTGCACAGACAGAAAAGCACACAAACAGACACAAATTCGGATGGAACTATAGTATATTAGACAAGTGATCGTGGGCCCTTCGTGCCCGGTGGCGAGTCCGGTGGTACAGTTTACCGAGGCGTGAAAGTTCGAACGCTTGTGCTTGGCTTGCGCGCAACCGCCGTCCGGCTGACAGCGTACAGCGACATCTTTTTCCAGATGGTCGTGGTTGTTATAATCATGGTCGTGGTTGTTATAATCATGGTGGTGGTTGTTATAATCATGGTTGTGGTTGTTATAATCATGGTCGTGGTTGTTATAATAATGGTCGTGGTTGTTATAATCATGGTCGTGGTTGTTATAATAATGGTCGTCGTTGTTATAATCATAGTCGTGGTTGTTATAATCATGGTCGTGATTGTTATAATCATGGTCGTGGTTGTTATAATCATAGTCGTGGTTATGATCATGCTCATGGTGTATAATCATAGTCGTAGGTGTTTTAATCATGGTCGTGGGTGACATGATCATAGTCGTGGTTGTTATAATCATAGTCGTGTTTGTTATAATCATGGTCGTTGTTGTTATAATCATGGTCGTGGTTGTAATAATCATGGTCGTGGTTATAATCATAGTCGTGGTTGCTACAATCATGATCGTGGCTGAATTGATCATAGTCTTGGTTGTTATAATCAGGTTCGTGCGAGCTATAATAATAGTTGTGGTTATTATAATCATGGTCCTGGTTGTTTTAATCATGGTCGTGGTTGTTATAATCATGGATGTGGTTGTTATTATCATGGTCCTGGTTGTTATAATCATGGTCCTGGTTGTTATAATCATGGTCGTGGTTGTTATAATCATGGTCGTGGTTGTTATAATCATGGTCATGGTTGTTATGATCATAGTCGTGGTTGTTATAATTATGGGCGTTATTGGTATAATCATGGTCGTGGTTGTTATAATCATGGTCGTGGTTGTAATAATCATGGTCGTGGGAGTTATAATCATGGTCGTGGGTGATATAATCAAAGTCGTGGTTGTTATACTCATGGTCGTGGTTGTTATAATCATGGTCGTGGTTGTTATAATCATGGTTGTGGTTGTAATAATCATGGTCGTCTTTGATATAATGATGGTCGTGGTTTTTATAATCATAGTTGTGGTTGTTATAATCTTGGTCGTGGTTGTTATAATCATGGTCGTGGTTGTTATAATCTTGGTCGTGGTTGTTATAATCATGGTCGTGGGTGTTATAATCATGGTCGTGGGTGATATAATCGTAGTCGTGGTTGTTATAATCATGGTCGTGGTTGTTATAATCATGGTCGTGGTTGTTATAATCATGGTCGTGGGGGATATAATTATAGTCGTGGTTGCTATAATCATGGTCGTAGTTGTAATAATCATGGTCGTGGTTGTTATAATCATGGTCGTGGTTGTTATAATCATGGTCGTGGTTGTAATAATCATGGTCGTCTTTGTTATAATGATGGTCGTGGTTTTTATAATCATAGTTGTGGTTGTTATAATCTTGGTCGTGGTTGTTATAATCATGGTCGTGGGTATGATCCTAGACTTGGTTGTTATAATCATGGTCGTGGTTGTTATAATAATGGTCGTGGTTGTCATACTCATGGTCGTGGTTATGATCATAGTCGTGGTTGTTATAATCATGGTCGTCTTTATGGTCATGGTCGTAGTTGTTATAACTATGGACTTGGTTGTTATAATCATGTTCGTGGTTGATATAATCTAGGTCATCGTTGTTATAATCATAGTCGTGGTTGTTGTAATCATAGTCGTGGTTGTTATAATCATGGTCGTGGTTGTTATAATCATTGTCGTAGTTGTTATAATCTTGGTCGTGGTTATTATAATCATGGTCGTGGTTGTTATAATCATAGTCGTGGTTGTTATAATCATGTTCGTGCGAGTTATAATCATGGTCGTGGTTGTTATAATCATGGCCCTGGTTGTTTTAATCTTGGTCGTGGTTGTTATAATCATGGCCCTGGTTGTTTTAATCTTGGTCGTGGTTGTTATAATCATGGATGTGGGTGTTATAATCGTGGTCGTGGGTGTTATAATCATGGTCGTGGTTGTTATTATCATGGACCTGGTTGTTATAATCATGGTCCTGGTTGTTATAATCGTGGACGTGGTTGTTATAATCATGGTCGTGGGCGTTATAATCATGGTCGTGTTTGCTATTATCATGGTCCTGGTTGTTATAATCATTGTCGTGGTTGTTATGATCATAATCGTGGATGATATAATCATGGTCGTGGTTGTTATAATCATGGTCGTGGTTGTTATAATCACGATCGTGGTTGTTATAATCATGGTCGTGGGTGATATAATCATAGTTGCGGTAGTTATTATCATAGTCGTGGTTGTTATAATCATAGTTGTGGTTTTTATAATCATGGTCGTGGTTGTTATAATCATGGTCGTGGTTGTTTTAATCATGGTCGTGGTTGTTATAATCATGGTCGTGGTTGTTATAATCATGGTCGTCTTTGTTATAATGATGGTCGTGGTTGTTATAATCATGGTCGTGGTTGTTTTAATCATGGTCGATGGTTGTTATTATCATGGTTGTGGTTATTATAATCATGGTCGTGGTTGTTATAATCATGGTCGTGGTTGTTATAATCATGTTTGTGGTCGTAATGATCATTGTCGTGGTTGAAATAATCATGGTCGTGGGTGTTATAATAATGGTCGTGGTTGTTATAATCATGATAGTGGTTGTTATAATCGTGGTCGTGGATGTTATTATCATGGTCCTGGTTGTAATAACCATGGTCCTGGTTGTTATAATCATGGTCGTGGTTATTATAATCATGGTCGTGGGTGTTATATTCATGGTTGTGGTTGTTATAATCATGGTCGTGGTTGTTGCAATCATGGTCGTGGTTGTTATAATCGTGGTCGTGGTTATTATAAAAATGGTCGTGGTTATGATCATAGTCGTGGTTGTTATAATCATTGTCGTGGTTGTTATAATCATGGTCGTAGTTGCTATGATCATGGTCGTGGTTGTTATAATCATGGTCGTGGTTGTTATAATCATGGTCGTGGTTGTTATAATCGTGGTCGTGGTTAATATAATAATGGTCGTCGTTGTTATAATCATTGCCGTGTTTGTAATAATCATGGCCGTGGTTGTTATAATCATGGTGGTGGTTGTCATGATCATGGTCGTGGTTATGATCAAAGTCGTGGTTGTAATAATCATTGTCGTGGTTGTTATAATCATGGTCGTAGTTGCTATGATCATGGTCGTGGTTGTTATAATCATGGTCGTGGTTGATATAATCATGGTCGTGGTTGTTATTATCATGGTTGTGGTTATTATAATCATGGTCGTGGTTGTTATAATCATGGCCCAGGTTGTTTTAATCATGGTCGTGGTTGTTATAATCATGGATGTGGGTGTTATAATAATGGTCGTGGGTGTTATAATCATGGTCGTGGTTGTTATTTTCATGGACTTGGTTGTTTTAATCATGTTCCTGGTTGTTATAATCGTGGTCGTACTTGTTATAATCATGGTCGTGGGTGTTATAATCATGGTCGTGGTTGTTATTATCATGGTCCTGGTTGTTATAATCATGGTCCTGGTTGTTATAATCATGGTCGTGGTTGTTATAATCATGGGCGTGGGTGTTATAACCATGGTCGTGGTTGTTATAATCAAGGTTATAGTTGTTATAATCATAGTCTTGGTTGTCATGATCATAGTCATGATCATGGTCGTGGTTGTTATAATCATGATCGTGGTTGTTATAATCATGGTCGTCTTTGTTATAATGATGGTCGTGGTTGTTATAATCATGATCGTGGTTGTTATAATCATGGTCGTCTTTGTTATAATGATGGTCGTGGTTTTTATAATCATAGTTGTGGTTGTCATAATCATGGTCGTGGGTGATATAATCATAGTTGTGGTTGTTATAGTCATAGTCGTGGTTGTTATAATCATAGTCGTGGTTGTTATTATCATGGTCGTGGTTGTTATGATCATTGTCGTGGTTGCTATAATCATGTTCGTGGGTGTTATAATCATGGTCGTGGTTGTTATAATCATGATCGTGGTTGTTATAATCATGGTCGTGGTTGTTATTATCATGGTTCTGGTTGTTATATTCATGGTCCTGGTTGTTATAATTATGGTCGTGGTTATTATAATCATGGTCCTGGGTGTTATAATCATGGTTGTGGTTGTTATAATCATGGTCGTGGTTGCTGTAATCCTGTTAGTGGTTGTTATAATCGTGGTCGTGGTAATTATAATAATGGTCGTGGTTGTTATAATCATTGCCGTGGTTGTAATAATCATGGCCGTGGTTGTTATAATCATGGTCGTGGTTGTCATGATCATGGTCGTGGTTATGATCATAGTCGTGGTTGTTATAATCATTGTCGTGGTTGTTATAATCATGGTCGTAGTTGCTATGATCATGGTCGTGGTTGTTTTAATCATGGTCGTGGCTGAAATAATCATAGTCGTGGTTGTCATAATCATGTTCGTGCAGGTTGTAATCATGTTCGTGGTTGTTATAATCATGGTCGTGGTTGTTTTAATCATGGTCGTGGTTGTTATAATCATGGTTGTGGGTGTTATAATCATGGTCGTGGGTGTCATAATCATGGTCGTGGTTGTTATAATCATGGTCGTGGTTGTTATAATCATGGTCCTGGTTGTTGTAATCATGGTCGTGGTTGTTATAATCATGGTCGTGTTTGTTATAGTCAAAGTCGTGGTTGTTATAATCTTGGTCGTGCTTGTTATAATCATGGTCGTGGTTGTTATTATCATGATCGTGGTTGTTATAATCATGGTCGTCTTTGCTATAATGATGGTCGTGATTTTTATAATCATAGTTGTGGTTGTCATAATCATGGTCGTGGTTGTTTTAATCATGGTAGTGGTTATTATAATCATTGTCGTGGTTGTTATAATCATAGTCGTGGTTGTTATAATCATGGTTGTGGTTTTAATTTTGGTCGCGGTTGTTATAATCATAGTCGTGGTTGTTATAATCATGGTCGTGGCTGAAATAATCATAGTCGTGGTTGTTATAATCATGTTCGTGCAGGTTGTAATCATGTTCGTGGTTGATATAATCATGGTCGTGGTTGTTTTAATCATGGTCGTGGTTGTTATAATCATGGTTGTGGGTGTTATAATCATGGTCGTGGGTTTTATAATCATGGTCGTGGTTGTTATAATCATGGTCGTGGTTGTTATAATCATGGTCCTGGTTGTTGTAATCATGGTCGTGCTTGTTATAATCAAGGTCGTGGTTGTTATAATCATGGTCGTGGTTGTTATGATCATTGTCGTGGTTGTTATAATCATGGTCGTGGGTGTTATAATCATGGTCGTGGTTGTTATAATCATGATCGTGGTTGTTATAATCATGGTCGTGGTTGTTATTATCATGGTTCTGGTTGTTACAATCATGGTCCTGGTTGTTATTATTATGGTCGTGGTTATTATAATCATGGTCCTGGGTGTTATAATCATGGTTGTGGTTGTTATAATCATGGTCGTGGTTGTTGTAATCCTGTTAGTGGTTGTTATAATCGTGGTCGTGGTAATTATAATAGTGGTCGTGGTTGTTATAATCATTGCCGTGGTTGTAATAATCATGGCCGTGGTTGTTATAATCATGGTCGTGGTTGTCATGATCATGGTCGTGGTTATGATCATAGTCGTGGTTGTTATAATCATTGTCGTGGTTGTTATAATCATGGTCGTAGTTGCTATGATCATGGTCGTGGTTGTTTTAATCATGGTCGTGGCTGATATAATCATAGTCGTGGTTGTTATAATCATGTTCGTGCAAGTTGTAATCATGTTCGTGGTTGCTATAATCATGGTCGTGGTTGTTTTAATCATGGTCGTGGTTGTTATAATCATGGTCGTGGGTGTTATAATCATGGTCGTGGTTGTTATATTCATGGTCGTGGTTGTTATAATCATGGTCCTGGTTGTTGTAATCATTTTCGTGGTTGTTATAATCATGGTCGTGTTTGTTATAATCATAGTCGTGGTTGTTATAATCTTGGTCGTGCTTGTTATAATCATGGTCGTGGTTGCTATAATCATGGTCGTGGTTGTTATAATCATGGTCGTCTTTGTTATAATGATGGTCGTGATTTTTATAATCATAGTTGTGGTTGTCATAATCATGGTCGTGGTTGTTATAATCATAGTCGTGGTTGTAATAATCATGGTCGTGGTTGTTATAATCATGGTCGTGGTTGTTTTAATCATGGTCGTGGATATTATAAACATGGTCGTGGTTGTTATAATCATAGTCGTGGATGTTATAATCATGGTTGTGGTTATTATAATCAAGGTCGTGGTTGTTATAATCTTGGTCGTGGTTGTTATAATCATAGTCGTGGTTGTTATAATCATGGTCGTGGCTGAAATAATCATAGTCGTGGTTGTTATAATCATGTTCGTGCAGGTTGCAATCATGTTCGTGGTTGTTATAATCATGGTCGTGGTTGTTTTAATCATCGTCGTGGTTGTTATAATCATGGTTGTGGGTGTTATAATCATGGTCGTGGGTGTTATAATCATGGTCGTGGTTGTTATAATCATGGTCGTGGTTGTTATAATCATGGTCCTGGTTGTTGTAATCATGGTCGTGGTTGTTATAATCATGCTCGTGTTTGTTTTAATCATAGTCGTGGTTGTCATAATCTTGGTCGTGCTTGTTTTTATCAAGGTCGTGGTTGTTGTAATCATGGTCGTGGTTGTTATGATCATTGTCGTGGTTGTTATAATCATGGTCGTAGGTGTTATAATCATGGTCGTTATTGTTATAATCATGATCGTGGTTGTTATAATCATGGTCGTGGTTGTTATTATCATGTTTCTAGTTGTTATAATCATGGTCCTGGTTGTTGTAATTATGTTCGTGGTTATTATAATCATGGTCGTGGGTGTCATAATCGTGGTCGTGGTAATTATAATAATGGTCGTGGTTGTTATAATCATTGCCGTGGTTGTAATAATCATGGCCGTGGTTGTTATAATCATGGTCGTGGTTGTCATGATCATGGTCGTGGTTATGATCATAGTCGTGGTTGTTATAGTCATTGTCGTGGTTGTTATAATCATGGTCGTAGTTGCTGTGATCATGGTCGTGGTTGTTTTAATCATGGTCGTGGTTGCTATAATCATGGTCGTGGTTGTTATTATCATGGTTATGGTTATTATAATCATGGTCGTGGTTGTTATAATCATGGTCGTGGTTGTTATAATCATAGTCGTGGTTGATATAATCATGGTCGTGGATGAAATAATCATAGTCGTGGTTGTTATAATCATGGTCCTGGTTGTTTTAATCATGATCCTGGTTGTTATAATCATGGTAGTGGTTGTTATAATCATGGTCGTGGTTGTTATAATCATGGTAGTGGTTGTTATAATCATAGTCGTGGTTGTTATTATCATGGTCGTGGTTGTTATAATCATTGTCGTGTTTGTTTTAATCATGGTCATGGTTGTTATAATCATGGTCGTGGTTGTTATAATCATGGTCGTCTTTGTTATAATGATGGTCGTGATTTTTATAATCATAGTTGTGGTTGTCAGAATCATGGTCGTGGTTGTTATATTCATAGTCGTGGTTGTTATAATCATGGTCGTGGTTGCTATAATCATGGTCGTGGTTGTTTTAATCATGGTCGTGGTTGTTATAATCATAGTCGTGGTTGTTATAATCATGGTTGCGGTTATTATAATCAAGGTCGTGGTTGTTATATTCTTGGTCGTGGTTGTTTTAATCATAGTCGTGGTTGTTATAATCATGGTCGTGGCTGAAATAATCATAGTCGTGGTTGTTATAATCATGTTCGTGCAGGTTGTAATCATGTTCGTGGTTGTTATAATCATGGTCGTGGTTGTTTTTGTCGTGGTCGTGGTTGTTAAAATCATGGTTGTGGGTGTTATAATCATGGTCGTGGGTGTTATAATCATGGTCGTGGTTGTTATAATCATGGTCGTGGTTGTTCTAATCATGGTCCTGTTTGTTGTAACCATGGTCGTGGTTGTTATAATCATGGTCGTGTTTGTTATAATCAAAGTCGTGGTTGTTATAATCTTGGTCGTGCTTGTTATAATCATGGTCGTGGTTGCTATAATCATGGTCGTGGTTGTTATAATCATGGTCGTCTTTGTTATAATGATGGTCGTGATTTTTATAATCATAGTTGTGGTTGTCATAATCATGGTCGTGGTTGTTTTAATCATAGTCGTGGTTGTTATAATCATGGTCGTGGTTGTTATAATCATGGTCGTGGTTGTTTTAATCATGGTAGTGGTTATTATAATCATGGTCGTGGTTGTTATAATCATAGTCGTGGTTGTTATAATCATGGTTGTGGTTATTATAATCAAGGTCGTGGTTGTTATAATCTTGGTCGTGGTTGTTATAATCATAGTCGTGGTTGTTATAATCATGGTCGTGGCTGAAATAATCATAGTCGTGGTTGTTATAATCATGTTCGTGCAGGTTGTAATCATGTTCGTGGTTGTTATAATCATGGTCGTGGTTGTTTTAATCATGGTCGTGGTTGTTATAATCATGGTTGTGGGTGTTATAATCATGGTCGTGGGTGTTATAATAATGGTCTTGGTTGATATAATCATGGTCCTGGTTGTTATAATCATGGTCCTGGTTGTTGTAATCATGGTCGTGGTTGTTATAATCATGGTCGTGTTTGTTATAATCATAGTCGTGGTTGTTATAATCTTGGTCGTGCTTGTTATAATCAAGGTCGTGGTTGTTATAATCATGGTCGTGGTTGTTATGATCATTGTCGTGGTTGTTATAATCATGGTCGTGAGTGTTATAATCATGGTCGTGGCTGTTATAATCACGATCGTGGTTGTTATAATCATGGTAGTGGTTGTTATTATCATGGTTCTGGTTGTTATAATCATGGTCCAGGTTGTTATAATTATGGTCGTGGTTATTATAATCATGGTCGTGGTTGTTATAATCATGGTTGTGGTTGTTATAATCATGGTCGTGGTTGTTGTAATCATGTTCGTGGTTGCTATAATCGTGGTCGTGGTAATTATAATAATGGTCGTGGTTGTTATAATCATTGCCGTGGATGTAATAATCATGGCCGTGGTTGTTATAATCATGGTCGTGGTTGTCATGATCATGGTCGTGGTTATGATCATAATCGTGGTTGTTATAATCATTGTCGTGGTTGTTATAATCATGGTCGTAGTTGCTATGATCATGGTCGTGGTTGTTTTAATCATGGTCGTGGTTGTTATAATCATGGTCGTGGTTGTTATTATCATGGTTGTGGTTATTATAATCATGGTCGTGGTTGTTATAATCATGGTCGTGGTTGTTATAATCATAGTCGTGGTTGACATAATCATGGTCCTGGCTGAAATAATCATAGTCGTGGTTGTTATAATCGTGGTCGTGGTAATTATAATAATGGTCGTGGTTGTTACAATCATTGCCGTGGTTGTAATAATCATGGCCGTGGTTGTTTTAATCATGGTCGTGGTTGTCATGATCATGGTCGTGGTTATGATTATAGTCGTGGTTTTTATAATCATGGTCGTGGTTGTCATGATCATGGTCGTGGTTATGATCATAGTCGTGGTTGTTATAATCATTGTCGTGGTTGTTATAATCATGGTCGTAGTTACTATGATCATGGTCGTGGTTGTTATAATCATGGTCCTGGTTGATATAATCATGGTCATGGTTGTTATTATCATAGTCGTGGTTATTACAATCATGGTCGTGGTTGTTATAATCATGGTCGTAGTTGTTACAATCTTGGTCGTGGTTGATATAATCATGGTCGTGGCTGAAATAAACATAGTCGTGGTTGTTATAATCATGTTCGTGCGAGTTATAATCATGGTCGTGGTTGTTATAATCATGGTCCTGGTTGTTTTAATCATGGTCCTGGTTGTTATAATCATGGTAGTGGTTGTTATAATCTTGGTCGTGGTTGTCATGATCATGGTCGTGTTTATGATCATAGTCGTGGTTGTTATAATCATTGTCGTGGTTGTTATAATCATGGTCGTAGTTGCTATGATCATGGTCGTGGTTGTTATATTCATGGTCCTGGTTGTTATAATCATGGTCGTTGTTGTTATTATCATAGTCGTGGTTATTATAATCATGGTCGTGGTTGTTATAATCATGGTCGTTGTTGTTACAATCTTGGTCGTGGTTGATATAATCATGGTCGTGGCTGAAATAATCATAGTCGTGGTTGTTATAATCATGATCGTGCGAGTTATAATCATGGTCGTGGTTGTTATAATCATGGTCCTGGTTGTTTTAATCATGGTCCTGGTTGTTATAATCATGGTAGAGGTTGTTATAATCATGGTCGTGGTTGTTATAATCATGGTCGTTGTTGTTATAATCATGGTCGTGGTTGTTTTATTCATGTTCGTGCGAGTTATAATCATGGTCGTGGTTGTTATTATCATGGTCGTGGTTGTTATAATCATGGTCGTGGTTGTTATAATCATGGTCGTGGTTGTTATAATCATGGTCGTGGTTGTTATAATCATGGTCGTGGTTATTATAATCATGACGTGGTTGTTGTAATCATGGTCGTGGTTGTTATAATCGTGGTCGTGGTTATTTTAATAATGGTCGTGGTTGTTATAATCATTGCCGTGGTTGTAATAATCATGGCCGGGGTTGTTATAATCATGGTAGTGGTTGTCATGATCATGGTCGTGGTTATGATCATAGTCGTGGTTCTTATAGTCATTGTCGTGGTTGTTATAATCATGTTCGGGCGAGTTATGATCATGGTCGTGGTTGTTATAATCATGGTCCTGGTTGTTTTAATCATGGTCCTGGTTGTTATAATCATGGTCGTGTTTGCTATAATCATAGTCGTGGTTGTTATAATCATGGTCGTGGTTGTTTTAATCATGTTCGTGCGAGTTATAATCATGGTCGTTGTTTTTGTAATCATGGTCGTGGTTGTTATTATCATGGTAGTGGCTGTTATAATCATGGTCGTGGTTGTTATAATCATGGTCGTGGTTGTTTTAATCATTTTCGTGCGAGTTATAATCATGGTCGTGGTTGTTATAATCATGGTCGTGTTTGTTACAATCATAGTCGTGGTTGCTATAATCATGGATGTGGGTGTTATAATAATGAGTCGTGGGTGATATAATCATGGTCGTGGTTGTTATTTTCATGGTCCTGGTTGTTATAATTATGGTCCTGGTTGTAATAATCATGGTCGTGGTTGTTATAATCATGGTCGTGGTTGTTATAATCATGGTCGTGGTTGCTAAAATCATGGTCGTGCGAGTTATAATCATGGTCGTGGTTGTTATAATCATGGTCGTGGTTGTTATTATCATGGTTGTGGTTGTTATAATTATGGTCGTGGTTGTTATAATCATGATCGTGGTTGTTATAATCATGGTCGTGGTTGTTATTATCATGGTTCTGGTTGTTATAATCATGGTCCTGGTTGTTATAATTATGGTCGTGGTTATTATAATGATGGTTGTGGGTGTTATAATCATGGTTGTGGTTGTTATAATCATGGTCGTGGTTGTTGTAATCATGGTCGTGGTTGTTATAATCGTGGTCGTGGTTATTATAATAATGATAGTGGTTGTTATAATCATTGCCGTGGTTGTAATAATCATGGCCGTGGTTGTTATAATCATGGTCGTGGTTGTCACGATCATGGACGTGGTTATGATCATAGTCGTGGTTGTTATAGTCATTGTCGTGGTTGTTATAATCATGGTCTTGGTTGTTATAATCATGGTCGTGGTTGTTATTATCATAGTCGTGGTTATTATTATCATGGTCGTGGTTGTTATAATCATGGTTGTGGTTGTCATAATCTTGTTCGTGGTTGATATAATCATGGTCGTGGCTGAAATAATCATAGTCGTGGTTGTTATAATCATGTTCGTTTGAGTTATAATCATGGTCGTTGCTGTTATAATCATGGTCCTGGTTGTATTAATCATGGTCCTGTTGTTATAATCATGGTAGTGGTTGTTATAATCATGGTCGTGGTTGATATAATCATGGTCGTGGTTGATATAATCATGGTCGTGTTTGCTATAATCATAGTCGTGGTTGTTATAATCATGGATGTGGGTGTTATAATCATGAGTCGTGGGTGATATAATCATGGTCGTGGTTGTTATTATCATGGTCCTGGTTGTTATAATCATGGTCCTGGTTGTTAAAATCATGGTAGTAGTTGCTATAATCACGGTCCTGGTTGTTATAATCATGGTCGTGGTTGTTATAATCATTGCCGTGGTTGTAATAAAAATGGCCGTGGTTGTTATAATCATGGTCGTGGTTGTCATGATCATGGTCGTGGTTATGATCATAGTCGTGGTTGTTATAATCATTGTCGTGGTTGATATAATCATGGTCGTAGTTGCTATGATCATGGTCGTGGTTGTTATAATCATGGTCCTGGTTGTTATAATCATGGTCGTGGTTGTTATTATCATAGTCGTGGTTATTATAATCATGGTCGTGGTTGTTATAATCATGGTCGTTGTTGTTACAATCTTGGTCGTGGTTGATATAATCATGGTCGTGGCTGAAATAATCATAGTCGTGGTTGTTATAATCATGTTCGTGCGAGTTATAATCATGGTCGTGGTTGTTATAATCATGGTCCTGGTTGTTTTAATCATGGTCCTGGTTGTTATAATCATGGTAGTGGTTGTTATAATCATGGTCGTGGTTGTTTTATTCATGTTCGTGCGAGTTATAATCATGGTCGTGGTTGTTATAATCATGGTCGTGGTTGTTATAATCATGGTCGTGGTTGTTATTATCATGGTTCTGGTTGTTGTAATCATGGTCCTGGTTGTTATAATTATGGTCGTGGTTATTATAATCATGGTCGTGGTTGTTGTAATCATGGTCGTGGTTGTTATAATCGTGGTCGTGGTTTTTATAATAATGGTCGTCGTTGTTATAATCATTGCCGTGGTTGTAATAATCATGGCCGTGGTTGTTATAATCATGGTCGTGGTTGTCATGATCATGGTCGTGGTTATGATCATAGTCGTGGTTCTTATAGTCATTGTCGTGGTTGTTATAATCATGTTCGGGCGAGTTATAATCATGGTCGTGGTTGTTATAATCATGGTCGTGGTTGTTTTAATCATGTTCGTGCGAGTTTTAATCATGGTCGTGGTTGTTATAATCATGGTCGTGTTTGTTATAATCATAGTCGTGGTTGCTATAATCATGGATGTGGGTGTTATAATCATGAGTCGTGGGTGATATAATCATGGTCGTGGTTGTTATTTTCATGGTCCTGGTTGTTATAATTATGGTCCTGGTTGTAATAATCATGGTCGTGGTTGTTATAATCATAGTTGTGGTTGTTATAATCATGGTCGTGGGTGATATACTCATATTCGTGGTTGTTTTAATCATCATAGTCGTGGTTGTTATGATTATAGTCGTGGTTGTTATGATCATAGTCGTGGTTGTTACAATCATGGTCGTGGTTGTTATTATCATGATCGTGGTTGTTATAAACATGGTCGTGGTTGATATAATCATGGTCGTGGTTGTTATAATCATGGTCCTAGTTGTTATAATCATGGTCGTGATTGTTGCAATAAGGGTCGTACCTGAGACTATCACAGGTAGAATAAACCCCACACCTTATCTTTAATCTCAATAAACCCAGATTTACCTAACCTAGTCAACAGGATTAGAGACCATTAGGATTGTACCACCAATACCGATACATTTCACACTGGATTAATAACAAAACATTTAATCACATTTCCAATAGCTAATGTCTTACGGATATGTTATCAAGTTGTGCGTCTTACATGTCTATATAATTATGTTTTATTCTTACAAATATTTATAGTTCGTTGTGTATTGTATTGTATGTTATGGTATTGTATGGTATTGTACTGTATTGTATCCTGCTGACAGCGTACAGCGAATAAGGGTTCTGCAAGTCCGTAGACTTGCATGGTTAATTAGGGTGCTTTTTCCATCGTAAATAAAATGGTTTATTAATGGCTTACTAAAGAAACCATCGACATGGGACCAGGTTTGTTGCACTCTACGAATTTTTTGCGATTTTTCCACCAAGTTTGATGAAAAACGATTGTGCCGTTTCGGCTGCACAGACAGAAGAACAGACAGACATACATTCGGATAACGCTATAGTATATTAGATATTATAGTAGTGAGAGAGCATTGTATATGGTAGAGATAACATTATTCTGAGTGAATATTTGTGGCCTTTTGTATGCACATGGACGGAAATCACATATTTATTTTATTTTGTTGTTAAATATATTTTGTTGTAATTTTAAATCTGTGTTTTGATTAAACCAGTTTTAATGGGAACAGTGGCATTGAAATAAACACCTGTCAGCTGTCAGGAGGTTGTTAGCCAGAAATAAGGTAAGGGTCTGTGTTTAATATTTAATGTCTCTGTTAACAGAAGCTGTTATTTCAGAGTCTCCTCTTATATAATGGGCCTATGGGCTGACTATACATCTCTATGAGTCCTAAAAGAGGGTGTGAAGGTTGTAACAGTGTCTGGATATAAATGTCTGTCTGTGGACGTATCTATGTGTGCCGTGTGAAGTATTGTCATGGATCTGTACAAGTCTCAAAATAGAAAAAAAAATAACAAACCAAAGTCCATCAATAACAGCAGGTGAGGCCAACACAATACAGGTGATTGATGATGGTCCCCTCCCATCAATAAGACTTAATGCCCCTCGCAGCAAATACAATTACATTCCTCCACAGGATCAATGGTTGCATCAATATCTTGATAAATTATTAATCCAACCAATTAAATTTAGCTTCGAGAGTGGCACTAGTGGAATAAATTGAATAAAACTAAGTGGGAGAATGGCAGTTCAGAATGGTGGGAAATCATGTTACTGACTCAACAGTATCATCTACATCTTTGATTGACTTTCCTCTTTAGACTGACAGAACTCATTTGTAGACAGACAGACTGATTGACAGACAGACAAGATAGGTAACAGACAGTCAGGGCTTTACCATTCCAAACTTAGCTTCTGTGTGACGATGATAATAAACAATAAAATCGGTGGTCGTAAGACCTACAAGACCCACTTTATTTTTTTTTTCAGGAAATCTTGAAGATCAAAATTGAAGACCCTTTTTGGACATGACATATTGAAAACCCTTTTGAGGGACCCGTCTTTGGACATAAGACCTTCAAGACCCTGTTATTAGACATGGTATCTTTAAACAAAACAAGAGAGGAGAGACCTTGCCCCTGATGACTCAAGACTTTTAGTAAACCAAAACAAAATGTATGACTGAAGAGAATAGTGACTTGCTGCAGTGTTCCTTAAGTGAGGCGAAAAGATAGCAGGCCCACCGGCACCTCTCCACCTACCAGCACCTCTACGGCAACCAACACATCTCCGGCCACCTGCACATCTCTGGTAAACAGCACCTTTACGGCCACCAGCACATCTCCAACCACTAGCACCTCTACGGGTACCAGCACATCTCCGGCCACCAGCACCTCCATGGCCACCAGCACACCTCTGGCCACCAGCACCTCTCCAGCCACCAGCACTTTTCCAACCATCAGCACCGGTACGGCCACCAGCACATCTCTGGCCACCAGCACCTTTACGGCCACCAGCACCTTTACGGCCACCAGCACAGCTCTGGCCACCAGCTCCTCCCCAACAACTAGCATCTCTCCGGCTACCAGCACATCTCTGGCCACCAGCACCTTTCCGGCCACTAGCACAGCTCTGGCCACCAGCACAGCTCTGGCCACCAGCTCCTCTCCAACCACTAGCATCTCCCCGGCTACCAGCGCATCTCTGGCTACCAGCGCCTTTACGGCCACCATCACAGTTATGGCCACCAGCACCTGTCCAACCACCAGCCCCTTTCCAACTACCAAAGCCTGTATGACCACCACCACACTCTGGCCACCGGCACAGCTCTGAACTGACCGGTGAGATGTCAGGGCTATCTCACTGCTTGTCAACTATGAACTAGACGTGGAATGTAAGGTAATCCTATCTACTAGTAATGGCACAAGCTGTAGCAGGGTGTTGAACGATGTCCCTTGCCTTTAAAGGTCATCCCCTGTCCCTTTTTTTTTATTGTGTTGAACTTTCCATAAAACGGGGAAAAATGTAATCCTGTTTTGTACCACAGTTTTAGCGGACCTACACGTCTTCCATATTTTCCAGGTGTGACGTCACGCTCACATTCCCTTTTGATCCTTAATAATTCAAATGAATTAAGTTGTCTCAGTATAGTTTCAGTTAAAAATTTTGTTTCAGCACCATTAAACAACGTAACTTTGTCGAGGCAGACATAGAATTCATTGCTCTGACCTTCAGGAAGCAATAGAAACTCGGGGCTCTGGTGGTAGTAACTAGTAGACTCGAAGAGCCATGTCAGGCTGAGCAAGCCTATGCCAAGAACAGCTCAGATAGCCTGGGAACTGACGGGTTTTAAATGGGCAAGTAACCCTAGCACGAAAAAACAACACGGCTAAAGGTTATTGCTTGATTGGAACCTTAAATGCAGGAATATTAGATAACAAATGCTTTGAGATAAATCATTTAATAGAAAAGAAAATCCTGAACATTCTAAGTTTACATGAAGCATATTCAGTGGACTAATCTTTGAGCCAGACATTATACACCACATAGAAAATTTCAGATTTGTAATGGAGCGATTAAATACAGTACCGATGATATTGAGAGATTATTAATTGTCGGTCATTCAAACATATGTCCCTCAACAGGAAAATCAAGAGGTGTATGAATATCTCCAAGACACTTTAGATATACAGTATTTCCAAATAACAGTGAGATGATCACTATGGGAGAATTGAATGGTCATATAAGTAGAGGGAGATTTAGAGAAGTCGTGGGACATTTTAGAATGTGAGCAAGAAATGAAAAGGGAAAGAAGTTTGTAGAAATTTGGCTTAGAAGATTGTTTAAATACTGAATACCTTTTAGCATCAAGACGTATAAATTTACTTGGCATAGACTCACTAGCCAGACTGGAAGATGTGACCAAAGAACACTAGTAGTTGTACGTTCAATATACATCACACCGCCCAGCCATACATGCAGACGGAGCAGGGAAGGGGACGCGGTGTATACTATGAGTAGAAAAACAAATTGGAAAATTGGCCAAATTTTTTGTTCACTTTTGTGTCCAAATTTCCGCTTCTAAGCTTAAAGTTGGGGATATCGCCTTGGCAACCAACCTATCGAGTAACCAACCAACCAACGCGACAAACACCAATTCTGACTACAAACTACTTCAACGGAGACTCAAGATACATATGCCACCAATGTCAAGAAAACCCAAACTATATAATAGAAGACATCAATCAAACACAGTACCGTCCTCATATCTAAGGGTTGGCGACCACAGTCCTCCACTCTAATCGTTCTCGAGATCTTTTTATCAATCCTCTAAGGTTTTGTATCTCTCTGGGTACCCAGTTTTTAATTTGATCCATCCATCCTTCGACTATTCCCACTAATATTTCAGTTATTATTCCATTAATCTTAATTATATGACCAGAGTATCTCATTTTTCTTTTTCTGTACAAACCAACATTTTTTTTTTAAGTATTTGCTAATCTTAATACTTCTTCACTTGTTTTCCTGACAGTGTAGCTTATTCTTAGCATTCGCCTATTTCACCACATTTCAAAGGTCCACGCTTCTGACCCATACAATCAGTCCTTATCATATAAGGACTTTTAGCAGCTTTTTCTCAAATTGAAGTTAATGCCCCTTTACATTTTGTCTTCACCTATTCTTGTTCTGATTTCTTCCGGACATCTACCATCACAGCTAATGTTACTTCCCAAATACACAAAATTTTCCAATTGTTAAGTTCCATGTTACCTACCATAATATTTATTTTAAGATTTATTTCCAATTTGGAAACAACCATTACTTTAGCCTTTACAGCATTAACTCTTAAGCCAAATAGTATTTTTCACCTTTTCCCATTAATCTGCTAACGAATCTTTGTAATGACTCTTCACTCCCTGTGATAAGAGAAGTATCATCTGCTAGAGTTTACTTGATATTACTTTATCATTAACGTTTAGTCCTTCATTGTTACTTATTACTTCTCTAATTAAAATTCTGAATATATATTACACAATGTTGGAAATAGAACACAGCCTTGTCTTCCTCCCTGTCTAACTGTGAACCAATTAGTAAGTTAATTAATATTAACCCTACAGCCTCCTGTTGCCAGTAAAGATTCTTTAAAATTCTACTATCTCCTTCATTTATGCCTATTTTTTTCAAGATCTCTTTCGGTTTATTGTGCTTTACCTTTTCAAAAACTTTTTCAAAAACCAACAACGCAGATATACACATTTCTTTGGACCTCTAATGCCATTTCACTCAAAATTTCAAACCATATTATAACTTCTCTAGTTTCCCTTCCTTTTCTAAATTCATTTTGCTCTTCAGCTAACATATTGTATATTTTAAACTTTTTATAATTAAAATTATGTTTAATAAAAATGTGCAAGTACGACTTATTAAGCTAATTGTTATAAACGTGTTATACTCTAAAGTTCCTGACTTTTTAGGTAATAATATATATACTGATTTTTTTAATCACTGGGAAGGTCTCTTCAGAAATAAATAAAATTACACATTTTGGTCAAACATATTATCCCATTCTTACCCATTTGTTTTATAAATTCTGCTGGAAGCTGATCAACCCCACCAGCTTTATCCTTTTTCATTTTCCTCACAGCTGCCTCAACTTTTGTTTCCAGAATTAGCAGTTCGATCTTTATTTCCTTTTCGTTTCTTACCTCTACTCTATCATTGTATTGTTCTTCTACATACTCTGCCCATCGCTCTTTTATTTTTTCTGCCTCAAACAGGATCTTATTGTCTTTGCTTTTAATAATCCCACCTCATTTAATTCATTTTTTCTAGTTCATTTGTTCAATATTTCTGTACATTTCCCAATAATTATCCCTTCCGCTATCATCTTGAATCTTCTTCCACTTCCTTTCTAGATCATCTTTCTTGGCATGTCTACAATCCCTTTGAAATTCTTTGTTTATTCTTTGCGAGCCTTACTTCGATTTCTCATATTTCTTCGTCTATCTATTTTTTCCTGAATTTCATTTGTGATCCACCCACTTTTAGGCTCGTTCCTCCTATGTCTTATAAGTTTTCCCTAGTCTCTAACTTTACTGCTTTGTAATTATTAAGTTGTTGTCCTGGTCCTTGTTCATCAATGTCATCCTCTAACAATACTGAAAATCAAAATTTTTGTTTCAATTTCATATTCTATCCCTACTCTTTTGTGAGTTTAACTAAATCCCATTTGATTTTTGAAGTTTTAGCCTCACTAAAGTCATTACTGGGACGTGGTCTGACTCACAATCTGTCCCTGGTTAGATCTTGGTTCGGGTTATTGAATCTCATATACGGTGTAAAGCTGAACCGTGACGAGTCAGAGTATTTGAAAGTTGGACGACAATTAAGAGTTGGAAGAATGACGATAAATGGATACAGCACATAGACAGTCAACAAATTTATAAATCTTGGAAGTGTAAGAACTTGAAATCAATATCAAAATATCCAAATTTAGAGAGAAAGTTGGTGCTCCCATTTCACATTTTCGAAGGTTACAGATATTTCCATTTAAAGTTCACATTTATAATACCATTCACGAACCATTACTGGCAGCGAAATTTTGGCTTTATGTGAAACATTAAAGAATAAACAGGAAGCTCATTCTTGGAGTGACAAAAAGAAGTAAAATTAGAAATATCCGCATAAGAAATACCTAAAACCTAGAAACAACTGTCACCCAAGATATGTCTCATAAGAATAATGTCGCCCATACTTGATAGGCATTCAAAACGTAGAAGACATGACGCTAGACCCAGAATAAGAATGATTGATGGAATTAACAAGATTGTGTTGAGGGCAGCTGAAGACCATTGTCATGATGGTGGTGCATAAAGAGGACTTGTGAAGAAGCTCCCAACAGACACACTAACATAGTCTATCCGGGCCCTTGGATGACAAGGTGGTGAGATGGCCCGTAAACTTTTCAAACGACCAAATTTGCAAAATTTATAAATCATTAAAACGCAATGGATAAATTACTCTGATTAATTAAAATTATGCAAATAATTTAGAAATTGAAATTATAATAGCACAAGCTAAGTAAAACTGTAAAGGTCTTATATCATATCTACGTTGTCCCGGTCACATCTACCTGACCGTCACACCATCTTAAGATTCAAAGCGACGATGACGGAGCTTTAAAAGTTTTGAAAACAGTTGCTGTGCCTTTTATGATGTTATCGGTGGCAGTATATGTTACCGATAATGGACATCATACCAATGAAAATAGCTTAGGGCAAAAAGTTTCCACCATCATACACTCACTTTTCTGGGTCATAAGAATGAGGCTCAGGTAAAGTACAGGTGGCAGTCCTTAGAGGTGGCAGTCCTAATAGGTGCCAGTCCTTATAGGTGCCAGTCCTTATAGGTGCCAGTCCTTATAGGTGGCAGTCCTTATAGGTGGCAGTCCTTATATGTGGCAGTCCTTATAGGCGCCAGTCCTTATAGGGGGCGTCCTTATAGGTAGCAGTCCTTATAGGTGCCAGTCCTTATAGGTGCCAGTCCTCATAGGTGGCAGTCCTCATAGGTGCCAGTCCCTATAGGTGGCACTCTTTATAGGTGCCAGTCCTTAAAGGTACCAGTCCTTATAGGTGCCAGTCCTTACAGGTGGCAGTCCTTATAGGTGCCAGTCCTTATAGAAGCCAGTCCTTAGAGGTGTCTTTGTTGGTGGCAGTCTTTAAAGGTACCAGCCTTTACAGGTGTCAATCCTTATAGGTGACAGTCTTTATAGATGGCAGTCCTTATAGATGGCAGTCCTTATAGGTGGCAGTCCTTATAGGTGGCAGTCGTTATACTAGGTGGCAGTCCTTATAGGTGGCAGTCCTTATAGGTGTCAGTCGTTATACGCGGCAGTCCTTATAGGTGACAGTCCTTATAGGTAGCAGTCCTTATAGATGGCAGTCCTTATAGGTGGCAGTCCTTATAGGGGGCAGTCGTTATACTAGGTGGCAGTCCTTATAGGTGGCAGTCCTTATAGGTGTCAGTCGTTATACGTGGCAGTCCTTATAGGTGACAGTCCTTATAGGTAGCAGTCCTTATAGGTGGCAGTCCTTATAGGTGGCAGTCCTTATAGGTGGCTGTCCTTATAAGTCCCTATGGGTGGCAGTCATCATAGGAGGCAGTCCTTATAGGTGTCAGTCGTTATACGTGGCAGTCCATATAGATGGCAGTCCTTATAGGTGGCAGTCGTTATACTAGGTGGCAGTCCTTATAGGTGGCAGTCCTTATAGGTGTCAGTCGTTATACGTGGCAGTCCTTATAGATGGCAGTCCTTATAGGTGGCAGTCCTTATAAGTGGCAGTCCTTATAGGTGGCAGTCTTTATAGGTGGCAGTCCTTATACGTGGCAGTCATTTTAGGAGACAGTCCTTACAGGTGGCAGTCCTTATAAGTGGCAGTCCTTATAGGATGCAGTCCTTATAAGTGGCAGTCCTTATATGTGGCAGTCCTTATAAGTGGCAGTCCTTATAGGTGGCAGTCCTTATAGGTGGCAGTCCTTATATGTGGCAGTCCTTACAGGTGGCAGTCCTTAAAGGTGGCAGTCCTTATACGTGGCAGTCATTTTAGGAGACAGTCCTTACAGGTGGCAGTCCTTATAGGATGCAGTCCTTATAGGAGGCAGTCCTCATAGGTGGCAGTCCTTATAGGATACAGTCCTTATAAGTGGCAGTCCTTATAGGTGGCAGTCCTTATAAGTGGCAGTCCTTATAGGTGGCAGTCCTTATAGGTGGCAGTCCTTATAGGTGGCAGTCCGTATATGTGGCAGTCCTTACAGGTGGCAGCCCTTATAAGTGGCAGTCCTTATACCTGGCAGTCCTTATAGGTGGCAGTCCTTATACGTGGCAGTCATTTTAGGAGACAGTCCTTACAGGTGGCAGTCCTTATAGGTGGCAGTCTTTACAAGTGACAGTCCTTATACGTGGCAGTCATATTAGGAGGGAGTCCTTTTGGTGGCAGTCCTTATAGGTAGCAGTCATTTTAGGAGGAAGTCATTATAGGTGCCATAGGTGCCAGTCCTTGTCGATGCGGTGGGTGCCAGTCTTTATGGATGCCTTAGGTGCCAGTCCTTATGGATGCCGCGGGTGCCAGTCCTTATGGATGCTGTGGGTGCCAGCCCTTATGGATGCCGTGGGTGCCAGTCCTTATGGATGCCGTGGGTGCCAGTCCTTATGGATGTCGTGGGTGCCAGCCTTTATGGATGCCGAGGGTGCCAGTCCTTTTGGATGCCGTGGGTGCCAGTCCTTATGGAAGCTGTGGGTGCCAGCCCTTATGGATGCCGTGGGTGCCAGTCCTTGTCGATGCGGTGGGTGCCAGTCTTTATGGATGCCGTAGGTGCCAGTCCTTATGGATGCCGCGGGTCCCAGTCCTTATGGATGCTGTGGGTGCCAGCCCTTATGGATGCCGTGGGTGCCAGTCCTTATGGATGCCGTGGGTGCCAGTCCCTATGGATGTCGTGGGTGCCAGCCCTTATGGATGCCGAGGGTGCCAGTCCTTTTGGATGCCGTGGATGCCAGTCCTTATGGATGCCAGTCCTTATAGGTACCAGTCTTTATGGGCCCAGTCCATAAAGGTGCCAGTCTTTTTGGATGTCAGTCCTGATAGATGTCAGTCTTTATGGGTGCCAGTCCTTATAAGTGGTAGTCCTTAAAGTGGCACTCCTTATAAGTGGCAGTCCTTATAGGTGGCAGTCCTTATAGGTGGCAGTCCTTTTAAGTCCTTATAGGTGGCAGTCTTTATAGGTGGCAGTCTTTATAGGTGGCAGTCGTTATAGTTGACAGTCCTTATAAGTGGCAGTCGTTATAGGTGGCAGTCATTATATGTGGCAGTCCATACAGGTGGCCGTCTTTTTAAATCCTTATGGGTGGCAGTCATTATAAGTGGCAGTCTTTATAGGAGGCAGTCTTTATAGAAGGCAGTCCTTATAAGTGGCAGTCCTTATAAGTGGCAGTCCCTTTAAGTGGCAGTCATTATAAGAGGCAGTCCTTATAGGTGGCAGTCCTTATGGGTGGCAGTTATTCTAAGTGGCAGTCATTTTAAGTGACAGTCATGATAAGTGGCTGTCATTTTAAGTTGCAGTCATTATAAGTGGCACTCATTATAAATGGCAGTCGTTATAAGTGGCAGTCCTTATAAGTGGCAGTCCATATAAGTGGCAGTCCTTATAAATGGCAGTTCGTATAGGTGGCAGTCCTTATAAGTGGCAGTCCTTATAGGTGGCAGTCTTTATAGGTGGCAGTCCTTATAAGTGGCAGTCCATATAAGTGGCAGTCCTTATAAGTTTCAATCCTTAAAAGTGGCAGTCCTTTTAGGTGCCAGTCCTTATAGGTGGCAGTCCTTATAAGTGGCAGTCCATATAAGTGGCAGTCCTTATAAGTTTCAATCTTTAAAAGTAGCAGTCCTTACAGGTGGAAGTCCTTATAAGTCATTTTCTGAGGCAGTCTTTATGAGTGGCAATCCTTATGGGTGACAGTCTTAAGGGATGCTAGTCTTTCTCGGTGGCAGTCCTTATGGGTGTCAGTCTTTCTGGGTGGCAGTCCTTATGGGCTCCAGTCTTTATGGGCGGCAGTCCTTGTGGGTGCCAGTCTTTATGGGTGCCAGTTCTTATGGGTGCCAGTCTGTATGGGTGGCAGTCCGTATGGGTGCCAGTCTTTATGGGTGGCAGTCTTTATGGGCGGTAGTCCTTGCGGGTGCCAGTCTTTATGGGTGCCAGTCCTCATGGGTGCCAGTCTGTATGGGTGGCAGTCCGTATGGGTGGTGGTGAGGGAGGGACGGAGGGTGGTGAGGGACGGAGGGTGTGAGGTACGGAGGGGAGTTAGGGAGGGAAGGTGGTGAGAGAGGGAGAGGTTAAGGAGGAAAGGTGGTGAGGGAAGGAAGGTGGTGAGGGAGGGACAGAGGAAAGAGGGTGGTGAGGGATGGACGGAGGGTGGTGAGGGTGAGTAGTGAGAGTGAGTGGTAGGATGAGTGGTGAGGGTTAGTGGTGAGGGTGAGTAGTGAGAGTGAGTGGTAGGGTGAGTGGTGAGGGTGAAGAGTAAGAGTGAGAGTGAGTGGTAGGGTGAGTGGTGAGGGTTAGTGGTGAGGGTGAGCAGTGAGAGTGAGGGTAGGGTAAGTGGTGAGGGTGAGTAGTGAGAGTGAGTGGTAGGGTGAGTGGTGAGGGTGAGTGGTGAGGGTGAGTAGTGAGAGTGAGGGTAGGGTAAGTGGTGAGGGTGAGTAGTGAGAGTGAGTGGTAGGGTGAGTGGTGAGGGTTAGTGGTGAGGGTGAGTAGTGAGAGTGAGTGGTAGGGTGAGTGGTGAGGGTTAGTGGTGAGGGTGAGTAGTGAGAGTGAGTGGTAGGGTGAGTGGTGAGGGTGAAGAGTGAGAGTGAGTGGTAGGGTGAGTGGTGAGGGTGAAGAGTGAGAGTGAGTAGTGAGAGTAAGGGTAGGGTAAGTGGTGAGGGTGAGTAGTGAGAGTGAGTGGTAGGGTGAGTGGTGAGGGTTAGTGGTGAGGGTGAGTAGTGAGAGTGAGTGGTAGGGTGAGTGGTGAGGGTTAGTGGTGAGGGTGAGTAGTGAGAGTGAGTGGTAGGGTGATTGGTGAGGGTTAGTGGTGAGGGTGAGTGGTGAGAGTAAGTGGTGAGAGTGAGTGGTGAGGGATAGTGGTGAGGGTGAGTAGTGAGAGTGAGGGTAGGGTAAGTGGTGAGGGTGAAGAGTGAGGGTGAGTGGTGAGAGTGAGTGGTAAGGGATAGTGGTGAGGGTGAGTAGTGAGTGTGAGTTATGAGAGTGAGTATTAGGGTGAGTTGTGAGGGTAAGTGTGAGTTATGAGAGTGAGTGGTAGGGTTAGTGGTGAGGGTGAATGGTGAGAGTGAACGGTGATAATGAGTGGTGAGGCTCAGTGATGAGAGTGATTAGGGAAGGTGAGTAGTGAGGGTGAAGAGTAATGGTGATGGGGGTGGGCAGTGAGGAGTAAAGATGAGTAGTGAGGGAGGGTGGTGAAGGAGGGGAGTGAGGGAGGGTAGTGAGGGAGGGTAGTGAGGGAGGGTAGTGAGGAAGGGTAGTGAGGGAGGGTAGTGAGGGAGGGTAGTGAGGAAGGGTAGTGAGGGAGGGTAGTGAGGGAGGGTAGTGAAGGAGGGGAGTGAGGGAGGGTAGTGAGGAAGGGTAGTGAGGAAGGGTAGTGAGGGAGGGTAGTGAGGGAGGATAGTGAGGAAGGGTAGTGAGGGAGGGTAGTGAGGGAGGGTAGTAACAGTACGTAGTGTGGAAGAGTGGTTATGAGAGGGAAAGAAGGAAAAGGGGGGAGTGGTAAGGGTAAGGGTGGAGACGGAGGGAGAGTGGTTAGGGAGGAGGAGTGGTGATGAAGTGTGGGTGGTGAGGGAGGGAGGGTGGTGAGGGAAGGAGGGTAGTGAAGGAAGGGGGTAGTGAAGGAAGGAGGGTAGTGACGGAAGGAGGGTGGTGAGGGAAGGAGGGCAGTGAGGGAAGGAGGGTAGTGAAGGAGGTAGGGTTGTAAGGGAGGGGGTTAGGGAGAGAAGGGGTTAAGGAGGGAGGGTGGTGAGGGACGGAGGGGAGTTAGGGAGGGAAGGTGGTGAGGGACGGAGGGAGGGTGGTGAGGGAAGGAAGGAGGTGAGGGAGGGACAGAGGATTGTGAGGGACAGAGGGTGGTGAGGGAGGGACGGAGGGTGGTGAGGGACAGAGGGAGGGTGGTGAGGGAAGGAAGGTGGTGAGGGAGGGGCAGAGGGTGGTGAGGGAGGGACGGTGGGTGGTAAGGGACGGAGGGTGGTGAGGGAGGGACGGAGGGTGATGAGGGACGGAAGGTGGTGAGGGAGGGACAGAGGGTGGTGAGGGACAGAGGGTGGTGAGGGAGAGACGGAGGGTGGTGAGGGACGGAGGGTGGTGAGGGACGGAGGGAGGGTGGTGAGGGACGGAAGGTGGTGAGGGAGGGACAGAGGGTGGTGAGGGACGGAAGGTGGTGAGGGAGGGACAGAGGGTGGTAAGGGACAGAGGGTGGTGAGGGAGAGACGGAGGGTGGTGAGGGAGGGACGGAGGGTGGTGAGGGACGGAAGGTGGTGAGGGAGAGATGGAGGGTGGCGAGGGAGGGAGGGTAAGAAAAAAGTCGTCATATAAATATTCGTGGGAACTCAATAATGTACGACCATAACATCAACAATATACTGAAATTATACATAAATTATGCAAGCTCACTTGGCAGCAGTTAGGGAACAGGGATAACATACCAAGTCTCTAAACAGATTCTGGATAAACAAGTATGTGTATTTCTAATGTGTTGTCCCACCGCTTTCCTGCTGTATCCTACATTTGTATTGAGCCATTGTGTACCTCCCCCTACTCACTATCAAACTCCTCCTACCAGCAACTTCCTCCCCCTCACCACAGTCCCTCTGGTTCCTTCCTTCTAGCATTATAGAGCTGCCAAGACTTCCCCTCTTTATTTCTTTTTCTCACTTACGTTTTAATTTTTATCAGTTGTATATGTCACAGCACGACACAGTGTATCACACCTTGTCCTTCATTTATTCCAACTTCTGTAACAAAAGTCACCACAATCACCTCTAGTTACCACCATCACCAATAGTCATCACCGTCACCAACTAATCACCATAATAACCACTAATCACCGCCATCACCACTAGTCATCACCATTTCCACTAGTCACCACCATCACCACTAGTCACCACCATCACCACTAGTCACCACCATGACTAGTAGCCACCACAATCACCGCCAGTCACCACCATCACCAAGCACACCACCACCAACTAATCACCGCTATAATCACTATCCTAGCCTAAATAGTCTCCACAATCACCCGTAGTCACCACCATCACCTGCAGTCACCACCATCACCACTAGTCACCACCAGTGGTAACAATATTAATGTTCTTATTACCATCATGCTATTGTACTATTCCAGATGTTACTAAATGTTACATAATACTTCCTTGAGATAAATGTATAGTATATATCAGGTGCCTAAAAGAGAGCACAGGTTCTCAACTGGCTCAGCCATGTTAATAATGTTATTATTATCCACTCTGTATCTGTGTTTTTCTGGCTAAATAAACTGTTTCAATTCAATTCACCACTAGTCACCATCATCAGCAGTTGTCACCACCATCGCCAGCAGTCACCACCATCGCCAGCAGTCACCACCATCGCCAGCAGTCACCACCATCACCAGCAGTCACCATCATCACCACTAGTCACCATCATCACCACTAGTCACCATCATCGCCAGTAGTCACCACCATCGCAAGTAGTCACCACCATCAACAGTAGTCACCACCATCATCACTAGTCACCACCATCATTATATTGGAGGTAGTAACAGTCATCATCATCTTACGTTTACCCACAAATATCTTAAGAGTGTTGTCGCTCTTAACGGTGAGAAAGAAAGTGTCCAGTGTGTGATACGCCTTTGGGCAGAATCCAACAAGTGGGCATTTACCTCAAAGTCCTGAAGGGGTCCAAGCTTCAAAGGCGGTTATCCAATCGTGTGCAGTGAGTCATCCCTCAAGGTTAAAGTGAGGCGAGCCACATAAGTTTAGTCCGTGAACACTGTGAACGCGTGTCAATGACGAAAACAACTTTAATTCATTGGTGTCCAAAGTATCGTGTCGGAAGATCAAAGGAGGGTAGGCCACACAGGTTTAGCATGAAGGTGGTCTAACGCAGCGTTTCATCTGGTCAAAGCGAGGCTGGCCACACAAATGTCGCCTTCACGAGTACTTATCTGTAGGGACAACAAGGCCAGACTTGGGGGAAATCCTTCTATCTATATGTGTCCACTAAGTCGTGACATCTGATCAACGCAAGATTCAGTCTGTGAACGGGGTAGCGAGTGAGTGCTTGTCTGTAAGGAGGACAAGGACATATATGTAGGAGTATCTTTAACTTTTCTTTCGATTTGTTTCAAACGCGTCGTCTCATCTGATCAAGGCAATGCAGACCAGACAATTTCAACTGTAAATATGAGTATAAGTGATTGTCTATGATGAGAACAAGGCCAGTATTGTAGTTGATCTTTGTCTGGGTTGTCTCACAAAGGTCATCAGGTGTTGAGGTACCTGTGAGAGCTCTATTAATAATGAGGTATGTAGCGGGGAGAGTGTCGACACTCCCCAGCCATCATCACGCAGGCAGACAGACATACGTGACGACTAAATCCCTAAAATGAACTTTAGTTCAATGTATGAAAGTTTCTATGTCTTCATTACCCGATGTTGTCATAATTTTACTATTTCTAAATGTTCCCGCTATAAAGGAGGATGGCCGAACACAAAGGCCACCATACACTCTCTTCATGCGTTGGCTTTTATTCATTCTTACTACTACAATAGAAGTATTCTGCTATGGAAAGTCCTACAACCTAAAGGTCTTTAACATCTACCGATTAAATTCCTGATTTTATTTTATTTTCAATGTTTTAAAGTTTCACGAGCTTATCACCAAAATAATAAACATTATAGACATTATAGACAGGAAAATGTAGAAAAATGTCTTCTGATAAATCACACATACACACACACACACACACACACTCAAGAAGACCTAATCGTTGATACTACATATCTGCCACCGAGACGACCCTACTTAGTACGTATAGAAGACCTATTAAAATTAGTTAACAATAGTCACCCTATGTACATCTTAGGAGACTTTAACGCCAGACGCAGGATTTTCGACAATACAAATAATGACGCCGTGGAAAACGCCTTTAATCAATTGATAAATTTCGGGAAAATCAATCATCTAGGTCCTAACTTTCCAACCTGGATAAATCACAATACACATTCGACACCAGACGAAATTTTTACGAACAACAAAGCCGTTTTTCAATTATCATATAAAACAAGGACCTCTCACAGGCAGCAACCATCTACCAATTATACTAACACTGTCATCAAGCCCCATACAGATACCAATAAAAAGAGACTGAAAATGAGCAAAACAGACTAGGACAGCTACAAAGAAGATTTAGGTAATCACCATTCGATTAATCTACAAGGGAAAACAACAGAATTCATAGACTCAGAAATTGACAGACTGCACTCAGCAATAAAAACATCTATAACCAAACATACTCCTATTTCACACTTCAGAACATTACCCAACAATAGACTAACTGACGACGTTAAATTAATCCAAACCCGTTACAATGAAATAAACAGGTACATGGAAAGACACGGTAGTAACAGATGGCTATATACGATGGCGGCCGACAAGTCTTAAGACACAAAAACATTTTGGACTTCCATAAACAAGATTATGGGGCATAACAAGCAAACAAATCCATACATTAAAGACCATAATGGAACAAAACTGTACGAGGAAAATGAAAGTTTAAGGAATAGGCCCCCGGTCTCACGGGTATTACACGAAATATGATCATAAATCTACCGGAAAACATCTTAAAAACATTATTGAACATCTATAACGCATGCTTAATAAAGGGTTATTTTCCAGACAAACTAAAATATGCTAAGATGATATATATTCCCAAGGAGGGTAAGACAATAAGGAAATATTCAACTATACAGGCCAATATATTTATTAGAAATTACCAGGAAACTACTGGAAAAAAAATTATATTCAAGACTTATAACCTTTTTAACACATGGGAAAACAAACAATAGACAACATGGATTTATGCCCAATAAAAAATACCCTAACTGCAATAGCTACAATAACGGAAATAATGGCAATAGAAAAACCAGATCAATATAATTCTAAGGGAACTTTTCTAAAGCTTTTGATACAATTTGGCATTTGGGCTTAAAATATAAAATATTGAAATTGAGACTTAACGAACACTTTCTAAGAATATTGTGTGACTATTTAAATGATAGGGGAGCACAAATTCAAATTGAAATTTTATGGGCATTATGCTTAATCTCGAGAGTGGAGTACCTCAAGGAGGATGCCTTTCTCCAACACTATATACAATATAAACCTCAGACACAGCGCAACCAACCCCCTTTAGCGAATATGTAATGTTTGCTTCTGACATCACTCAAATAGTATCATACCCAGTAAAATCAACCCAATTTATGGCACGCTACACGGCAACAGTGATAAAAAAAATAAACACCCACTGTATGTGTCACGTCCACCACCAACACCCACTGAATGTGTCGCGTCCACCATCAACACCCACTATATTTGTCACGCCCACCATCAACACCCACTTTATGTGTCACGCCCACCATCAACACCCACTGTATGTGTCACGCCCACCATCAACATCCACTGTATGTGTCACGCCCACCATCAACACCCACTGTATCACTGTATGTGGCACGCCCACTATCAACACCCACTGTATGTGTCACGCCCACCACCAATACTAACTGTATGTGTCACGCCCACCATCAACACCCACTGTATGTGTCACGCCCACCACCAACAGCCACTGTATGCGTCAAGTCCACCACCAACATTCACTGCAAGTGTCACACCCACCACCAACACCCACTGTATGTGTCAGTTGCAAGTGTAACAATAACAAATTACATGGGGATTAATGTTGATAGTAGAGGTGAAGAAACTCAGCAAATAATAAGATGGCAGAGGTGGACAGGACTTCATTGACTTTGTTTATACACATGATCTCTCTAAGGCAGAAAATAACATTTGCGCTTTAAATCGGGATTAACCTTAATTTATTCTTTGATAAAAACATATTATGTAAAGGTCATTATATAACATATTAGGTCAATGACAAAACGTCAACTTGGTTTAAATAAGTCAAACATGCCTTCACAATACCGCAGAGTTTAATAATACATACAGTGACCTTTTGTTGTGATGTAAAACATGGGTCAACAGGGTGATGCTTAGCCTGGCTCTCTAGGGCTGCCAGCTGCTGTGTGTTCGTGGTATTTTTATGTTTACTCTGTCTCCAAGACCTTTTGTTGGTTTACCTTTCATATGTGGCAGCAGTGTTTTATATGATTTTTATACTGCCATTGTAGGTTTTGCGTGGTGCAGTGATAACCTTCTCCAAATCTTGTATTTAAACTATCTTTATAAAACCATCAATATACGTACGGTGTCTACAATGAAGCCACTTGCAGTGATAATGTGATACTTCTAACAATTTCATTGCTATTGTATTCATTTCAAAACATCGCAGGTGTGGTAATACAGTAATTTAACGGTTAGTCTCACAAATTTCAGTTCTTGGTGGAAGGTAGAACACAATATTGATGTTTAAATCCACGGGTATAATGTTTTAACACAATGAATACGATGACCTTTCCACAGAGCGCTTATGTCATCGTACTCAAGAGTTCATCTCTCCCTTAGCACACACTGTTCGACAAAGTCACCCTTATCACAACAGCTTTCACTAAAATCGCCCATGTTACGGGGTTTCTTTAACGGTGAAAATAGGGCTTTGTATATTATTGCTATTTTCTCTGTTTCCGGTGTGAAAGCCGCCTCATTTAATAATATACAGTATGTGTTGTTGTGTGACTAATAATTTCATTTTTCCATTACTTACTATCACTCCTTCCACCAATCCCTATTTTTTCCTTCACTCACACAGAAACTCTTCTTTACCTACTCTTTCTCTTTCTCCCTAACACATAAATACCCACTTTTGACTCCTTCCTCCTTCCTACATTTGCCTCTCTCTTTTAAGATCCATTCCTGCCACTCCCCATCCTTTGCTCCTTTGACATGCCTTATCCTCCCCTGCTCCTACATCTGTCCCTCTTAACCTTTTCCTCCTCCTTTTCACCCTCAATCCCCCCATCTTCCCTCCTCTCCTGCAGTCTTTCATCTCTCCTCCTTTCTCTCTCTAAATCCACCCCCCCCCCTCCTCTTCTAGTATCACTTAAACTTTTATTCTTTCTTCTTCTCCTCTTTCTCTTAGACCTTCATTTTCTTTATCTCCCTCTTAAGCGTTTCCTCCTCCTCGTCTCCCTGTTAAACGTTTCCTCCTTCTCTCCCTTTTAACACATTACTACTCCTCTCCCCCTTAAACATTTCCTCCTCCTCTTAACCCCTTACTCCTCCTCATGTCTCTCTCTTAAACCTTTCCTCCTCCTCTTCCTCTTAACTCTCTCCTCCTCCTCTTCTCCCTATTAAACTTTTACTCCTATTTTCCCTCTTATCCCTTTCCCCCTCTTCCTCTTAAATCTTTGCTCCTCCTCTATTTTACTCTAAGTATATCTTCTTTCTTGTCCCTCTTACCAGTCTTCTTTAAATATTTTCTCTCCTCTTCCCCTCTCTCTCTTCTTGTTCCCAGTCTTCATGTCGGTATCGCTCGTGTTTTTATCTTTATCAAAAACTTCTTCTCCTTCCTACACCTTTACTTAAGTCTTTCATCTGTTTTCCTTTCACATCTAAGCCTCTCTCCACCTCCGACTCTTCCCTCGTTTTTTTTCTATCCAGTCTCTCCCTCTGACTTTTTCTCTCCTCCTCTTCCTCTCATCCCTCTCTCCGGCACAACCCATGCAAGCCTCTTGACCTTTACACAGGAGCGTCACAACAGTTGCAACAAAAGCTAAACAGGAACATCACAAAAACTGCACAAAAGCTATACATGAGCGCTACAACAGCAACGAAAGTAGCTACAAAGGATCACCAAAGGAGCAAATAAAAAAAAAGCTACCGAAGAGCATCACAGCAGCTAATATAAAATATACACAGAGTGGGCGCTGTCCCTCTGTCAGCAGTATGTGTTGGTTCAAACTTGAAGGATAAGTACACTACTTGATTACAAAACTAAAAAAAGTATCACCATTACAGTGACAAGTGTAGTGAATGGTAGAACGAGCACAATCACAGAGACTGAAAGAGTTAGAATGATCAAAGTTACTTGATACAGTAGTTTAGATCTGTAGTCCGTAGCACCACTACAGCTCTTCTAATTCCCTTATACGTTCTAAGTCTAGAGAACAGTAATTCTGAATTTTTATGTCATCATTCCCTAAAGCGTAAGTGAAGCTGCATCACCACCTACAGCACCATCTACAGCACCACCTACAGGTACACTACCACCTACACCACCACCTACAGCACCACCTACAGCACCACCTACAGGTACACTACCACCTACAGCACCACCTACAGCACCACCTACAGGTACACTACCACCTACACCACCACCTACACCACCACCTACAGCACCACCTACAGGTACACTACCACCTACACCACCACCTAAAGCACAACCTACAGGTACACTACCACCTACAGCACCACCTACAGCACCACCTACAAGTACACTACCACCTACACCACAACCGCCTACACTAACACCTACACCACCACCTACATCACCACCTACACCACCACCTACACCACCACCTGCACCACCACCTACACCACCACCTACACCACCACCTACACCACCACCTGCACCACCACCTACAATACCACCTACAACACCACCTACAGCACCACTTGCACCATCACCTACACTAACACCTACACCACCACCTGCAGCACCACCCTACACTAACACCTACACCACCAACTACACCACCACATACAGCACCACCTCCAGCACCACCACCTACACTAACACCTACATCACCACCTACATCACCACCTACACCACCACCTACAGCATCACCTACACCACCACCTACACCACCACCTACACCACAGCCAACACCAACACCTACAGCACCACATGCACCACCACCTACAGCACCACCTACACCACCACCTACTGCACCACCACCTACACCACCACCTACAGCACTACCACCTACACCACCACCTGCACCACCACCAACACTACCACCTACACCACCACCTACAGCACCACCTGCATCACCACCTACACTAACACCTACACCACCACCTACAGCACCACCTACAGGTACACTACCACCTACAGCACCACCTACAGCACCACCTACAAGTACACTACCACCTACACCACAACCGCCTACACTAACACCTACACCACCACCTACATCACCACCTGCACCACCACCTACACCACCACCTGCACCACCACCTGCACCACCACCTACACCACCACCTACACCACCACCTGCACCACCACCTACAATACCACCTACAACACCACCTACAGCACCACTTGCACCATCACCTACACTAACACCTACACCACCACCTGCAGCACCACCCTACACTAACACCTACACCACCAACTACACCACCACCTACAGCACCACCTACAGCACCACCACCTACACTAACACCTACATAACCACCTACATCACCACCTACACCACCACCTACAGCATCACCTACACCACCACCTACACCACCACCTACACCACAACCTACACCAACACCTACAGCACCACATGCACCACCACCTACAGCACCACCTACACCACCACCTACACCACAACCTGCACCACCACCTACTCCACCACCTACAGCACTACCACCTACACTACCACCTACACCACCACCTGCACCACCACCAACACTACCACCTACACCACCACCTACAGCACCACCTGCATCACCACCTACACTAACACCTACACCACCACCTAGAGCACCACCTGCACCACCACCTACACCACCACCTACACCAAAACCTACAGCACCACCTGCACCACCACCTACAGCACCACCTACGCCACCACCTACACCACCACCTGCACCACCACCTACACCACCACCTACAGCATTACCACCTACACTACCACCTACAACAACACCTACAGCACCACCTGCACCACCACATACACCACCACCTACACCACCACCTACACCACCACCTACAGCACTACCACCTACACTACCACCTACAGCACCACCTGCACCACCACCTGCACCACCACCAACATTACCACCCACACCACCACCTGCAGCACCACCTACACCACCACCTGCACCACCACCTACAGCACCACCTACACCACCACCTGCACCACCACCTACACCACCACCTACAGCACTACCACCTACACTACCACCTACACCACCACCTAAAGCACTACCACCTACACCACAACTTACACCACCACCTACAGCACGACCTACACCACCACCAACACTAACACCTACACCACCACCTTCAGTATTACCACCTACACTACCACCTACACCAACACTTACAGCACCACCTGCACCACCACCTACACCACCACCTACACCACAACCTAGACCACCACCTGCACCACCACCTACACCACCACCTACAGCACTACCACCTACACTACCACCTACACCAACACCTACAGCACCACCACCTACACCACCACCTACACCAACACCAACAGCACAACCACCTACACCACCACCTACACTACCACCTACACCACCACCTGCACCACCATCTACGCCACCACCTACAGCACTACCACCTACACTACCACCTACACCACCACCTACACCCCCACCTGCACCACCACCTACACTACCACCTACACCACCATCTACACCACCACCTGCACCACCACCTACACTACCACCTACACCACCACTTACAGCACCACCTGCACCACCACCTACACTAACACCTACACCACCACCTACACCACCATCTACAGCACTACCACCTACACTACCACCTACACCACCACCTACGCACTACCACCTACACTACCACCTACACCACCACCTACACCACCACCTGCACCACCACCTACACTACCACCTACACCACCATCTACAGCACCACCTGCACCACCACCTACACTAACACCTACACCACCACCTATAGCACCACCTCACACCACCTACACCACCACTGACACCAACCTACAACCACCACACACCTACACCACCACTACACCACCACCACCACACAACCACTACACCACAACCACCACCTACCAACCACCACCACTACACCACCACCACCAACACCACACACCACCACTACACCACCTACACCACACACCACACACACCACACTACACCACTACCACACACCACCTACACCACCACCTAAAGCACTACCACCTACTCCACAACTTACACCACCACCTACAGCACGACCTACACCACCACCAACACTAACACCTACACCACCACCTTCAGTATTACCACCTACACTACCACCTACACCAACACTTACAGCACCACCTGCACCACCACCTACACCACCACCTACACCACAACCTAGACCACCACCTGCACCACCACCTACACCACCACCTACAGCACTACTACCTACACTACCACCTACACCAACACCTACAGCACCACCACCTACACCACCACCTACACCAACACCAACAGCACAACCACCTACACCACCACCTAACTACCACCTACACCACCACCTGCACCACCATCTACACCACCACCTACAGCACTACCACCTACACTACCACTTACACCACCACCTACACCACCACCTGCACCACCCCCTACACTACCACCTACACCACCATCTACACCACCACCTGCACCACCACCTACACTACCACCTACACCACCACTTACAGCACCACCTGCACCACCACCTACACTAACACCTACACCACCACCTACACCACCACCTACAGCACTACCACCTACACTACCACCTACACCACCACCTACGCACTACCACCTACACTACCATCCTACACCACCACCTACACCACCACCTGCACCACCACCTACACTACCACCTACACCACCATCTACAGCACCACCTGCACCACCACCTACACTAACACCTACACCACCACCTATAGCACCACCTGCAGCACCACCTACACAACCACCTGCACCACCACCTACAGCACCACCTACACCACCACCTGCACCTCCACCTACACCACCACCTACAGCACAACCACCTACACTACCACCTACACCACCACCTAAAGCACTACCACCTACACCACAACTTACACCACCACCTACAGCACGACCTACACCACCACCAACACTAACACCTACACCACCACCTTCAGTATTACCACCTACACTACCACCTACACCAACACTTACAGTACCACCTGCACCACCACCTACACCACCACCTACACCACAACCTAGACCACCACCTGCACCACCACCTACACCACCACCTACAGCACTACCACCTACACTACCACCTACACCAACACCTACAGCACCACCACCTACACCACCACCTACACCAACACCAACAGCACAACCACCTACACCACCGCCTACACTACCACCTACACTACCACCTGCACCACCATCTACACCACCACCTACATTACCACCTACACCACCACCTACACCACCACCTGCACCACCACCTACACTACCACCTACACCACAACCTAGACCACCACCTGCACCACCACCTACACCACCACCTACAGCACTACTACCTACACTACCACCTACACCAACACCTACAGCACCACCACCTACACCACCACCTACACCAACACCAACAGCACAACCACCTACACCACCACCTACACTACCACCTACACCACCACCTGCACCACCATCTACACCACCACCTACAGCACTACCACCTACACTACCACTTACACCACCACCTACACCACCACCTGCACCACCCCCTACACTACCACCTACACCACCATCTACACCACCACCTGCACCACCACCTACACTACCACCTACACCACCACTTACAGCACCACCTGCACCACCACCTACACTAACACCAACACCACCACCTACACCACCACCTACAGCACTACCACCTACACTACCACCTACACCACCACCTACGCACTACCACCTACACTACCACCTACACCACCACCTACACCACCACCTGCACCACCACCTACACTACCACCTACACCACCATCTACAGCACCACCTGCACCACCACCTACACTAACACCTACACCACCACCTATAGCACCACCTGCAGCACCACCTACACAACCACCTGCACCACCACCTACAGCACCACCTACACCACCACCTGCACCACCACCTACACCACCACCTACAGCACTACCACCTACACTACCACCTACACCACCACCTAAAGCACTACCACCTACATCACAACTTACACCACCACCTACAGCACGACCTACACCACCACCAACACAAACACCTACACCACCACCTTCAGTATTACCACCTACACTACCACCTACACCAACACTTACAGCACCACCTGCACCACCACCTACACCACCACCTACACCACAACCTAGACCACCACCTGCACCACCACCTACACCACCACCTACAGCACTACCACCTACACTACCACCTACACCAACACCTACAGCACCACCACCTACACCACCACCTACACCAACACCAACAGCACAACCACCTACACCACCACCTACACTACCACCTACACCACCACCTGCACCACCATCTACACCACCACCTACAGCACTACCACCTACACTACCACCTACACCACCACTTACACCACCACCTGCACCACCACCTACACTACCACCTACACCACCATCTACACCACCACCTGCACCACCACCTACACTACCACCTACACCACCACTTACAGCACCACCTGCACCACCACCTACACTACCACCTACACCACCACCTACGCACTACCACCTACACCACCACCTGCACCACCACCTACACTACCACCTACACCACCATCTACAGCATCACCTGCACCACCACCTACACTAACACCTACACCACCACCTATAGCACCACCTGCAGCACCACCTACACAACCACCTGCACCACCACCTACAGCACCACCTACACCACCACCTGCACCACCACCTACACCACCACCTACAGCACTACCACCTACACTACCACCTACACCACCACCTAAAGCACTACCACCTACATCACAACTTACACCACCACCTACAGCACGACCTACACCACCACCAACACTAACACCTACACCACCACCTTCAGTATTACCACCTACACTACCACCTACACCAACACTTACAGCACCACCTGCACCACCACCTACACCACCACCTACACCACAACCTAGACCACCACCTGCACCACCACCTACACCACCACCTACAGCACTACCACCTACACTACCACCTACACCAACACCTACAGCACCACCACCTACACCACCACCTACTCCAACACCAACAGCACAACCACCTACACCACTACCTACACTACCACCTACACCACCACCTAAAGCACTACCACCTACTCCACAACTTACACCACCACCTACAGCACGACCTACACCACCACCAACACTAACACCTACACCACCACCTTCAGTATTACCACCTACACTACCACCTACACCAACACTTACAGCATCACCTGCACCACCACCTACACCACCACCTACACCACAACCTACACCACCACCTGCACCACCACCTACACCACCACCTACAGCACTACTACCTACACTACCACCTACACCAACACCTACAGCACCACCACCTACACCACCACCTACACCAACACCAACAGCACAACCACCTACACCACCACCTACACTACCACCTACACCACCACCTGCACCACCATCTACACCACCACCTACAGCACTACCACCTACACTACCACTTACACCACCACCTAGACCACCACCTGCACCACCACCTACACCACCACCTACAGCACTACCACCTACACTACCACCTACACCAACACCTACAGCACCACCACCTACACCACCACCTACACCAACACCAACAGCACAACCACCTACACCACTAACTACACTACCACCTACACCACCACCTAAAGCACTACCACCTACTCCACAACTTACACCACCACCTACAGCACGACCTACACCACCACCAACACTAACACCTACACCACCACCTTCAGTATTACCACCTACACTACCACCTACACCAACACTTACAGCATCACCTGCATCACCACCTACACCACCACCTACACCACAACCTAGACCACCACCTGCACAACCACCTACACCACCACCTACAGCACTACTACCTACACTACCACCTACACCAACACCTACAGCACCACCACCTACACCACCACCAACACCAACACCAACAGCACAACCACCTACACCACCACCTGCACCACCATCTACACCACCACCTACAGCACTACCACCTACACTACCACTTACACCACCACCTACACCACCACCTGCACCACCACCTACACAACCACCTACACCACCATCTACACCACCACCTGCACCACCACCTACACTACCACCAACACCACCACTTACAGCACCACCTGCACCACCACCTACACTAACACCTACACCACCACCTACACCAACACCTACAGCACTACCACCTACACTACCACCTACACCACCACCTACGCACTACCACCTACACTACCACCTACACCACCACCTACACCACCACTTACAGCACCACCTGCACCACCACCTACACTAACACCTACACCACCACCTACACCACCACCTACAGCACTACCACCTACACTACCACCTACACCACCACCTACGCCACCACCTGCACCACCATCTACACCACCACCTACAGCACTACCACCTACACTTCCACCTACACCACCACCTTCACCACCACCTGCACCACCACCTACACTACCACCTACACCACCATCTACACCACCACCTGCACCACCACCTACACTACCACCTACACCACCACTTACAGCACCACCTGCACCACCACCTACACTAACACCTACACCACCACCTACACCACCACCTACAGCACTACCACCTACACTACCACCTACACCACCACCTACGCACTACCACCTACACTACCACCTACACCACCACCTACACCACCACCTGCACCACCACCTACACTACCACCTACACCACCATCTACAGCACCACCTGCACCACCACCTACACTAACACCTACACCACCACCTATAGCACCACCTGCAACACCACCTACACTACCACCTACAGCACCACCTACACCTCCACCTAAACCAGAACCAACACCACCACCTACAGCACTACCACCAACAATAACACCTACACCACCATCTACACCACAACCTACAGTACCACCTGCACTAACACCTACACCACCACCTGTAAGACGACCTACACTAACACCTACGCAACCACCTACACCACCACCACCTGTAAAACCACCAAAACTAGCACCTGCACAACCACCTACACCACCACCTGCACCACCACCTACACCACCACCTACACCAACACCTACAGCAACACCTACGCCAACACCTACACCACCACCTGCACCACCACCTACACCACCACGTACAGCACTACCACCTACACCAACACCTACAGCACCAAAACCTACACCACCACCTACACAACCACGTGCTCCACCACCTACACCACCACCTACAGCACTACCACCTACACCACCACCTGCACCACCACCTGCACCACCATCTACACTACAACCTAGGCCACCACCTACAGCACCACCTGCACCACCACCTACACTAATACCTACACCACCGCATACAGCACCACCTGCACCACCACCTACACTAACACCTACAGCACCACCTACAGCACCACCTACACTGTGCATGGTGTTGAAAGGCACAGATACACCACATTTCTTTACCTAAAAGCTGCATTTGATATTGCCAATAGGCAACTGATATTGTACGAACTAGCCAAAATGGATATAGGAGGTAGGCTGTTACACTGGATAAGTGGTTACCTAACCAACAGAAGGGCTGCTGCACTGTTTCAGGGTTACAAAAGTGAAGTTAAAGATATGCAACTTGGTACCCCTCAAGGTGGAGTACTTAGCGCAACTTTGTTCAATGTTCTTATGAATGCATTATTAAATTTAATACCAGACAACCCCAGCAATATCTGAATCAGCTATGCTGATGATATTCTTATACATACTAAAACTTATCGTGAAATGCAAACCACCCTGAACCATGTATACGCAGCCTGTGAACACCTCGGTCTTATTATCTCCACTGAAAAAACTAAGGTGTTCAACAAACAAGCTGGTAACCGCAAACGCGGCCCCGCCAAGTTCAAGATAGGTAACAACACTATTGACTATGTTTATTCTTTTAAATATCTTGGTGTTTCCGTCCCTTGTACCCTACCTGCCATACAACAGCTAACCCGCCAATGTACTGACAGACTGAGACCTCTTAGAAGTGTAGCGGGGTACAGCCCGCACTATGGTGCTAATATTAGAATTGTTAAAACAATGTACCTAGGCTATATAAGATCTCTGATAGATTACCACGCACCAGCCCTGGTCATTCGTGACGGGAAAGGCGTTGACAAGCTCGAGAAAATGCAAAATAAAGCCCTCAGAATTATCCTAGGATGTCCCATGAGCACTAAAGTACTTAATACGAGGAAAGAACTAGGTATACCCAGTGTTAAAGATAGAATAATTGAAGTCAACCTCATGATAGCCCTGAGGCTTCTGCGTGGTGATCCTGATAACATTGTTTCCTTAAAATTGCTAGAATGTATGAACCATGGGACTACTGAGTCTAAATGGATCCAAACTACAGCTACACATATGAAGATGTTTGGACTAGACCACCTGTACAAAGTTGAGACACAACAGCGCTTCCTGCCACCCTGGCGGACAGTTCCCTTCGATATCACAATACCGACGTATCCGCCTAAAAAATTAATTATACAAAGCATTTATCTCCAACACACTGCCAAATTGAGAGCTCTTGAACACATACACACTCTACAGACTGATGATAATATCACACAGACGATCTACACTGATGGATCTCTAAACACCGCCTCTGGGAGGACTGGAAGTGCTATTGTTGTGACTCAACTTGACGGTAATATAATTGAGAAAGGAGTTAGAATTAACAACTGGGCATCCACTCTACAAACTGAATTAGTTGCCATACTCACAGCTATTAAATTCATTGAAACCACTGTGACTGACAGTCTCATCATCACTGACTCTCTATCCTCACTACTTGCCCTTGGCACCCTCGACACAGGTTGTCACGCTCTAGTCTCTGAAGCCAGACACAAATATGCGTGCCTTGTTGACCGGGGTGTCAGGGTCAAACTGTTGTGGATCCCCTCTCACATAGGCCTCATAAAGCATGACAGAGTTGATGCCCTCGCCAAACTCGCGTCTAACAAAGACACCGTTGAATACAATTTGGGTCTGTCAAAATGAACCCTTAAAACTGACGCAAGTAGACAAGTGCAAACAGGCACTAGTCGATCCATAGGTTACCATGATGAGATGTATCAAGTGAAACATGTATATGGAGCAAGTAAAAAGATCACTAGATTACAAGATGTTGTAACCGCTAGATTAAGGTTAGGATATAAGTACCTTTGGCAGTATGTTCCTCAAGCAGATGTAAACAAAACTAAATGTAAAGTGTGTGGCCATATATATGGCCACACACTTGAACACTACGTCCTCGACTGTGTGAATATATAACCTTTTAGGGACAGGTCCAAGCACACTGTGTGTGAAATGGCACAACACTTCATCTCTAATGGCAAGACAGCCGACATATTCAGATTGTATCCACTTTTTTGCACTTAGTAACTATATCAATTCTCATGTACAGAACCAAATACGCAATGTGCTTGAATACCTCCCACGTAAATGTGAATAACAAAGTGTGAGGCCAGACATACTGCCTCACACGCCTGTTCTCACGCATTTGTGAATAAGTTACCCTTTATGTATAGAACTAAACAAATAATGTAAATAAATACTGTGTAACTTTCAGTGCCATAATATCCTGACAACGGGGGTTAATTATTATGACCCTTTGTAAACCCTACTCTGTAATCCTTTTGCGCTACCGCTCACAGGATGAGTGTGGGGTGCACAATAAAGAAGCCGCTGCAAGCGGCAAAATCAAAATCAATACACCACTACCTACCAAAAATCCTACACCACCACCTACAGAACTACCACGTACACCAACACCTACAACACCACCTGCACCACCACCTACACAACCACCTTCACCACCACCCACACCACCACCTGCACCACCACCTACACCACCACCTACAGCACTACCACCTACACTACCACCTACACCACCATCTACACCACCACCTGCACCACCACCTACACCACCACCTACAGCACCACCTACAGCACCATCTGTACCACAACCTACACCACCACCTACACTATCACATGCACCACCACCTACAGCACCACCTGCACCACCACCTACACTACCACCTCACCAACACCTACAGCACCACCACCTACACCACCACCTACACCACCACCTACACCACCACCTGCACCACCACCTACAGCACCACCTACATCACCACCTGCACCACCACCTACACCACCACCTACAGCACTACCACCTACAGTACCACCTACACTAACACCTACAGCATCACCACCTACACCACCACCTACACCAACACCTACAGCATTACCACCTACACCACCACCTATACCATTACCTGCACCACCACCTGCACCACCACCACCCACACTACCACCTACACCACCACCTACAGCATTACCAACTGCACCACCACCTACACTAACACCTACACCACAACCTACACCACCACCTACAGCACCACATGCACCACCACCTACACTAACACCTACACCACCATCTACAGCACTACCACCTACACTACCACCTATACCAGCACCTGCACCACCACCTACACTCCCACCTACACCACCATCTACATCACCACCTGCACCACCACCTACACTACCACCTACACCACCACCTACAGCACCAAAGGCACCACCACCTACACTAACATCTACATCACCACCTACATCACCACCTACAGCACTACCACCTACACTACCATCTACACCATCACCTACAGCACTACCAACTACACTTCCACCTACACCACCACCTGCACCACCACCTACACTACCACCTACACCACCACTTAAGCACCACCTGCACCACCACCTGCACCACCACCTACACTAACACCTACACTACCACCTATAGCACCACCTGCACCACCACCTACACTACCACCTACAGCACCACCTACACCACCACCTACACCACCACCAACACCACCACCTACAGGACTACCACCGACACTAACACTTACACCACCATCTACACAACCACCTACAGCACCACCTGCACTAACACCTACACCACCACCTACTCCACCACCTACACCACCACCTACACCAACACCTACAGCACCACCTACGCCACCACCTACACCACCACCTGCACCACCACCTACACCACCACGTACAGCACAACCACCTACACCAACACCTACAGCACCACCACCTACACCACCACCTACACAACCACGTGCTCCACCACCTACACCACCACCTACAGCACTACCACCTACACCACCACCTGCACCACCACCTGCACCACCACATACACTACAACCTAGGCCACCACCTACAGCACCACCTGCACCACCACCTACACTAATACCTACACCACCACATACAGCACCACCTGCACCACCACCTACACTAACACCTACACCACCACCTACAGCACCACCTACACCATCACCTACACTAACACCTACACCACCACCTACAGCACTACCACCTACACCAACACCTACAACACCACCTGCACCACCACCTATACAACCACCTTCACCACCACCCACACCACCACCTGCACCACCACCTAAACCACCACGTACAGCACTACCACCTACACTACCACCAACACCACCATCTACACCACCACCTGCACCACCACCTACACCACCACCTACAGCACCACCTACAGCACCACCTGCACCACCACCTACACCACCACCTACACTATCACCTACACCACCACCTACAGCACCACCTACAGCACCACCTGCATCACCACCTACACTAACACCTACACCACCACCTACAGCACCACCTACACCATCACCTACACTAACACCTACACCATCACCTACAGCACTACCACCTACACCAACACCTATAACACCACCTGCACCACCACCTATACAACCACCTTCACCACCACCCACACCACCACCTGCACCACCACCTACACCACCACCGACAGCACTACCACCTACACTACCACCTACACCACCACCTACACCCACACCTGCACCACCCCCTACAGCACCACCTACACCACCACCTGCACCACCACATGCACCACCACCTACACTACCACCTACACCAACACCTACAGCACCACCTACAGCACCATCTGCATCACCACCTACAACACCACCTACACTATCACCTACACCACCACCTCCAGCACCAACTACAGCACCACCTGCATCACCACCTACACTAACACCTACACCACCACCTACACCACCACCTACAGCACTACCACCTACACTACCACTTACACCACTACCTACAACACTACCACCTACACTACCACCTACACCATCACCTACACCACCACCTACACCACCACCTACAGCATTGCCACCTACACCACCACCTACACCACTACCTGCACCACCACCTGCACCATCACCACCCACACTACCACCTACACCACCACCTACAGCACCACCTGCACTACCACCTACACTAATACCTACACCACCACCTACAGCACCACCTGCACCACCACGTACACTAACACCTACACCACAACCTACACCACCACCTACAGCACCACATGCACCACCACTTACACTAACACCTACACCACCACCTACAGCACTACCACCTACACTACAACCTACACCACCACCTACACCACCACCTACACTATCACCTACATCACCACCTACAGCACCACCTACAGCACCACCTGCATCACCACCTACACTAACACCTACACCACCACCTACAGCACCACCTACACCACCACCTACACTACCACCTACACCACCACCTACAGCACCAAAGGTACCATCACCTACACTAACATCTATATCACCACCTACACCACCTCCTACAGCACTACCTCCTACACTACCACCTACACCATCACCTACAGCACTACCAACTACACTTCCACCTACACCACCACCTGCACCACCACCTACACTACCACCTACACCACCATTTACAGCACCACCTGCACCACCTCCTGCACCACCACCTACACTAACACCTACACCACTACCTATAGCACCACCTGCACCACCACCTACACTATCAACTACACCATCACCTACAGCACCACCTACAGCACCACCTGCATCACCACTTACACTAACACCTACACCACCACCTACACCACCACCTACAGTACTACCACCTACACTACCACCTAAACCACCAACTACACAACCACCTACAGCACCACCTGCACTAACACCTACACCACCACCTACACCACCACCTGTAACACCACCTACACTAACACCTACACCACCACTTACACCACCACCTGTAACACCACCAGCTGCACCACCACCTACACTAACACCCACACCACCACCTACACCACCACCTACAGCACTACCACTTACACCAACACCTACACTATCACCTACACTTACATCTACACCACCAACTACACCACCACCTGTAACACCACCTACACTAACACCTACGCACCCATCTACACCACCACCTACAGCACCACCTGCACTAACACCTACACCACCACCTGTAAAACCACCTCCACTATCACCTACACCACCACCTGTAACACCACCTACACTAACACCTACACCACCACCTACACCACCACCTACAGCACCACCTGCACCAACACCTACACCACCACCTCCACCTCCACCTACACCACCCCCTACACCACCATCTGCACCACCACCTGCACCAACACCTACACCACCACCTGCACCACCACCTGAACCAACACGTACACCACCATCTAAAAAAATAATTATACAAAGTATATATCTCCAACACACTGCCAAAGTGAGAGCTCCTGAGCTCATACACACTCTACAGACTGGTGTTAATATCACAGAGACCATCTACACTGATGGATCTATCAACACCGCCTGCCGGAGGCTGGAAGTGCTATTGTTGTGACTGAACCTGGCGGTAATATAATTGAGATAGGAGTTAGAATTAACAACTGGGCATCCACTCTACAAACTGAATTAGTTGCCATACTCACAGCTATCAAATTCATTTAAACCACTGTCTCTGACAGTCTCATCATCACTGACTCACTATCCTCACTACTTGCCCTTGACACCCTCAACTCAAGTTGTCACGCACTTGTCTCTGAAGACAGACACAAATATGCGTACCTTGTTGACCGGGGTGTCAAGGTCAAAGTGTTGTGGATCCCCTCTCACATAGGCCTCATAAAACATGACAGAGTTGATGCCCTCTCCAAACTCGCGTCTAACAAAGACACTGTTGAGCATAATTTGGGTCTGTCAAAAAGAACCCTTAAAACAGTCATTAGGAAAGAGCTTATTGACGAATTTGGCGCAAGTACACACTAGTTTACCATGATGACTTGTATCAAGTGAAACATGTATATGGAGCAAATAACAAGATCACTAGATTACAAGATGTTTTAACCGCTAGATTAAGGTTAGGATATAAATACCTCTGGCAGTATGTTTCTCAAGCAGATGTGAACAAGACTAAATGTAAATTGTGTGGCCACACACTTGAACACTACGTCCTCGACTGTGTGAATTTAGAACCTTTTAGGGACAGGTCCAAGCACACTGTGTGTGAAATGGCACAACACTTCATCTCTAATGGCAAGATAGCCGACATATTTTTTTTTTTACGGGGATTAGCCCACCCGGGCACAGGTCACTGGCCCACATCTGGACCTGGGCGGGCGAAAATTTAAATAATAATAATAATATTAATAATAATAATAATAATAATAATAATAATAATAATAATAATAATAATAAAAATAATAAAGAACCATAAAAAAAATCATGTGTTTGAAGCAATACATGTACACTGTGTTGTTAAATTATGAAAAAAACAATTCAAACCCTAGAATTGTCTATAAATGAGGCAGAAAGTCAGATCAGCAACCTGTGACTTGGTCACAATTTTCGTGTTGCCGTATGGCAGCAGGGTCTACCATTAGATTGTATCCACTTTTTTGCACTTAGTAACAACATCAGTTCTCAAGTATAGAACCAAATACACAATGTGCTTGAATACTTCTCACACAAATGTGAGTAACAAAGTGTGAAGCCAGGCATACTGCCTCACACGCCTGTACTCACGCATTTGTGAATAAGTTACCCATTATGTATAGAATTAAACAAATAATGTAATTGAAATACTATGTAACATTCAGTGCCATAATATCCTGACCACGGGGGTTGATTATTATGACCCGTTGTAAACTCTACTGTGTAATCCTTTTGCGCTACCGCTCACAGGATGAGTGTGGAGTGCACAATAAACTAGCCGCTGTGAAAGTGGCAAAATCAAAATCATTACACCACCACCTTAACCACCACCTGCACCACCACCTACACCACCACCTACACCATCACCTGCACCACCACCTACAGCACTACCACCTACAACAACACCTACAGCACCACCTGCACCACCACCTACACCACCACCTACACCACCACCTACACCATCACCTGCACCACCACCTGCACAACCACCTACACCACCACCTACACCATCACCTACGCACCCATCTACACCACCACCTACAGCACCACCTGCACTAACACCTACACCACCACCTGTAAAACCACCTCCACTATCACCTACACCACCACCTGTAACACCACCTACACTAACACCTACACCACCACCTTAACCACCACCTACACCACCACCTACACCATCACCTGCACCACCACCTGCACAACCACCTACACCACCACCTACACCATCACCTACACCACCACCTACACTAACACCTACACCACCACCTACAATAACACCTACACCACCACCTGCACCACCACCTACACCACCAGCACCTACACCTGCACCTATATCGCCACCTTACCATTGTTCCACAACCTTTTCAACACTGGGTCACAGTTCCCAGCACCTCCAAGAGTATTTGGTCATATTTCATGTTTGTTATCTGAGAAATGACACAACTTTTATGGGTATACAAGTAAATTACAGTAATAATTACAGTCACACTACACTCACAGTCAGCACAGCGAATGAAGCACATCAACTGAACCCTATTTGTAAGATCCGTGAATTCGTCACATTGCAATCCCTAGCAGGGATTTTTCTTGATCTTTTCTGCTAGCTGTACAAGCAGGTCTTCAGCAATCATCAGCGTCCGTCGTTCAATTGTTGTGGCTGAAAGGGGGACCTCATTCAGCTTTGTAGCATCACTTTCACCAAGCACTTCTTTCGAAACGATGTTCATTGCTGGTACGATGATTTCTTCACCTTCTGTGAAAGGTTTCTTTTTGATAGCGAGCAGGTACGCTACTTTCAATGATGCAGTAACGAGATTGGTATCTGATGTCGCTTTGTGGGGTGCTCTTCAAGCCTTCGCGAAGACTGACCCTTCTTGTGGAGCAGGTTTTCAATATACTGTAAGTCTTGAGCTTACTGTGAAGAATAGAATTTCTCTCCAGGTGACGGCGAAGCTTGCTTGGCATTGTTTTGACATCATTTGGGGGCAAAGCAGACACGATGCTGTTGGATGCTCCTCTTTTTCCTCGTCAGTCAGATGAAATCCATACTTGACGTAAGCTGCACCCCATTTCCTCTTCGCTGCTGTAAATTTCGCCCTTTTCTTCGGCTAGTCTGCAGTGCTGCCAATCGCATGTGACGTGTTAAGTGGGTCACAGCTGCTCCTGGGTCACAGCGCGTGGTCGCAATAGTTCGACGGGTCACACTAGTAAGTGGTCTGGGTCACAGTACTGTGACCCGGGTCACAGGGTTGGGGAATACTGACCTATACTACCACCTGCATCACCACCACCTACACTACCGTCTACGCCACCAACTACACCACCACTTACACCATCACTTCACCACCACTTACGTGCTGTAAGTGGTGGTGAAGTGATGGTGTAGGTGGTGGTGAACTACATCACCACCTACACCACCACCTGCATCACCACGTGCGCCATCACCTGCACCACTATAAAAATACCAAAATCCCAACCATATTATGCCAACATCTGTCACGTACACCAGACCAGTCACCACGTACATCAGGTCAGAGTTACCACGTACATCAGCATATCCAACAATCTCATATACAACACCCACCACATAGAACAACCACCACGTACACCAGCTACCTCATACAAAAGCCTGTAGACATCACGTTCAAATAGTCACCATATACGAGTACATCAGATGGTAGTCACCACGTGAAATAGCCACCACGTACAGCAAATTAGAGCCACAAAGAACACCAGCCGCCACGTACATCAACCACCACGTACACCAGGCCAGAGCGAACACCCACTGGCCTTCCCCTACAAGCGGTGTGTCCCTTTAACACAAGTGCGTTGGTGGAGTAAGATGTAATGCAACAAGCCTTTCCTGCACATCGATTTTTTAAAATGTTTATTGCTGCCCACTACTCCTACCTACCACCATCACCAACCAACACCAACTACCAATACCTACCACCATTATCAACCAACACCAACAATCATTACCTTCCACCATTTCCCAAAAACATAAAGTACCGCCAACTACCAGCATCACCCACCAACTTCAATTACTACTACCATCACCACTACCACCCACGTAGGTACGGGGTGATAACTGTTATCACCATTATACACCTATATACATAGTGGTGAAGTGGTTGTTACAGCAACTCATATATAGCCATACATTACAGACTCAAGAAACGATTAATATCTACTTCCCACATAAAGACAGGCTCATGAATTTAACTTACTTTAACCCTAAGACTAATGGGTGATATTAACATGCCGATAGAAGTAAAAATATATACAGTATACCATTGGGTTACACAAAATCCTACACGGATGTCTAAGGAATTAGATAACACTACCTATATATATATCGGTTTAAGAAGGTGGTGGTGCCCTATCTGATTCAGGCATCATTGTGTATGGTTCAGCCAGATAAGACCCACAAATCCGGCACGTGGAGTCCATTTGGCACAACCACGCCCAAATATGCAAAGCAGAGAAATATCACTGGCCACTACAATCGGGTTATACCGTACCTCATTCATATACACCGATATGTATGCTCTCTCTCTCTCTCTCTCTCTCTCTCTCTCTCTCTCTCTCTCTCTCTCTCTCTCTCACATACACTCACACACACTACTACTACTACTACTTTACTGTCACTCGGAAATAAGTATGAAGATCATCCAGCTATGATACAATGATATGAGTTATTAAGGGTGTTACCTTCGTTGGTGAGCTCATGCGACTCGAAAGGTCGATACGGGACCGGCAGGGCCGTCGACAGATGTTGTACGTATGGAGGGCTACATCTAGTGCGGCAGGGACGGCGGCAGCGTCTTTCCGGCTCTGACGCTTGTCTGCCTCGGTATGCAGTCGGGCTAACTCGAAAGTATTGACATCTTCTAGTGTGGTGCTCCTCCAAGCGTTACGGTGTGGAGTGATCATCTCCCAGGTGAGGGGGTCGATTTGGCACTTTTTCAGGGTTGTCTTAAGACTATCCTTATATCTTTTCCGTCGTCCGCCAGCGTTATGTTTACCATTCGTTAGGCAGCCTACTGTCGCCCATGCGGGTAACATGACCATTGGCCAGTACAATGCAGTTGTTCATGGATAATGGTAGCCTTGATGTTCCTACTGCTAGTGTCATCGAGAATACTGGCATTTGTTCTCTTGTCTTCCCAGTGAACTCGGAAGATGGAACGTAGGCTATGTTGGTAAAAGTATTCAAGTGCCTTGAGGTGTCTCCTGTATGTGATCCAAGTCTCGTTGCCATATAGCAGGGTGGGGAGAACCACTGCTCGATACACGTGCAATTTGTAGATAATTTCAGCTCTCTAACGCTGAACACACGATTACGGAGTCTGACAAAAGCTTCAGATGCACATTTGATCGGATGTTGAATCTCTTCATCGATGTCCTCGGTGGTGGACAGGTGGGAGCCGAGATACCGAAAGTCGGTAACATTAGAGAGGGTATTACCCTTAAGCTGGGTAGATAGTGGAGATGTGGTTGAACCAGGGGTAGGCTGAAAGAGAATCTGAATGTTACGTGCATTCACCTCACGGCTGAAATGTGTATACGCTTCTGCGTAGGTGTTCAGGATCACCTGCATGTCACGTACAGTGTGAGCGACGACGGTGAGGTCGTCTGCATATTGAAGTTTAGTGATGGAAGCTGCCAACACCTTCGTTCCTGCCTGGAGTCGTCTTATGTTGAGAAGTCCCTTCATCCGGTACTGGATGTCCACCCCGCAGGCTAGATTTGCACTGGCACGAGTAAGGAAGGCAGCCAAAAAAAGGGAAAAGAAAGTTGAGAGTGACATGGCAGCTGCTGACGAGTACTCGACCACCTCTCACGTTCTCCAGCTTTGTCTTGCCTTGCAAGACCGACTGGAGAAGGTTGAGAAGGAGGTCCAGAGTCTCAAGGGCGAAAACTTAGCCTTGAAGCTAGTTTTAGAGGAGAAGAAAACCTTTGCCAGTGTCGTGAAGGACGGTGAAGTTGAAGTGGATTCATGGAAGGTACTTGCTGCTAGTGCTACAAAATGCACTCTAAAACGGCACTCAGCTGTAGACCTACACAACAGGTTCGGCACCTTAAGTGACGAGTGTGAGGAAGGCGCTAGTAACACCACGAGTGCTACTCCCTCTGTTAGTGTGGAGAGAGGGAGTAGCGCAGGTAAGAAATCACCACACTCAGGTAAGGTCAAATGTGTTTCTGTCATGGGAGACTCGATGGTGAAGTATTTAGGTAACAATCTCTGCACTAAAGTTAGGAAGCTCGAGTGTCTCCCCGGGGCAGGGATAGGTAGAGTACTGGAGAGAGTGGAGAACGTCATTGATGACTGTGGAGACAACCCCATAGTCTTACCCAGTGTAGGAGGCAATGAAGTAGGTAAGCATACCAGTGTCGAACTGTGTAAGCTGTATAGGGAAGCTCTAGATAAGATTAGGGTGAAGGGTGAACTCCTATTGCTTGCTCTATCCTACCTAGACGTGGTGCCAGTCGTGAATGGATGTCCCGTGCAATCGGTTTCAATTGCTGGTTGGAAGAACATTGTAAAGAGCTGTCGACGCCATTCATTGATAACACTGGTCAACATAAAAAAAATTCTCATGGTTCTGGATCAAAACAGTTTGATTCTAGTGTAATTGTATGTGCTGAACTCAATTATGACATTCGTATAGCTGTATCAGGCTCAGTTTTCCAGAACCAGCATATCTATATGTAACCGGTCGGAATTTACTGGACTTTAATTTCTCACTTGACTTGGGGTTTATTTAAAATTAATAGATGGTAATGGCAGTGGAAGCGCCCCTTTGAGAAAAATCCCGAACCAGCACAAGAACACTTAAATCTACTAAACAAAATAAATTGCCCGTGACCCGTGGAAGGATAGCGTCTGTGACTGGGATGAATGAGACACACTGTTAAATTTAGACACTTATATTCCCTCCCACACTACAAACACAATCAAATAATGGTACAACAATATGCGCACCTCTTAACTTAAACTTAAAACACTACTCTGGGGAATAATAGTTATACATGATATAGAAATTATTAGAAACTCAGGCAACAATAAATTTGGAGTATTAAGAAATGTTGCTTGCCCACATGAAACAGGCCTTAAGGGCTCTCACAAAATAATATCAGTCACTGAGGAAATGGTAATAAAAATAAGAAATTAAATACTCTACAATGAATAGGCCTTAAGGGCTTTCAGCAAAATAATATCAGTCACTGAGGAAATGGTAATAAAAATTAAGAAATTAAATACTCTACAATGAATAGGCCTTAAGGGCACTCAACAAATTATAGCACCCCAACAGATGCACACTTCCTAACCTAACCTAACCACTACTCTGGGGAACAAGGTTATACCTGAGATCAGAATTATGAAGAAGAATTAGAGGCATTAAAAGAATCAAATCACAGTATCACTCTGGTTCCACTTAATGGCAAAAAAAACATTCAAAACAATATTATCAAAATTATTTAGAAACTATTAAACTACACACGTCAAGATAATATCAGTCTGAGGAATGGTGTTAACTACACCCGTAATAAGGGAGGGAAAATGTTCCTCTAGGTATCTCCTAGAGACCTAGACTCACGGTCTCAGTGTGTGACCATTAGTTTACTCAGCTAGCCTCAGTGTACTCCCAGTGCGTCCATAAAGCGGAAGGGAGTGAGCCAATCAGACCTTGTACAGTTGAGAGAAACTTTAGCTTCCCGTTAGCAAGAGGGTTTCACTAGCTGCTCGGGACATATGGGGTTGTGCACCGGAGTGGTAAGAACTGATCACCCACGGCTGATGCTGGTCCCGTGTCGTTTTAGTTGTCGGGAGCACTCGTTCACTCAAGAGATCCTTTGCTACCCCGCTAAACAGTGACAGGCCTACACTGATCGGTCCAATGGCGACAATCGCCACCCTCAATCATCAACGGCAGTCTCAAACGGCAGTCAATCTCTCGCAATCAACTCCGGTCAACTCCAGTCAAGTGGGTTCTGACGGAAACCCTGAAATGAACTCACTGTTAGCTCTAGTTTACTTTATCACTGCCCTATCTAACCCTGTCTGAGATCGAATGAGACTTACTTGTTATACTGCGATAACGCAGCACAGGTGACTAGGCCACGTGACTATTTCTGTGAAGGACGCACAGGAACGTCTTGTCTGTGTGAATGCTCTCCGGGACTGGGGCCTGGCCAGCGTCGCGTTTCCTCAAGGCGTTAGCTTAGGTCTACGTGACATATTTTCCGCCTAACTAATAACTCCTTGGGACACCCTTAACATTATTCAGACTGATAAACGATCTATAATAATTTCAAATTCAATAATAGTCCCTTACTTCATGAATCGCATCATTATTAATTCGGTGAATTACATTTAATATCATATAGGCCTAGTTCCACCATCTCTCGCTGTGAGCAGGAAGCGCTCTCTCCCCTCAGATGACCTTGAACGCTCAGTATCGCTAATGGCGGGGCATTTGAAATTACTCTGAAATTTCTGAATATTACATATATATTTAGTGTACCATGCTATTCATACAGTAATTTATTTGCTCATTGGCTCCACTTATGCAATTATTTTGTCCTGATTTGTGCTTTTTTGTTTGTTTCAGTTTGCTGATTCATGATATTGCATATCTACACCTGCATGATTTGTAATTACTCTGAAATTAACAAAACATGGAACGTCGCAAGTGTGTGAACGGTGCTGACAGTTTTTGCTACATATGTGGTGCCTTCACTCCTGGTAGCCTCAAGAAACCAATCACAAAAGCTGTTCGACTGAACTACAAAAGTTACTTCAAATGTCATTTGGGTGACCAAGACAAGAAATGGGCACCTCATGTAGCCTGTAAGTCTTGTGTTAACCACCTGAGCGCGTGGATGTGTGGTAAACGAAGTTCAGGAATGCCGTTTGCTGTACCAATGATATGGCGTGAACCTAAAGACCACAGTAGTGACTGCTACTTCTGTCTCACAAATATTAAGGGAATAAAAATCAAGACACGAGGCAAGGTACAGTACCCCAATATTGCTTCTGCAATCCGACCAGTACCGCACAGTGCTGAACTTCCAGTCCCAAATCCACCGACTGAACAAGAATTGAGTGATTCCGATTCTACCTCTACCTCAATGGAAAACGACTACCAGGATGACTCTGAAAATACCAGGCCTAAACTATTTACTCAAGAAGCGCTTCATGATCTCATCAGGGACCTAAACTTGTCAAAAGAAAAGGCTGAAGTTTTGGGATCCAGACTAAAGCAGCGTAACCTGCTAGAAGATGGAGTGCATATCACTACAGCGCGTTACCGACATAGACAGCTGTCTGCATTTTTCAAGATGGCAAACAACCTTTGTTATTGCGAGGACGCAGTATCTCTCATGCAACAACTCTGCAAGTCTGAAACATACAAGACAGAGGATTGGAGGCTGTTTATAGACTCAGGAAAAGACTCTCTGAAAGCTGTTCTTTTACACAATGGCAATCGGCTTCCATCTGTCCCAATAGCACACGCAACAAAAATGACTGAGAGCTATGAAACAATGAAAATTCTGTTGGCCGCTATAGAGTATGAGAAACACCAGTGGAAGATATGTGGCGATCTCAAAGTCATCAGTTTACTACTGGGCCTTCAGAGTGGCTACACAAAGCACATGTGCTTTTTGTGCTTGTGGAACAGCAGAGCTGATGCAGAGCACTATGTGAGAAAGGATTGGCCGACAAGACCAAGAGATGCGCCTGGAAGGTTTAACTGTGCTCACAATCCGCTTGTAGATCCAGAAAAGATATTTTTGCCTCCACTGCATCTAAAGCTCGGTTTGGCTAAAAATTTCATCAAAGCTATGGATCAATTCGGTGCTGGGACTCTATACTTATCTCAGAAACTAGGTGGTGTGGTTTCCGAAGCCAAGTTGAAAGCAGGTGTCTTGAATGGACCACAAATTCGTATACTAGTTAATGATAGCGAATTCACCAAAACATTGAACCCACTGGAGAAAAAAGCATGGGAATCATTTGTCAATGTGTCAAAGAATTTTCTTGGAAATTATCGTGCTGACAACTACAAAGAAATCGTAACAACCATGCTTCAGAATTATCATGCATTGGGAGCAAGGATGTCCTTGAAATTGCATTTTTTCCACTCTCATATTGAATTTTTCCCAGGTAACCTTGGAGACGTTAGTGATGAACACGGCGAAAGATTTCATCAAGATATCGCCATAATGGAGAGCAGATATCAGGGACAATTCAGTCCTAACATGATGGGCGACTATTGCTGGACACTGCAACGAGAAGAGAGCAAGCAGTACAAGAGAAAGAGTAAAGTTCAGAAGCACTTTTAGAACTTCATATTTTGTCATTATAAAGGATTTGAACTTATGTTTTTTGGTACAATTTTTTATGAGCTTATCTGCGATAGGTTTAAAATTGTATCTTGCATGACGCGATAATGTTACTATATTTACTATTTTTTTATTCTTTAAGAAAGTAGGTCTGATAGTAGAATGAAACATCCAATTAATATTCATTAATATGAAATTAGTCATGAAAGCACAGTCACATGAGATAATCTCATCTTTTGCACGACACGTGATGGAATATTAAATATTTGTACCTATTGATTTTTTTATAAAACCTGATCTGATAGAACAAAACAAATATCAGATTCGAATTCAGCAATATGAAATTAGTTGTGTGAGCATGATCTCATATGTGAACCATTTTGGCTGTTGACCAGTGTAATTGGAGCCTGTACTATGGTAATGATAGTATGTATGAAAGGGATGGGGTGCATTTAAGTAGGAAGGGGGTGGCGGTGCTAGCGAAGATAGTTGACAGGGTAGTAAAGGTGGGGTTTTAATATGTCCAAATCCCATCAATGGTAAAGAGAGGAAAATACCATGTGAAAATAACAGCAGTGAAACAGAAGTAAATAATGCTGAAAATATAGTTAGTCATAATAAGAAACATCAAAGTAATAAATGTAAAACAGGTAGAAACGGAAGAAATATATTGAGTGTTTATTATACTAATAGTAGAAGCTTGTGTAACAAAATGGACCAGCTCAGGGCCATTGTTAGTAAAGAGAACAAAGATATAATTGCAATAACGGAAACATAGATAAATTCAAACAGCAAACATTTTTTAGCAGAATTTCATATTCCAGGATATAACCTATTTAAATTTGACAGAGTAGGAAGGAGAGGGGGCGGTGTAGCAGTGTATATCAGGGTGTCATTAAAAAGCTGCAATAAATCAAACATTAAAACAAATAGCGACAATGAAAGTATTTGGGTAGAGATTGGTGAGGGCAATGAGTCCGTAGTCATTGGTGTTATATATAGACCACCTAATTTGAGTAGGAACGATGGTAAATTGCTATGGGAGGAAATAAAGAAGGCATCTGATAGAAACAATGTATGTATTCTAGGCGATTTCAACTTTTCAGGCTTAGATTGGAAAAATCAACTTAGCGATAATGAATCTGAAGATTTTCTAGAAGTAGTACAAGATAGTTTTTTATATCAATTCATAAACTCGCCCACTAGAGGAAATAATATCCTCGATTTAGTTCTCAGTAATAATGAAAATCTAGTAAAAGATGTTGGGATTGGAGACGAACTAGGAAACAGTGATCATAAATCCATATATTTTAACATAATATGGAATGGCAGGAAGAAGGAAAATTCGGCCTTGATCCCGGATTTTAGGAAGGCTAATTACGGTAGCTTAAGGAGAGACCTAAGGGATGACCCTATGGTCAAAAGATTAATCCCCCCCACACCTCCGGAAACTGTCAACTTAGGACGGGAGAACCCCGAATTTAATTTAGCAGCTACTTATGAACAATTTATTGCGACAATCCATAATGCTCAAAATAAACACATCCCTAAAAGAAAATTCAGATCGATACGGAACCAACCAAAATGGATGAATAATAGACTCTTAGATCTTCTAGGGAAAAAGAAAGGAGTATATAGAAAATTTAAGAAAGGCGAAAATCACTTACTTGGTTACTCTCAGAACCTAACAAGACAGGTAAAAACAGAAATTAGGAAAGCAAAGAGAAATTATGAAATCAAGGTAGCAAACGAATCGAAAAATAACCCCAAAGCTTTTTACCAACTGTATAAATCAAAGGTTAGAGATACAATAGGTCCCCTTAAAACTACGACAGGAGAAATGACTGATGATGAGTTAGAAATGTGTAGTACGTTAAATAGTCATTTTCGCTCCGTATTCACAAATGAAAACCTAGCACAGTTACCAGAAGTTCATAAGGTATATAACGACAGTATAGAAAATATGTTGATGAATATCAATATTACTAGTAACGATGTGCTTAAAGAAATTAACAAACTGAAGCCTCATAAATCGCCTGGTCCAGACGAGGTATATGCTAGAATATTAAAAGAATGTAGAGATGAGTTGAGTAATCCATTAGCAGTTTTATTTAATAAGTCATTAGAATCGGGCCTAGTGCCAGAAGCTTGGAAACTTGCAAATGTAGTTCCGATTTTCAAAAAAGGTGATAAATCAATTACATCAAATTACCGTCCCATTAGTCTCACGTCAATCATAGGCAAGTTGCGAGAGTCAATTATTGTTACGAAAATCAGACGCCACCTTGAAACATTCAACTTAATTCGTTCTTCTCAGCACGGGTTCACCCAGGGACGTTCTTGTCTCACAAATTTGCTTAGCTTTTTCTCAGAAGTATATGAAGGGGTAGATAATGATAAGTCATATGATATAATTTATTTAGATTTCAGTAAAGCATTCGATAGAGTCCCTCATGAGAGATTGATAAGGAAGGTAGAAGCACATGGAATAGGTGGATCATTATTAAAATGGATTAGGTCATGGTTAACTGGTAGGAAACAAAGAGTCAGCATAAATGGATTTAAGTCAGACTGGGGTGCGGTCAAAAGCGGAGTTCCCCAGGGATCTGTATTAGGCCCTCTGCTGTTTGTTATATTCATTAATGATCTTGATTTAGGTATAACTAGTAGGATTAGTAAATTTGCAAATGATACCAAAATGGGTAGAGTGATGAATTCACACAGTGACTTTGAACACCTTCAAAGAGATCTAGATACCTTACATGAGTGGTCAGTAGACTGGCAAATGAATTTTAATACTGATAAATGCAGGGTACTACAGATAGGGAAGACGAATACAAACGTTAAGTATAAACTAGGTAACACGGAAATATAAAACTCAGATTGTGAAAAAGATCGAGGTGTATTTGTTAGCAACGACTTGAAACCTAGAAAACAATGTATTAGCGTTCGCAACAAGGCAAACAGGATTCTTGGGTTCATATCTAGGAGTGTGAGTAACAGAACTGCTGACGTTATCTTGAAACTTTACCTAGCATTAGTGAGGCCACACATGGATTATGAGGTTCAATTCTGGTGTCCTTATTATAGAATGGACATCGATTCTTTGGAGAGAGTACAAAGAAGAATGACAAAAATGATCCATAATATTAGAAACCTTCCATATGAAGAAAGACTGAAAAGCTTAGGCTTGCATTCATTAGAGAGGCGTAGAGTTAGGGGAGATATGATAGAGGTGTTCAAGTGGGTAAGTGGGATTAACAAGGGTAAAATGGAAGATGTTCTGAAGCTCAGTAATAACGAAATAACTAGAACAAATGGCTTTAAATTAGATAAATTCCGATTCAGAAAGGATATAGGCAAGCACTGGTTTGGTAATAGAGTTGTGGATATGTGGAATAGGCTACCGAGTGCTATAGTAGGATCGGGGACGCTAGGGAGCTTCAAGACGAAGTTGGATAGGCACATGGAAGTGCTGGGATGGGTGTGAAAGGGATCTGCCCTGTATGGGCCAGTCGGCCTCCTGCAGTATCCCACTTTCTTATGTTCTTATGTTCTTGATGCCAGTACACACCCTTGTTTAACCCCCGTTTGAATGGGGAAGAACTCAGATTGGGCGTCATTGTGCAAGACTCTGCCGTTCATGGCATTGTAGAGTTGCTTCACAATGGTGATGAATTTTGGTGGGCAGCCAAACCGGCTGATGGTCCACCAGAGGGCTTCCCCGTTGACCGAGTTGAAAGCCTTGGTTAAATCGTTGAAGGCCATGTACAAGTCACGACGCTGTTCTCTGCACTTTTCCTGTATCTGGCGGGCAACAGAAATCATGTCAGTGGTGCCACGTGATGGTCTAAAACCGCATTGAGATTCTGGAGGAAAATTTTCCCATCTCAGGAAGAAGTCTATTCAGTAGGACTCGTGCGACAATCTTGCCTGCTACGGACAGCAGTGAGATCCAGTGGCAATTGCCACAGTCTGGCCTGTCTCCCCTGTTCTTCAAAATATTGATGATGGAGGCGTTTTTCAGAGCTTGGGGGATTTCCTCCTGTTCCCATATATTCTTCAGGAAGGAGTGGAGACGACCGGTAAACAGAGGTCTTCCTGCTTTATACACCTCGGCTGGGATTTCAACAGGCCCTGAGGCATTGTTATGCTTCATCTGCTTAATGGCAGTAGCTCCCTCATCCAGAGATGGAGGATAGTTGAGGTGGGTCAGCTCTGGGTGCTGAGAAATCTGCTAGGTAGCCAGAACATCCACATCGGTGTTTCGGTTGAGCAGTGAATGGCAGTGCTCTTTCCAGAACTGACGGATGCCTTTTCCGTCATTAATTAGGGATTTATGGTCGGATTAGAGGAGGGGCCAGTCACTTGGTGTTAAGGCCTCTTCTGGAGGCTTGTTGCTTTCGCCGTTTAGGGGCGACGTGAAGGGAGAGTTTGGCTCTGAGGAGCCAATGATCGGTATCACAGTGGTTTGAGCCATGCATGGCTGTGGTGATGAGGACATCTTGGCGGTCTCTTTCACTGACAATGATGTAGTCAATGAGATGCCAATGTTTAGATCATGGGTGTTGCCAAGAACCCTAGAACTTTTCGGCATGCCTCAACATGTGTTGGTGATAGTGAGGTTGAGTTCAACACACTTGCTGAGGAGGAGTAAGTCGTTGGGATTACACCTACTCCGTTTCACCCTATGGTTCCCTACTAATTTTAGTATCTCTGCCAATTCTGGCATTGAAATCACTCAGGAGCACAACCTTGTCTTCTCTGGGGATAGAGGTTAGCACTCTGTTCAAGGTCGGCGTAAAAGGCCTCCTTGATGTCATCCTCACCATCCAGTGTTGGGGCGTATGCATTGGTGAGGAAGGCATGACGTGGGTGATTCAGTGGGACTCGGAGCGTCATGAGATGCTCGTTGCTCCCAACAGCCATTTCTGGAAGGTTTACCCTTCGGGAAGATGGCATAGCCGGACCCCCGTTCTATGAGTCGACCCTCGTTAGGGAGCCAGGACTCACTAATGGCTGCTATGTCGATATTATACCTAGTCATCTCTTTTGCTACAAAGGCGGTTCTTCTTTCAGGATAATCATTTGTGCCAGTATCTATAGAGATCTGAAATTCCATGCATGGGCGCAGAGCTCAGTCAGGTTGTTTTTTTAGGCAGGCTATATTTAGGGCACCTTTTCTAGCCCCCTTCCCATGTGGGGTGAGCGCACACACACACACACACACACACACACACACATGACAACATATAGTCCTACAGTACACATATGTATAAGTTTATGAGGGCACTAACTATAGCGAGGCAGCAGTGTCTCCGGACCACCGCATTGCAACATTTAACTTATTCATGTATATCCTGAAGTTTTAGGCGTAGAAAATATATCCATGGCCTATGTAATGATATATATATATATATATATATATATATATATATATATATATATATATATATATATATATATATATATATATATATATATATATATATATATATATATATATATATTTAGGGTGGAGCTTATTTTTTTTTTTTTTTAAATATGTTCTTCTTACCCTCTCAAATTGTTCCTTTATATGAAATAAAAACTGAGAAAAAGAATCAGTGCAATTGAACAATATTTAGAGGTAGCTCAATGAGGGTAAAGTTTCTGACAATCCAAAGTTGTGGCCGCCATTTTACTTCACACACACTACTGATACCATATAAGCTGTTAAAATAACTTTAAGAAATAATAATAATTATGCAAAGGGTGCTAACTATGTTTTTCATTTTAGATCAAGTTGTGTTTTAGCCAATAAAATTGTAGAAAGCAATACTGCCCTAGCTATAAAAATTTCCGACTTCTGCTTTGAAGACTGTGTTTCTCTTGGGGAAAAGTATCTGAAAAGGCCCACCAACTGAAACAAAGGTAACTACGGACATAATATTTTATGAATTATTTAATGAGAAAAGCACCAACATTACACAATATAGAATATAGATGTTGATTCTTAATTTCTTATCTACTGATGAATTATATTACATCTGTCTAAGTGTCTAAATGTTATTGTGTAAGCAGTAAAGTCCTAAATACTACGTAGATAGACAGATACATAGACATTTTGTAGAACATTTCTTAAACATAAGTGTTAATGAAATTAATGACTCCAACCTGTCTAATGAATGCTATTTTATATTTATTTCAGATTGAAAAAGAAAATGGCATCTCCGGCTAAAGTAACAAGATCTCAAACCAAGTTGTATCTCCTTGGCGACTCCGTGATTGAAATAACAGGCAGCAAGTTGCCGTCAATGCGTATGGCTCTTGGATTTTTCCTACATCACCATCTTGATCTGAAGAAGACCGTAAGAAAATCATCTGATATTACCATCACGGAAATAACACAGTTTTGGAAAAAAGCTAGAATCCCGACGAGAGATCATCAAAACTGCCAGACTAAGCTTCAGCAGACATTTGAAGAATGGCGTCTTTTGAAAAAGAACAAAGCACGAACGTCACCAACACAACTCGCAAAAGAGTCGGCTTTTGTTTCCCGGCTTGAAGATCTATTTGATGTCGCTCACGCAGATGCTCTGAACAATACTTCAGTATTACAAGAAGACAAGGATTTCTTGTTAGCTCAGCGAGAAAAGGGAAGAAGAGGGTCACTGGCTGGAGTAGATGTAAAGCTTGCTAATAAGGAGAAAAGGGCGTCCAAAAGAGAGGACCAAATGGTTGCCAGACGACATCGAATGGGGGAATTGAAACACATAGCAGCTTCTAGAACTGAACTTATTTCATCTGGTTCCGAATCTGAAATCAGCTCTGCAGAATGTATTGAAAATATTGAAACTGGACAAAATGAGAGTGAGGGATCTGATGGAGGAATCCAATTTCAGACACGACGAAAAAGAAAGAGAGGGAGAAAAAATGTCGTTACTCCAGAACTTTCAGCAGCCTTAGATCGCACAAAAATGTCAGACCGCAAAGCCGTTATTGTATTAGCAGAAACTGCTAAAAGCTTGGGAGAGAACATTGATGATCTTGCTCTAAACAGAGACTCTATTCGTAGACAAAGAGTAGAACACAGAATCCAGAGATCTGCAAATATAAAGGCTGAGTTTCACAGTAATGTGCCCCTTGTTATTCATTGGGATGGAAAACTGATTCCTGATCTAATCGGAAAAGAGAAGGTTGATCGCCTGCCAGTATTGGTTTCAGGAAAAGGAGTTTCTCAGCTACTCACTGTTGCAAAGCTTCCATCTGGAACAGGGGAAGCTCAGGCTGCTGCTGTCTTTGGAGCCATTGAAGACTGGGGCGTAGCCGACAACATTCGAGCTATGTGTTTTGACACGACAAGTTCAAATACTGGTCCGATCGCTGGTGCATGTGTCCTCCTAGAGCAGAAGCTTGATAAGTCACTGTTATCACTGGCCTGCAGGCATCATATCATGGAATTGATAATTGGCGCAGTATTCCAAGTATGTATGGGAGTCAAATCATCTTCATCGCCAGAGGTTCCTCTCTTCAAACGCTTCCGGGAATACTGGAGATTCATCGACACCACCCAGTATGAATCAGGAATTGCAGCGGATGATGTAGCAACCCTAGTAGAAGACATAAAGCAAAGTACTATCGATTATGCCAACAAGCAACTTGAGCATAGACATCCGAGAGATGATTATAAAGAATTATTGGAACTTGTGATAGTTTTTCTCGGTATTGCTCCTGCCAGAGGAGTGCGATTCATGTCACCCGGAGCAATGCACCACGCACGCTGGATGTCCAAAGTTTTATACAGTCTGAAGATCTGGATGTTCAGGGGTCAATTCAAGCTGACTGCTGCAGAAACGAGAGGTTTACGTGATGTTTGTGTATTCACGGTCCGTGTCTACTTGAAAGCCTGGATCTCGGCACCTCAAGCATCAGAAGCACCTTACAGTGACCTGCTGCTACTGAAGACACTAATTGAATACTCATCGATCAATCCGGCCATCTCGAAGTCAACATCACGCAAGTTTTCCAATCATTTATGGTACTTGTCACAGGAACTTGCTAGCTTGGCTTTCTTCGACAGTCGAGTCAGCTCGTCGACGAAGAGACTGATGGTGAGTGCCATGAACAAGGAAGAAGATGGAGATATGGCTCATTGCAAGCGAATCAGTATTTCTCTTGATTCATTCAAGGACAGAAACTTAGAGGATTTAGTGACAGCAAGGTCAATGAAACTACTGCAAAAGTTGGACCTTCCAGATGGATTCCTTGCGGTTGATCCTGACTTGTGGGATGAGAGAGATGACTACAAGCAGGCTTCAAAAACAGTCAAGTCTCTACAAGTCGTCAATGACCACGCTGAACGTGGAGTGGCACTGATTCAGGAATACAGTGGATTAATAACCCGTGATGAAATGCAGCTGCAATTCCTGCTACAAGTTGTCGAGGACCATCGCCGAATGTTCCCGGACAGCAGAAAACAGACATTGTCCATGGTGCCATGAAAGAGGATGTTCTGGACATTGTTAGACTGATACTATGAACTGTCACAAAGAGAACAAATAACTGACTTCTTATTAACGTGTTTAATAATATATACAGGCACGTAGCCAGAACTGAAAAAAAAAGAGGGGGGGGGGTTGAGGAAAAACTCTTGGGGGGGGGGGGGGGCAGCTCTCCAGGAAATTTTTTTGTTTTGGGGATAATTTTGAAGCATTTTTAGCACATTTCCAGCAGACACTTGTCAGCTTACCTAGCCAAATATATTTCAAATATGGTCACTTTGCATGATCTGATGGCATTTTTTGAGAGCGAGCAGCCAAAAATTTAGCATAAAATGCTTACAAATCTGTTTTTTGGACAAAATATACTAAGAACACCCTTTTATAAGTGTAAGCAGTCAGCTTTGACCTTTTTTGGCTGTTTATATGGCCTTCAATCACTAACTATAACTAATATTTGAAAAAAAAATCGAAAAAAAAAAAAATTTTTCGAACAAATATATAATTTTTTTTTCGAAAAAATAATTTTTTTTTCGAATTTTTGTTGGTTGTTGTTGGTTGCAACCCCCCCTGGCTACGTCCCTGAATATATATTGAGTTCAAGTGTTTGATTAAACAAATTAAGACATTGGTCTGATATACTCCTAAATCATTGAATTTTCATCATTTTCGTAATTTTTGAGGTCATTGAGCTACCTCTAAATATAGGAATTTAGGCCTGAAACTTTGTATACATTGTTTCTATATCACAAGGAACATATTCAGGGGGTAAGACTTTCAAAAATGTAAATTTCGTTTTTTTTAATGTTTTAAGCTCCACCCTAATATATATATATATATATATATATATATATATATATATATATATATATATATATATATACATATATATATATATATATATATATATATATATATATATATATATATATATATATATATATATATATATATATATATATATATATATATATATATATAGGCAAGTAAATCACTGTAGGTGCGCGTGATCTAGGTATATGCTGATAACCACAAGGAAAGAAGAAAACACGAAGTTCCCAAGCGCTTTCGTGTAATTCACATCTTCAGGGGTAAGTACAGACTGTACTTACCCCTGAAGATCGCATCTAGAGAAAAGCAAATTAATCTACGACTCTCAACATGGGTTTACAAAGGGAAAATCTTGTCTAACAAATCAGCTAACGTTTTTTAGGAAAGTCTTCGAGGTAGTAGATAATGACGAAAATTACGATGTTATTTACTTAGACTTTAGCAAAGCATTTGACAGAGTACCGCATAAGAGGCTTCTGAGAAAAATTAAGGCTCATGGTATCGAGGGGAAAGTTTTAAATTGGATAAAATCATGGCTCACCGATAGAACGCAGAGGGTCAGCGTAGATGGTGTTAAATCTGAGTGGGGCCGTGTAACCAGTGGGGTTCCCCAGGGGTCAGTACTAGGCCCACTCTTGTTCATAATCTACATAAACGATCTAGATACTGGGATCAGCAGTGACATAAGCAAGTTTGCGGATGACACCAAAATAGGGCAGCAAATTAATTCAGGGCAGGATGCAAATGCATTACAGGAGGATCTAAATAAACTGCAGGGGTGGTCTGAAAAATGGCAAATGAAATTCAACACCAGCAAGTGCAGCGTACTTAATATTGGAAGAACAAATACTTATAATGTATACAGACTTAACAACATCAACCTAGAGAAGTCGACTTGTGAAAGAGACCTAGGGGTACTTGTAAGCCCGGACCTACGGCCTAGAAAACAGTGCGCTAATGTTCGAAATAAGGCAAACAGAGCATTGGGTTTAATATCTAGAAGTGTAAGTAAGAAGAGTGCAGATGTCTTATTGTAACTATAACTTGCGGTAGTCAGGCTACACCTCGATTAACCAGTTCAGTTCTGGTGCCCCTATTATAGAGTGGATATAAATTCACTTGAGTCGGCGCAGCGAAGAATGGCAAAAATGATTCCGGGACTTAGAAACCTTCCATATCAGGATAGGCTAAAGAAACTTAACTTGCATTCCCTAGAAAGACGAAGAGTGCGGGGAGATATGATAGAAGTATTTAAGTGGATGAAAGGAATCAATAAAGGGGATATAGATAAAGTTCGTATAATATCCGAGCAGGATAGGATTCGGAGCAACGGATTCAAGTTGGATAAGTTTAGGTTTAGGAGGGAGATAGGAAGAAACTGGTTCACAAATAGGGTGGTGGACGAGTGGAACAAGCTTAGCAACTTTGTAGTAAGTGCGGGAACTCTGGAAAGTTTCAAAAGGAGGCTAGATAGATTCATGGATGATAGAGAGTGGTAGTAACTCTCGACAGGAGCTGCCATGCACAGGCCAACCGGCCTATTGCAGACTCCTTATTTTCTTATGTTAAGATATGAATTACACGAAAGCGCTTGGGAACTTCGTGTTTCTTCTTTCCTTGTGGTTATCAGGATATGTATATTTATATATCTTGATAAAATCACACGGGAAAAGGGAAACAACGGAGCACCTTAGCTTTCGTCTTTATTCAAGACATCTTCAGAGGCAACTGGATTACATGGACAGAGAGAGGCTTAAATATACAGGGTGACCTTAAAAACATGAGGTCAGGTCATAATGATGTCATCCACCAATCCCCACACCAACACACACGTAGAGGAGCTTAAGAGAAGGGGGGTGACGTGACTAGTCAGGTTAGGTCAAAAATAAGGGAACCACTAAATAACTATCATACATCTAGATCAAAGGTTTTCAAAGCATTTTTAACCTTGGGCCACTGACAAATAAATTTATGTAACACATTATCAGTTTTGAACTGACCATCACTAAGGTTTATTGATTTTAATTCCTTAATCAAACCAGCTTCAACCAGAAGTCTTTCTGTGACACAAGATGATTTAAATACGTCTAAGCTTTTTTCCCAATCAATGGGATGATTATTATTCCTAACATGAACGAACAAGGCACTGCTTTCAGGTGCTGTTCTGATATTGTACTTATGTTGTTTGATTCTGAGCTGCAGTGTTTTTCCTGTCTGTCCTACATAATTACAATTACATTTGCTACATGGAATACAATAAACACTTCCAATTACATTCAAACTTGGGCTATTTCTTATTAACATATTGGTAATGGTTGAGTCATACTTGAAAACAACATTAATATTTAGTAGCTTGAGGGACCGAACTAACGGGACAAATTCATTACGATAGGGCAAAGTCAAAATATTCTTAAGTGTTGGAATTTGCCTGGTTTGAGAGGAATGAAAGGATTTTTTAGCCCTTTTAAAACAACGATCAGCAAACACAGAAGGGTACCCGAGTTTCTGTGCAATGGAACAAATGTGTTTCAATTCATCGTCAATAAATTCAGAGTCACAAATACGCAGACATCTTAAGAACATAGCAGAAAAAACTGACATTTTGGTAGACTCCAGGTGATTCGATAAAAAGTGTATGAAACTGTCTACCTGTGTGGGCTTTCTGTATACCTTAAATTTGTAGTTTTGGTCATTTCTCATGATAAGCATATCAAGGAATGGAAGGGATCCATTTATTTCTCTTTCAATTTTGAAAGTGATACTTGGGACAATATCATTAAGCTTGTCTAAAAATTCCAATGGGTCACTGTTTCTAGGCCAAAGTCAAAGAACATCATCTACATATCTATACCATGGAGGAATAAAGTCCACTATATTGGGTAGTAATCTAGACTCAAAAAACTCCATATAAATACAGGCTAGAGGAGCAGAAAGACAATTAATTACCCATGCTCATGCCAAATATTTTCTTGTAGAACTTCCCATTTGCTCTAAACACATTGTCATTTACGCATAACTCTATCAATTTGAGGAATAAAGACGAAAGCTAAGGTGCTCCGTTGTTTCCCTTTTCCCGTGTGATTTTATCAAGATTTATCTTATCCACGTTTTCATTGTGGATCTACATGAAATATATATATATATATATATATATATATATATATATATATATATATATATATATATATATATATATATATATATATATATATAGGCAAGTAAATCACTGTAGGTGAGCGTGATCTAGGATGGACAATATCTTGTGTGGTAATGGGAACAAACCCATTATCTGCCTCAGTGCAGGAGGCAATGATATTGGCCGGTGTAGGAGCGAGGAGCTTCTTGATAAGTTCAAGGCAGCTATAGATCGTATTAGGACTAAGGGAGGGATCCCTATCATATGCGGTGTCCTGCCTAGAAGGAGAGTTGGCAGTGAATGGTTGTCAAGGGCAGTTGGTGTCAACGACCGTCTTGACAGATATTGCAAGTCAATATCAGTCCCATTCATTGACAACTGGGACAACTTCTATGGCAGAAGGGACCTTTATGCTAGGGATGGGTTGCACCTGTCTAGGGATGGAGTAGCAACCCTGGCTGGGGCTCTAGAGGGGGTAGTTCAAAAGATACCGAAGTCTTTAAACTGCTAAGAGAACATATGAGCACGGGGGTGGAGGAGACTGCAGTGGGAGCGGGTAAACAAAGTGAAAGATTACAGGGAAATAGTCTTAGGAATGATGACAAAACTAAATTAGACAGGGAGTTTAAAACTAAACGCGGTAAGGGGAGGACTCAGAACACGACTAACTTAACTGTATACTACGCGATCAGTAGAAGTATGAGAAACAAAATGGGTGATATTAAGGCCTTGGTATGTACCGAAAACATCGATATAATTGCATTCACTGAAACATGGATCAACCTAGACACACGTGAGTTACCAGTCGAATACCAAATTGCGTGTTACAAACTGTTCCATACCGATAGGCAGACCAGGAAAGGAGGCGGAGTAGCAATCTATATTAGGGATAATCTGAAGTGTGAAATACATAAGGAAATAAAAACTGAGAGGAATACAGAAACAATTTGGATAGAATTAAACGACGGTCGGGAAAAATTAATCACAGGAGTAATATATAGACCCCCACAATCTTGATAGCGTCAATGAGCGACTTATCTGGGATGAAATGCGCAGGGCTTCCATACACAACAAAGTCTTTATAGTAGGCGACTTTAACCTTGGCCAAATAGATTGGATTGACCTTAAGGGTAACTCAGAATCAGAGGATTTTCTCGAGACGATCCAGGACTGTTTCCTAAGTCAACATATAACCGAACCCACACGGGGTAATAAAATACTCGATTTAGTTCTGTGGAACAGGGAAAACCTCATTAGCAATGTCGAGGTAGGGAACGAACTTGTAAAAAGCGATCACAAAGAAATTCGATTCCAGTTAGATTTTCAGGGCAGGCGTAAGGAAAAGTCCATTAAAGTACCAGATTTCAGAAGGGCAAACTTTGACAGTTTAAAGAGGCAGCTGAGAGAGGGGGTGTCGCGCTTGGCCGTGAACCTGACAGATGACACGGACCTGATAACAAGATCTGAGATTGCCAAGTTCCACGACAATTTAAATAGTGAGTTACTTAATGCACAAAGGCAGAACATACCATACACAAAACTCAGATCAGACAACAATGACCCTAAATGGATAAATAATTATTTAAAGAACATTATTGGCCAAAGGAAGGCTATAGGTAGAAGGATAAATCGTGGCGAAATTCACCTCCGGGACTATTATAGGGTATTGGCGAGTAGGGTTAAAACCGAGATAAGGAAAGCAAAGAGGAATAATGAGGTAAGGATAGCAAGGGAGGCGCAGACAAACCCCAAAGGATTCTACCAAATGTATCAAACTAAAACACGAGAAAAGATTGAACCAATACGGTCAGACTCCGGCGAGCTCACTGATAACGACGGAGAAATGAGCAATAATTTGAATAAATATTTTTCAACAGTTTTCACCACCGAAAATTTAAACATGATACCCGAGGCACCGACCCTATTCAGAGATAGTGAAGAAAACAAATTAAGTGAGATAGTAGTGACTAGTAACGATGTTAGTAAGCAAATAGACAAACTAAAGCATAATAAGTCACCTGGTCCCGATGAGATATTTGCCAGAGTATTAAAGGGATGTAAGGAAGAGCTTAGTATGCCCTTAGCAAAGTTGTTTAACATGTCCTTAAAAACAGGTGTAGTACCAGAATCCTGGAGGATAGCGAATGTAATACCGATTTTCAAGAAGGGGGATAGATCACTATCCTCTAAGTACCGCCCAAGCAGTCTAACATCAATGGTAGGCAAATTACTGGAAGCAAGTGGAAGGCAGGGCTAAACAAAGGGGACATTACAAAGGTACTCAAACAATCCAACCAGGAGCGAACTCGCAACAATGATTTTAAATTAGACAAATTTAGATTTAGGCGTGAAATAGGTAAACACTGGTTACAACCAGGTGAGAAGGTCGGGTCACCTTACCATCTGACCTGACCACCAACCATTGTGTGCTATTTACAGATTAGTAGGGTCATTACCTAATACCTGACCATTGTGGACCTGGTCTCACCCTCCTCTGTATATATACACCTTGGTTTGTATTTCTGTTTAGTCTGTACTCACCCCTGAAGGTGTGAATTACACGAAAGCGCTAGGGAACTTCGTGTTTTCTTCTTTCCTTGTGGTTATCAGCATATATATATATATATATATATATATATATATATATATATATATATATATATATATATATATATATATATATATATATATATATAAGTATATATATATATATATATATATATTGTATATACGCACAGACAGTAACCTTGGCAGTCAGCAGCGCTAGATAAACAATTTTAAATTTCAATGAAGGACTGGTGTGTATTGTGGGCATTATAATCACTTAAAATATAATGAAGTAATTCTATTCAGTCACACCTCATGACGCAGACTACCTTGTACAGTATGGTCATAATTCAAATGTAAAATTTATACAGTCGCCTTCACTTGGGTTCCTTGAACACGGTGTATATGACTCACTGCTGCACCATGTTTCCCGTGTGTATGTGTGTTTATCTTGAAGTACCTTTGATTTCATACGCTGCCGGGAGCACGATCAACTCCGCACTACCACCCCTATGATTTATTCTTTCTCACCCTTGTTTAATCCTTTAAGTATGATGAATTAACTCCCTTCATCGAACAAAGGGGAAAAGATCGTTGCATTAAAAGGTTTAGAATGTCCTCCTGCATGGATTCAAACCTTGTACTCAAAGGATAAGTCACCGTACTCAAGGGTATAAGTCATCGAAGTGAAACGGTTAACACATTAAACGTAATGGGCTTAGACGTCGTATTTAGGAGATTGTCATCGTCTTAAGCACCTAAGGGTTATGACGTCATACTCATGAGGTTAAGAGATATACTCGACATAGTTCACAATTATCTTTACTATACAATAATTAGCAATTTTCTCTGTATTCATCATAATTTTATTGTATACACAATCTTATTTTTAATACTACTCTGAAATCCAATTTAATGTGACCTTGATTAAGACTTAAGGTTATTTTCTTTGACTGCAATCTGTCATTGACAGCCAGGTACACAGGTTTGTAAATCAAGCTGATGCATAAACAGATTAATGAACGCGGGTGTGTGGGCGTACAGTCATTGGCTGAATTACTGAAGAATTTGATCGAGGAGGTTATTATTGAGAACAGACTAACACAACTTCAGATAATACAACTAATAGTTAAATTTATATGTGGTTGTGGTGGTGTAGGTGGTGGTGCAGGTGGTGGTGTAGGTGGTGGTGCAGGTGGTGGTATAGGTGGTGGTGCAGGTGGCGGTGTTGGTGGTGGTGTTGGTGGTGGTGCAGGTGGTGGTGCAGGTGGTGGTGGCGGTGTAGGTGGTGGTGCAGGTGATGGTGTAAATAGTATATTTTTTTATCAACCACACTCGACCACATTGAAATATATATCTGACATCTAGGTCACTCAAAACTGGAAAAAGATCTTCATGTGTATAATAATGGAAAATTCACCTAATAGACTTTACCAGTTCTTTAAACACACTTTCACTCATTTCGTTAGCCAGAGTAACCGTATTTTTGTTTCGTTTGTTTAATGATTCATGGCACGTACACTGCAACCCTAGTTGATCCTTACACCTCAAATACTCATTAATCCATCTGCCTCAACATTACCGACACCCTTAATAGAGGTTAATAAAGGTAACGAGTATAAGAGGATCGTTCTCATATAACCAGCCGGGCCGCCCAACACCACCTTCGTCAGGGAGGGGGAAACCATCTAACAAGACCAAGTAAACGATACACCACTTTATAGCCGAGCGAAAAGTTGATGGTTGGTATTTCCTTCCATCTCCCTGTGGCTCCTCTCCTTCATTTGCCGGGGAAAGGATTGATAGTAGAGTGAGGGAGAGATTTAGGAGAGGGACTGTGAAAGTGCCGAAACTAATGACCCAAAACCTCACCACGGCAGACTGAAAACTTGATAGTTGGCAAATCTTTCCAGCACTCCATGTTTCCTCTCTTTCATCTGCCAGGGAGACGAAAAACAGGAGATTGAGATCGGTCTGTGAGAGGGAAGCCAGAAGAGAAAGAATCCGTGAAGAGTTTATTATAGTTTGGGGAGGCTGTCCAGGTACGTGGTCGTGTGTGTGTGTGTGTGTGTGTGTGTGCATGTGTGTGTCGATGGGGTGTTTCCTTGCTTGAGGTGCGGGGGAGGATGGGAGAGAAAGGTAAGGAAGAGGATAAGGGAATAAAAAGAAAAAAGGAAAATAAGGCAGAAGGAAAAGTGAGATAGAGGTGAGGTAATGAGGGATTAGGGTTAGGCTGACTCTTGGTCAAGTGGGCCCCAGTCTTAATAGGTCACAGTCATAATAGGCCCCAGTCTTAATCGGTCACAGTCATAATAGCCCCCAGTCTTAATAGGTCACAGTCATAATAGGTCACAGTCATAATAGGGTCAGGTCTTAAAAGGTCACAGTCATAAGGCCCCAGTCTTAAAGTACCACACTCATAATAGGCCCAAGTCTTAATAGGTCACAGTCATAATACGCCCCAGGCTTAATAGGTCACAGTCATAAGGCCCCAGTCTTAAAGTGCCACACTCATAACAGGCCCCAGTCTTAATAGGTCACAGTCATAATAGGCCACAGTCTTAATAGGACAGTCATAATAGGCCCCAGTCTTAATAGGTCAGAGTCATAATAAGTCCCAATCTTAATAGGTCACAGTCATAATAGGCCCCAGTCTTAATAGGTCACAGTCATAATACGCCCCATTCTTAATAGGCCACATTCATAATAGGCCCCAGTCTTAATAAGTCACAGTCATAAGGCTCCAGTCTTAAAGTGCCACACTCATAATAGGCCCCAGTCTAAATAGGTCACAGTCATAATAGGCCTTAGTCTTAATAGGTCAGAGTCATAAGGCTCCAAGCTTAAAGTGCCACACTCAAAATAGGCCCCAGTCTTAATAGGTCACAGTCATAATAGGCCCCAGTCTTAATAGGTCAAAGTCATAATAGGCCCCAGACTTAATCGGTCACAGTCATAATAGGCCCCAGTCTTAATAGGTCACAGTCATAATAGGGACAGGTCATAAAAGGTCACAGTCATAAGACCCCAGTCTTAAAGTGCCACACTCATAATAGGCCCCAGTCTTAAAGTGAAACACTTATAATAGGCCCCAGTCTTAATAGGTCACAGTCATAATAGGCCCCAGTCTTAATAGGTCACAGTCATAATAGGCCCCAGTCTTAATAGTTCACAGTCATAATACGCCCCAGTCTTAATAGGTCACAGTCATAATATGCCCCAGTCTTAATAGGCCACATTCATAATAGGCCCCAGTCTTAATAGGTCACAGTCATAAGGCCCCAATCTTAAAGTGCCACACTCATAATAGGCCCCAGACTTAATAGGTCACAGTCATAATAGGCCCCAATCTTAATAGGCCACATTCATAATAGGCCCCAGTCTTAATAGGTCACAGTCATAAGGCCCCAGTCTTAAAGTGCCACACTCATAATAGGCCCCAGCCTTAATAGGTCACAGTCATAATAGGCCCCAGTCTTAATAGCCCACATTCATAATAGGCCCCAGTCTTAATAGGTCACAGTCATAAGGCCCCAGTCTTAATGGGCCACACTCATAATAGGCCCCAGACTTAATAGGTCACAGTCATAATAGGCCCCAGTCTTAATAGGTCACAGTCATAATACGCCCGTCTTAATGGGCCACATTCATAATAGGCCCCAGTCTTAATAGGCCACATTCATAATAGGCCCCAGTCTTAATAGGTCACAGTCATAATAGGCCCCAGTCTTAATAGGTCAAAGTCATAATAGGCCCCAGACTTAATAGGTCACAGTCATAATAGGCCCCAGTCTTAATAGGTCACAGTCTTAATAGGACCCAGTCTTAATAGGTCACAGTCATAATACGCCCCAGTCTTAATAGGTCACAGTCATAATATGCCCCAGTCTTAATAGGTCACAGTCATAATAGGCCCCAGTCTTAATAGGCCACAGTCATAATAGGCCCAGTCTTAATAATGCCACATTCATAATAGGCCCCAGTCTTAATAGGTCACAGTCATAATACGCCCCAGTCTTAATAGGTCACAGTCATAATAGGCCCAGGTCTTAAAAGGTCACAGTCATAAGGCTCCAGTCTTAATCGGTCACAGTCATAATAGGCTCCAGTCTTAATACGCCACAGTCCGAGAAGACCCCAACCTGACGTAACATAACTACTCAAGATGACGAGCACTCGGTTTTGATAGTTAGGTTAGGTTACGTTGAAGCCTATGGGGACTGGGGCTTATTGGCAGGGGAGTTTTATTCGGACCGGGGCCTGTGAAGACTGGGGCCTATGAGGAATGGAATCCATTAGGACTGGTATCTACGAAGACTGGGGCCTGTAAGAACTGGAGCCCATTAAACAAGCTTTATGGAAGGACCCACGAAGAAGTATGATTCTTTAAAGAAGCATGACTGTTTTATGTTTACATGTCCATCATTCTAGTTATTTCTTTGTTTCTTTGTCATTTTCTCCCTTATTTTAATTTTGCTTCCTCTATTTCTTAGTTTGTTCGTCTTTCTTTTTGTATATGTGTGTATATATTTACCTCTGGTTTTCATATTCCTTCCCGTTCTCTCTCTCTCTATCCTATCACTTTTTTCATATCCCCCTTTCCCTCTTTTCTTTCCCCTTACATCTCACGCTTCTTTTCTTCTCTCTCCCTTCGCCATTTCTTACTCAGGGTCTCTCTAGATACTTCCACCCTCATGGAAATCTGAATCCAAAACAGTCACGTGTGTGTGTGTGTGTGCTCCTTGGTGACTTCAATGCCAGAGTTGGCAGGGATGCTGACATTTGGCAGGGAACCATAGGGAGAAATGGACTAGGCAAGTGTAATCCAAACGGCCTACTCCTCCTCAGCAAGTGTGCTGCACACAACCTCACTATCACAAATACCTTGTTTATGCAGGCCGACAAGGTCAAGGATTCGTGGCAACACCCACAATCCAAACAAACACTGCCATCTCATTGACTACGCCACAGTACGAGAAGGCCCCAACCTGACGTAACATAACTACTCAAGATGACGAGCACTCGGTTCTGATAGTTAGGTTAGGTTACGTTGAAGCCTATGGGGACTGGGGCTTATTGGCAGGGGAGTTTTATTCGGACCGGGGCCTGTGAAGACTGGGGCCTATGAGGAATGGAATCTATTAGGACTGATATCTACGAAGATTGGGGCCTGTAAGAACTGGAGCCCATTAAGCAAGCTTTATGGAAGGACCCACGAAGAATTATGATTCTTTAAAGAAGCATGACTGTTTTATGTTTTCATGTCCTTCATGTATGTATATTATGCATGCTGTATGTATATTATGTATGTATATTATGTATGATGTATGTATATTATGTATGTGCTCCATTTATATACATTATTTATTCAGTCTAGCTAGCAGCATGTGGCAATGTATTTACCATGTCCCACTTGCTTAATTAATGTGCCTGGCGACATATGGAAACTGCTAATGTATCACTTACCACATGTCGCCCTAGAGGCTAGTTGAACCCCAGACAGAGTAAGGAGCGCCACTTCCCTTGTGTACCTTCGCTTATCCAGTAAATAGAACCTACGAAAACTCTACAGGTGTTTGTGTTCGCTCCTGCAGATAGAACTTGATACCCAGAACACATACATGGCGCAGTGAACCGACTAAAATATGCTAAAATGATATTTATTCCCAAGGAGGGTAAGGACAATAAGGAAATATTAAACTACAGGCCAATATCTTTATTAGAAATTACCGGGAAACTACTGGAACAAATTTTAAATTCAAGACTTATAACCTTTTTAACACAACATGGGAAAACTAACAATAGACAACATGGATTTATGCCCAATAGAAATACCCTAACTACAATAGCTACAATAGGGGAAATAATTCCAATAGAAAAAAGCAAGGGGAACCAGATCAATATAATGTTCAGGGACGTTTCTAAGGCTTTTGATAAAGTTTGGCATTTAGGCTTAAAATATAAAATATTAAAATTTGGACTTAACGAACACTTGCTAAGAATATTGTGTAACTATTTAAATGATAGGAGAGCACAAATTCAAATTGGAAACTTTATGGGAACTATGTTTAATTGAGAGTGGAGCACCTCAAGGAGGATGCCTTTCTCCAACACTATGTATAATTTATACATCAGACACACCTCAACCTACCCCCTTTAGCGAATATGTAATATTTGCTGATGATATTACTCAAATAGTATCATACCCAGGAAAATGAACCCAATTTATGGCACTCTACACGGTAAGAGCGATAAAAAATATAAATGATTTTGAGAAAAAATGGAAAATCAGGACGAATAAGAACAAATTCAAGATAATACCAATAGCCAAGATCAAAACAAGTCCAGTAATAGTCGACCAGGAACTATACCCATACGACACTGAAGGCAGGATGCTTGGACTAAAACTAACAAAAAGAGGATATATAACATGCTTAGAAGATAAAGAGCGACAGGCAAGAATAAGATAATCATAAATAAAACGCTTTAAGAATCTTAGCATTAATAACAAAAGAAAGATTTATATAGCCCTTTTTAAATCATATAGGGACTACCCACCCATCCCATTGAACACTCTTAGTAAAACGAGTAATAAATGGTTACAAACAGTACAAAATATAGCCCTCAGATTTATATATAACAAAAAAATATACAGACCACATCGATAATGAAGAGCTACACAAGAGAGCAAACCTCCTAGCAATCAATGTAGAAATACACAACAAAGCTGCAAATATTTGGAAAAAAGTGACTGAACTTATCACAGAAACATATCAAAACTTGATAAATAATATAGACAACGAAGAATTCCAAGAACACAGTTGGTTTAAATCAGCCAGGAAGAGAGTAATTGAACCATCTCCTGCCCCAATATACACATAAAACATTAATAGAGAGAATAAAAGATGAGAGTGACCAACCAGCTCCACTAAGAATCTGGCAGGCCTCTCCATACAGTGTACCTTTAGACTAACACAACTAATATTTAACTAACACCTTAGCAAAAAAAAAAAAAAAATGTGACTACCCTCCCAGCTACACAAGGACCTGGGCGGGCTCACTAACTCCATCGGAAAAAAAAATAATAATAATAATAATGTGATTACCCTCCCAGCTACATCAGCCAGGAAGAAGTAATTGAACCACCTCCTGCCCCAATATACACATATACACATAAAACATTAATAGAGAAAATAAAAGATGAGAGTGACCTACCAGCTCCACTAAGACCCTGGCAGGCCTCTCCATACAGTGTACCTTTAGACTACCACAACTAACATTTAACTAACACCTTAGCAAAAAAAAAAAAAAAAATGTGACTACCCTCCCAGTTACACAAGGACCTGGGCGGGCTCACTAACTCCAACAATAAATAAAAATAATAATAATAAGGAGCACTATATAAATAAACCAATATTAATACAAAGGTCTGACGACCCAAGGGAGCAGAACAAAGATAAAACACCAATAGGAAAGATGAAGCGATCTGGTTGAGCCCAGATTCTTTCTACTCCTACTGTATTTCAGTTTCACCACTTTCCTTCAACCCCTAATAATCTTCTTTCACCTCATTACTAATGACTCCGTACCGTACTCCTTAGTCTGTGGACCAGCCTAGTGAAACATTGTTAATATGATGTGGGGTGTATCTTGAGTGTATCTTGAGTGTATCAGATGTGGGGTTTATCTTGAGTTTATCGTTGGTGTATAAGATGTTGGGTGTATCTTAAGTGTATTATATACACTCAACAACCAGGATATGGAAACGTGTGGGACGAGGCTCAACCACGATGGAAAAGATTATTGGATGAAAACGATTATAAATTGATTTGGAAATCGATTAATTGAAAATGAAACATTTAATTATCTAATGTGGAACAGCCTGATGATGAACACTTTAAAGAGCATTTATAAAAACTTTTAAACCCAACGAACGTCCAAGACGATAGTGAAGAGAATGTTCCCTACATACAAGTATTTGATGACCCGTTTACAATTCAAGAATTGGACCAGGTAATTACAAGCATGAACAAAAACAAGAGTTACAGGGGAATACGCCCAGGCATAATTAGTAAACTATCTGTATCATGGATATTGTTTATCTTGACAATATTTAATGTTGTGTTCACTGGCATATGGTATCCGATGACGTGGTGTTATAACAAACTGGTTGTTTTGTTTAATTCTGGAAACAGAATGGTGTGTAATAACTGTAGAGGAATTGGCATAATGGATATACTAGCGAAAATATATGATACGTTAATATTGAACAGACTTCGATTATAGTGTAATATAGATAAATGTCAAGCCGGTGCACAATAAAGTAGAGGATGTATTGAACAGATTATTGCTTTAAGGTTATTATGTGATTCTGCTGTTTATAAAAAAATTATGTTATAGGTGTTATTTATAGATTTTAGTAAAGCTCATGACAGAGTCCCTCGTAGGAAGCTTATAGACCACCTTAAGAATTTAGGATGCGGAAAATTAATGTTAAGAGCGATAAAGTCCGCGTATACTCGTAAAAAAAATATATTAAAAGCAGCAATAGTTGATGCGTTTATCAGGGAGCTCCGACGAGCTGTTTATTAGTATATATATATATATATATATATATATATATATATATATATATATATATATATATATATATATATATATATATATATATTGATCATCTGATTAAAATGATAACGAGAGCAATTGCTACAGATGGTTTCTTGGGTAACTTACATGGTTTACGATAGATAGATGATGCTGTAAAACTGGCAACAAATACGGAGATGTGTAAAAAGAAACTCAGCATTGTATTACAATATTGTAAAGACCATGGAATGGTGATATATGAAAAGAAAACTAAATTTGTTATGGTTTAGGGCTAAGAAAGATATAAACTTTGTCTGACGATAGTGGGAATTGAGGTGAGCTATACCCCCAGGTACTTGTACCTCGGGGCTTGGTTCACTGACTCTGGAAAAAATGGATAGTGTCTTTGCACCAGACAGCAAGTAAAGCCACTGTCAATAAGTTTTCCATTTTTTGTGCAGCCAACACACAAATGCCATTTGTATACAAGAAAAAAGTATTTGGTTCTGCAGTAACGTCATCTTTAATGTACGGTTCTGAGTCGTGGCTGACCAATAACTTGAAAGGATTGGAAAGACAATATAATAAACTGGTGAAGTGCTTGTTAGGCGTGAGGAAAAACACGAGTATGAATCTGTGCAAGATCGAGTCAGGTATTCCCCCAGTGCAAGACATTATCGCAAAGAGTAAATGCAAGTTTATGAAATCAAAACATGAGATAATGGATATGGAACAACCTCTTCATTTTGTATATGATTTATGTAGGATAGCAAATACACCAGGATTTAGATTCATGGCGAGAGCAATTACCTTAGACTGCAACACAAACCCATTAGACTGAGTGGCGTATCTGGTAACGGAGAGGTCAGCTGGCGCTACAAAATTTGCTACATACATATCCGATCTAAACCCTTTTATGACAGTGCATGAGGTATACTTAAGTAAGTCATTTATCCAGGATTTTCAGCGCGAGTCATTCACCAGGCTGGGACTAATGTCACACAACCTTAAAGTAGAGACAGGCAGGTGGCGTCGCACACCAGCAGAGTTGAGATTACGTCAGTGCCACGACAGTCGTGTACAAAGTGAACTACATGTGTTGATTGATTGTCCGCTCTCTGCACATTGTCGTGAAAGGTATCATATGCTGACTTTCTTCAGTATCAGTGAACTCTTAAATGAAAATGTATATGTGCCTGAATTATGTAATTATGTACATGAGGTACTAGGAATCTATAGTTAAGTTTGAAATTGTTCTGTTTTGATTTCAAATATTTTGTTGGACAAATGTATTTGTTAAATGTATTTATACTTTTGTCAATAGAATACTACTACTACTATCTTGAGTACGTCAGATGTGGGGTTTATCTTGAATGTATCTTGAGTGTGTCAGATGTGGATTGTATCTTGACTGTATTAGATGTGGGGTGTATCTTGAGTGTATCAGATGTGGGAGGTATCTTGAGTTTATATTGAGTGTGTTAGATATTTATATTGAACAGTTTATTTAGCCAGAAGAACACAGACAAGGAGTCGATAATAATAACAATATTAACATGGCTGAGCCAGTGAGAGACTGTGCTCTCTTGTAGGCACCTGATATATACTGTACATTTATCTCAAGGAAGTATTATGTAACATTTAGTATCATCTGGAATAGTACACATAGCATGGTGGTAATAAGAACATCTAATAATGTTACCACGGTCATCACTTTGATATTTGTTAATTTTATTTATATTATAAGTATATACATAATTTACAGTGGAATTAAAAAAAATATGATAAGGGAGGGAAGCAGCGCAACATGAAATGTATTAAGGTGAAACAAGAGGAGAGAGCTGTCAGGATTATGTCTAGTTGGCAAATATATTTATTGCAATGGTAATATCTGTCTATCTACATGATAATTGCTAATAAAACGGTTTTGGTGGTACAATAAAAGCAGGTATATAAAGTAGGTAGTACAAAAAATATTAATACTTAGATAATATATATTTTTTAAGAGATGGCTTAAAGGAAGGGAGCGTAATCTTTGCTCGGATGGGTGGGGGTAAGTTGTTTCACACCTTCGCACCATGATATTTTATGGAGGTCTGGGACTGAGAGGAGAGCATAGGGGGGGGGGGGGGTGGTCTTAGAAGCTCTGGGTGCCTTAAGTTGCATCTTTGATTATTCCGGAACTGGAAATAATTGTTGTCAAGTAAGTGATTGACAGATTTGTAAACAAATAGGGCACAGCAGTAGGTGTTAATATCCTCGAATTTTAGCATTTTCAATTTAGCAAATTGTTTGCTTGTGTGTTCAGTTTTTTCAAGTAGCTCATTGACCGTACAACTCTCTTTTGTGCAGTAACAAGGGATTGTGTTTTTGAAGAGCCAGAGGCCCCCATAGTGTGTGACAGTGTATCAGGTGTTGGTAAACAAGATCATGATAGATTTCTTTCATTGCTGTAAAAGTGAGTGACTGTCGAGTGTGATACATGATACAGCACTGTTTATTGACTTTTCTGTGAATGGCTTGTATGTGGATTATTCAGTTAAGTTTACCATCAACAACAACCCTAAGGAATTTGGTATTTTGTTCCTGTTTGAGGACTGTATTACCAAGGTACAGGGGGGTCCAAATCTGGGGGTAAGTTTTTCCTTCTGTGAAAGATCGTGTAGTGGGTTTTTTCGAGGTTTAAGGTCAGTTTATTATGTTTTACCCAGGTCCTGACTCTAGCCAATTCGGTGTTCATAGTTCTCATCAGGGAGTGGAGATTTGAGTTGCTGGCATAGAGATTACAATCGTCTGCAAATAAGTTGTATTATATGAGTGGGCTGGCGTGGACTATATCGTTTATGTATACAACAAAAACACTACTGGACTAAGAATGGAATCTTGAGGGACGCCATACAAAATTGGTGAGCAGTCAGATTGATGTTTATTATAGCAGACATACTGCTTCCTATTAGATAGGTATGAGGTAAACCAATTGTGGGACAGGACTCTAACGCCGTAATATTCAAGCTTTGAAAGGAGGATGGTATGGTCGACAGTATCAAAGGCTTTAGAGAGGTCCAAGAATATACCGACTGTGAATTGACTGTCATCAAAGAAGTTTAAGATGTCATTGGTAAAGGATAGCAGAGCAATCTCAGTCGACCTTCTAGCTCTAAATCCAAACTGAGAGTCTGTAAGGATGTTATTGTCATTGCAGAAGGAATTTAGTCTCCTACATGGTAGCTTCCCCAATATCTTGCTTAAGGCTGGGAGGACTGATATGGGGCGTTAATTCTTCAGAAGACCTTTGTCCCCAGATTTTTTTATATGTTGGGTGAACTTTAGCAATTTTCAGTTTATCAGGAAAGACACCACTAGTGAAGGAGGAGTTACAAATGTGAAAAAGAACAGGTAATAATAAGCAGGCTACTTTCTTAATTATGTTCATTGGTATATTGTCTTCGCCTGCTGTTGCTTCTTTGGACATTTTTATGATGGTCAATAATTCATCTGCTGTGACAGGGGATAAGAACAGCTCATTTTGCTCTCTGTTTTGCAGGTAGGCTCTAAATTCCTCATGGTGATTAGGTATTCTCTCTGCAAGATTTTGCCAACATTAATAAAATAATCATTGAAGTGGTTGGTAATGCGGGAGGGTTCCGTTGCAATTGAACCATTTATCATGAAAACTGAGTAGGGGGTCGAAGGTTGAGTGTTCCTGTTCTGAATAGAATTTATGATATTCCAGGTTTTCTTACTGTTGCCAGATGCTGACTGGAGGTTATTTGTATAATAGCTACGTCTGACATTTCTAAATGCTTGAGTTACTCTATATCTGATACCTCGGTAAGCATCACCGAAAGTTATGGGTGTTTTTGCAAATTTCCTTTGGAGTTTGAGTTTTTCTTTTTTCATTTCCTTGATTTCTCTCGTGATATAGGGTTTGGAAATGGATTCAGTTTTCACTGACTTAGTCTTTAGGGGGAAGCATTTATCAAAGCAAGCATTGAAGATGCAAGAGAAGTTGCAGCAGTTCACGTTAGGGTTGTCGGAGGCATAGACAAGATCCCACTTAGCATTCATTAAGTTGTTTTCAAAAAGGAGCATGTTGTAGGGACAGTAGTCTCTGTATTTTATTGGGACTCTACTACTGTAGACCTTTCAGATCTTGCGGCTGTTTTATACATGGCAAGAACGACATATTTTGGGTGTATCTTGAGCGTTTCAGATGTGGGGTGAATCTTGAGTGTATCTGATGTGGGATGTATCTTGAGTATATCTTCTGTGTGTGTCAGATGTGGGGTGCAACTTGAGTGCATATTGAATGTATTAGATGTGGGATGTATCTTGAGTTCATCTGATGTGGGATGTATCTTGAGTGTATCTTGAGAAAATGGAGATTTATTGCACTGTATAATACTCGACCTAGACTAAATTAACCAAGCTGAGCTGAACCAAACCTGACCTAACCATACGTAACTGATTTGAACCTAACGTAACCCCATCTAAGTGAAATAAATTTACCTAACCATGCCAAGCCATCTCTAATCTAATGTAACTTAACAAAGCCGACCGTAACTGAACTAAACCAAACATTGCATAGGCTTACCGAGTCTAGTTTAATATACAGTAATTAAGTTCGCGGTGTTGGTATTAAATTTAGGGTTTCAATCCTCGTCCAGGGATTTATTTTGCCGAGAAACGGGCCAGTCAAAGGTCGGCAGTCAATGGTTGTCAGTCAGTGGTTGTCAATCAGAGGTCATTAGTCAGTCGTTGTCAATCAGTGGTTATCAGTCAGGGGTTGTAAATCAGAGGTCATTAGTCAGTTGTTGCCAGTCAGTGGTTGTCAGTCAGTGGTTGTCAATCAGAGGTCATTAGTCAGTTGTTGTCAATCAGAGGTCAAGTCAGTGGTTGTAAATCAGATGTCATTAGTCAGTTGTTGTCAATCAGAGGTCATTAGTCAGTTGTTGTCAGTCAGTTGTTGTCAATCAGTGGTTGTCAATCAGAGGTCATTAGTCAGTTGTTGTCAGTCAGTGGTTGTCAATCAGAGGTCATTAGTCAGTTGTTGTCAGTCATTGGTTGTAAGTCAGTGGTTGTCAATCAGAGGACATTAGTCAGTCAGTAGTTGTCAGTCAATGGTTGTCCAAAACTGGTTGTCAGTCAGTAGTTGTGAATCAAAGGTCATTAGTCAGTTGTTGTCAGTTAATGGTTATCAATCAATGGTTATCAGTTAATAGTTGTCAGTCAGTCGTTATCAATCCGATCCTCAGTCAGTCGTTATCAACCAGAGATCATCAGTCAGTGGTTGTTAGTCGGCGGTCAATAGTCAGTCAGTAGTTGTCAGTCAACGGTTGTCAGTAAATGGTTGTCAGTCACTGGCTGTCAATCAATGGTTGTCAGTCAAAGGTAGTCAATCAGAGGTGTTACGTCAAGGTTGTACAAAAAAATGGTCACAGCACATCAACACAAAATACCCCTTGGATAAATCCAGGAAGACTGAAAGGTATTACGACTATTGAACCTTTTGTCAGGGTGAATTACCTTTGTACTCGAGATCTAGTTTGTCCCACATCACGAAGGATTTACACTCTTATAAAAGAGTCCAGAACAGAGGGAAGGCTATTAGGAGGTTGGGTGACACAGGGAGATACTATATGGTCGTAATAACTTCCTCTGCTGTTGTCAAAACCATACGCAGGTGATATCAGATGACACTAATCAAGGGTATCTAATTGGCTGTTTCGTTAAACAACGAGCCCAATAGCAAACAAAACAAACATGGAGAACGAGAGAGAGAGAGAGAGACTATACTTTGCAAAGTAAATAAAACGCAGAGAGCTGCAGTACTAATTAGTTCCAGCACGTGCTAACTAAACCATTAAGAGAGGAACTCGTTAAGACGGGCGTATTAAGACGTGAATCTCACTCCTAATAATAGGATTTGTGCCTGTTAAGACAGGGCTCAGTTAGGACCCATTTAACCATTAGACATCTCTAAGCTATGCAGACATGGTATCCCGTCTTCTATGTTTTCTCGCCATGATTTTCAATAACAAAAGGGATTATACACAAGTGACGACGAGCCATCCAGAGTCACTTTTAACTCCACGAACGACGACGATAGCAAATAACAGAAATTGTGTCGATACAGTGTTGTGCAGCAACTACCATCATGGCCACCACGTAAGAATTTTGGGAAATAAATGAATCACTGGCCTGTCTATACTTTTACAATCATAAATATTATTATTGTTCTTGTCTTCATGTTTTTTATGTTATTGTTGCTGTTATTGTTTTTGTTATTGAAGTTATTGTTGTTGTTTATGTTATTGCTATTGTTATTATTATTATTATTATTATTATTATTATTATTATTATTATTATAAGCATTTTTGCAATTCTACTTGTTCTTCAATTTATTATTATTGCAACTATTTTTCTTCTACACCCATGAAAGAAATTCATATTGGTAAAGGTCTGTAGGTGTTGTTCAATTTAAGTTAATTAAATACTTGAACGATCCACTTCCATTCCTCCCTAGGTAAATAGACAGGTAGATTGACAGGTAGACACACAACATAGGTAGACAGATACAATATAGATAGACAGGGAGAGACACAACATAGGTACACAGACATAATATAGAAACACAACATAGTTAGACAGGCATAGACACAACATAGGTAGACAGGTAGAGACACAACATAGGCAGACAGGTTGATTAATACAATAGCAGACAGGTGTGTGTGTGTATATAACTAATCCATAAGTATAGAGATGTGTATAAATAATACATAAGTAGATAGGTGTGTATAACTAATACATAGGAAGACAGATGTGTTCAACTAAACTTTATGTAGACAAATATTAATTAATAATGATTTTTTTTCTTATTACAAAAGCCTTTACACAAATAACGTTACGATTATAACTATTGTTGATGCTATTTTGTTTCGGGAAATATTTCTTACACAGTCTTAGATAAAGAGAAACTCTATTTGAATGTTTGGTTTAAGGAGTATGTTTTTTATGTACAAGATTATTGTTATTGTTGTTTAATTAATAATTCAATAAAGGGTGAAATTGGAACCGAGTCTGTGTGGGTAGAAATCACGGAAGGAAGAGAAAAACTAATTATGGGAGTGATTTACAGGCCCCCAAGTCTTGGGAAAGAAGCAGCTCAGCCTATATGGCAGGAAATGAGTAGGGCAGCAAAATATAACAACCTGTGCATTATGGAGGATTTCAACTTCAGAAATATTGACTGGGACAACATTGTAGGTGACTATGAATCTGAAAACTTCCTAGACGCAGTACAGGACAATTTTTTGAAACAACTAATTACAGAACCTACTAGAGGTGACAATATATTAGACCTAGTATTAACAAATAAAGAAAATATTACCAGAGATATCACAGTAGGGGAAGAACTAGGTAAGAGTGATCACAGAGAAATCAGGTTCACCCTAAATTGGGAAACAAAAAACAATGACATTATGGTTAGAGTCCAAAAACTTTCCGTTGGCGGATTATCAGGGGTTAAGAAGGTACCTAGGTGAGGTCACCTGGGAACAGTCACATCAGTCCCCAGTAGGAAGGGGTGAGGTCATAGATGACACAACAATTGATCATGACGATAATATGTTCACTAGTATACTACATAAAGCACAAGAACAAAATATACCATACAGAAAAATTAGGTCAAATAAGAATGAGCCAAGGTGGATGACCAAAAAACTTAAACATGACATCGGAATACAGAAAGGAATATATAAGAAATTAAAGGGAGGGGAGGAGCAGCTCAGAAACAGGCATAATGACTATCTAGGAATGTTAAGAAAAATATAAGGAAAGCAAAGAGAGACTATGAAATCAAAATAGCTAGAGAATCCAAGGCGAATCCCAAGGGATTTTTCCAGGTATATAGGACAAAGTTGGGCCTTTAAAGTCAGGGAGGGGAGAAGTGATAAATGGCAGTGAAGAAATAAGCAAAGCATTGAACAGCTACTTCTTATCAGTTTTCACAGAAGAAATTTGAGATGAAATTCCAGAGGTGGAACTGATATTTAAGGGAAAGGAAGAAGAGAAATTAAAGAATATCACTATAAGAAAAAAGGATGTTCTTTAGAAGATAAATAAACTGAAGAAAACAAAATCCCCAGGGCCGTATGAAATTTTCCCTCGAGTCTTGAAAGAGTGTAGGGAACAGATTAGCGGACCCCTCGTAAACTTATTTACAAAATCATTAGACACTGGAGTTGTACCAGACTTGTGGAAACAGGCAAATGTAGTACCCATATTCAAAAAGGGAGACAGAGCATCAGCGTCAAATTACCGGCCGATCAGTTTGACGTCAGTAGTGGGAAAATTTCTTGAATCAATTATAGCAGATAGCATCCGATCGCATTTAGAGAAAAGCAAATTAATCTACGACTCTCAACATGGGTTTACGAAGGGAAAATCTTGTCTTACAAATCTGCTAACGCTTTTTAGGAAAGTCTTCGAGGTAGTAGATAATGACGAAAATTACGATGTTATTTACTTACACTTTAGCAAAGCATTTGACAGAGTACCGCATCAGAGGCTTCTGAGAAAAATTAAGGCTCCTGGTATCGAGGGGAAAGTTTTAAATTGGATAAAATCACGGCTCACCGATAGAACGCAGAGGGTCAGCGTAGATGGTGTTAAATCTGAGTGGGGCCGTGTAACCAGTGGGGCTCCCCAGGGGTCAGCACTAGGCCCACTCTTGTTCATAATCTACATAAACGATCTAGATATTGGGATCAGCAGTGACTTAAGCAAGTTTGCGGATGACACCAAAATAGGACGGCAAATTAATTCAGGGCAGGATGCAAATGCATTACAGGAGGATCTAAATAAACTGCAGGGGTGGTCTGAAAAATGGCAAATGAAATTCAACACCAGCAAGTGCAGCGTACTTAATATTGGAAGAACAAATACTTATAATGTATACAGCCTTAACAACATCAACCTAGAGAAGTCGACTTGTGAAAGAGACCTAGGGGTACTTGTAAGCCCGGACCTACGGCCTAGAAAACAGTGCGTTAATGTTCGAAATAAGGCAAACAGAGTATTGGGTTTTATATCTAGAAGTGTAAGTAACAAGAGTGCAGAGGTCTTATTGCAACTATATCTTGCGCTAGTTAGGCCGCACCTCGATTATGCTGTTCAGTTCTGGTGCCCCTATTATAGAATGGATATAAATTCACTAGAGTCGGTGCAGCGAAGAATGACAAAAATGATTCCGGGACTTAGAAACCTTCCATATCAGGATAGGTTAATGAAACTTAACTTGCATTCCCTAGTAAGACTAAGAGTGCGGGGAGATATGATAGAAGTTTTTAAGTGGGTGAAAGGAATCAATAAAGGGGATATAGATAAAGTTCTTATAATATCCGAGCAGGATAGGACTCGGAGCAACGGATTCAAGTTGGATAAGTTTAGGTTTAGGAGGGAGATAGGAAGAAACTGGTTCACAAATAGGGTGGTGGACGAGTGGAACAAGCTTAGCAACTTTGTAGTAAGTGCGGGAACCCTGGAAAGTTTCAAAAGGAGGCTAGATAGTTTTATGGATGATAAGAGAGTGGTAATAACTCTCGACAGGAGCTGCCATGCACAGGCCAACCGGCCTATTGCAGACTGCCTTATTTTCTTATGTTCTTATATATTATGAACATAATAAATAGTGCAATAAACCAAAGAAGATAAGGAGCTAAGATGAAGTCATCGAGAAAAAGAGAAATAATGGTAATAATTATAATAATAGAAGAAGAAAGAGAAAAATAAGAAGAAGAATCTTTGAAGCATTACCATCTCACACAGTAGAAAATCGTCAGAGCCTCATTCACACAGGTGCGAAGCGTTGGGGTGAGAAACACCAGGAGGAAAACGTCAACAAAAGACTGCCAGTGCTTCATACATGAGAAGATTCAATTTCCATTCCCCCGCTTCCATAGGGAGGGAAGGAGAAGAGGAGACCCATCCCCCTTCCCTCTCCACAGCGCTTCCTACACCGAACAACTTGAAGTGAACATCTCTACTTACGTATACCATGATGTGTTTCCCGCGATGTGCATCCGTATATCATCTTCCTGAAGTGTATATGACCTTAGTACTCACATTATACGGACATGTTTTTTACTTACGAAGCTTAAACCACACACACACACGCACACACACACATACATACACACACACACACACACACACACACACACACACACACACACACACACACACACAGGCGTAAATGGGCTTAGAAAAAATATATACACAAGGTATTCAGCTATACAAAGCTCAAGTATACATTCTTTACGCAGGTGCTTTTCCGTGATACACCGGCAATTATATACACGAATTTTCCCGAGTGGATAAAAGCTGTGCGCATGGAATCTCTGTTCCATAATTTTACACTTTGTTATACACAAGAAAATGCATCTCTGAGATGTATACCGCAGAATACTTATACAGATATATTTACCTATCCAGTGAACACATTCTCGTAAATACATGCGTAAATGTTCTTTGAATGTTCACCACGAAATGTATACCGAAATGTTGGTGTGTTTATCAAACGTCCAATGTTCTCTGTAGACACGTGACTACATATTTTTCTAGTGCACACCGGGATCTACACCTACAAGTGTACGATCCTGCGAGTGTGCACCGCGAGAAGATAACTTATATCACCATAACCTCATATAGAGACAGACACTCATATAACTGTGTGTATAGCGACATAAAAGTAAAACACACGCACACACATTACGACCGAGGATGGAGCATGATATGCGAGACAGACACAAAAGTGACCGATCATAGTAAGTCACGCACACGACAATGAATGGAGAAAGACACACACATGCCTGTACAAAAACAAATAGGCTAAATTGAGACGTACAGTATATGATCGTATAGAGACACAGACACGCATATACCCGTGTACGTGAGTCAAAGCAGGCTTGCCCTGCAGTGCGGACCGTGAATCTGCAGTCCACACCATAGCACACTTACAGTACACGAGGGGGGCCATTTAATGCGTATCCTCTCGCCAATTTCAGCCCGATTGATTTTCACGCAGCATTCCTCGTCTTCCTGGTCTCACCTTAGAGTGTAGGTGTACTGGGCGTGTGTAGGAGGGGTGAGAGAGTAAGGGAGATACACTTTTGACACTTCACGAGACAGTGTAGCGGCGGGAGGGAGGCTGGGAGTAACACTCATCACTATCACACTACAGACACGGAAGACGACCCGCTCCTCCAGCCCGCCCGCGTACGACTGGCAGTGGTGGGAGCTGGTAACTGGTGGTGCAAGCTTGCTGGCTGCCTGGGCCTCTCTCCCTCTCCTCCTGCCTCTCACTCACTCACTCTCTATCCCTCCCACTGCCCGGCTCTCTCTCTCTCTCTCTCTTTCTCTCTCTCTCTCTCTCTCTCTGTATCCCTGTGTTTTCTTCTAACTATTCCCCTCATCTGCTCTAACTTCCCCAATCTCTCTCTCTCTCTCTCAATTTCTCTTTTTCTCACAGTGAAAGTTGATTACTCTTTCTATACGCCACTTGCTTCTCCCTCTCTAGGATTCTCTACACACCCCTGTCACTCTCTCTTTCCCTCCCCCAATAGTAAGTTTTGTCAGAACAAACCAAGCCAGTAGAAAATCATACATACCAGTATCTATGAGGTTATTGTTTGTAAAATGTGAGGATGCATTATCGCCTCAGGGCTATTTTAGATACTGCACGTGATATTACTGTCTATTTGGGTCACCAGCTTCTCTGGTATGGAATCTTTGGTCTTGGCGGGAGTTGTAATGACTGTTTATCAGACCACAGCTTGAAGCCCAGAGAAGAACAGAACATATAACAGTAAGTAGATGCCCACGTGGTAACCCACGTAGGTTGACACACCTTACATGGAGATTACAACCTGACCCAGGAGAGCTAACGGCCACAAGGTACCTGAGTTAACCAGGCGTTATGACCGTGTTAAAGAAACTCCACCTGCAAGACACACCTGAGTGGTAATAATTAGGAAGAATTACCGACAGGCGAAATGACCACGCACCTGGGCAAACACAGCTGTCCAGACCTGACCCAAGAGAGGTCATGTTCACATTGACACAGAGTTCTCACCGCCACGTTATTATATAGCGCGGCGACATGACCGTGTTACTCAAGAAGCTACCCTCCAGCCAGTACACCTGTCACCTAGCCAAACACACCCAGATTAGTGACGACATTTTCCGGCTTGTCATCGCCAATATAAGGGCCCTGCTCCTTCCACGAGGCATTCGGATTATTATTTGAACAGGGAAGGGGCCGACAGCTCCTTCCCAGAGGGAGACTTCTCTCCCCAGCACCGAGTCTCCAGCTAGCAGAGTCTCCCAGAGGAGACATAGTCCAGCAGCACCTGGAGCTTCCCCAGCTAATGGGCCCCCCTCAGGTCACACGTGAGTCATTGCCAGAGCGATCCATAGGATGAGTTACTTATAGTGGAAAGTGTATCCAGTTCATCTTTGTTGTCCGAGAGTCATTGTATAGCAACGTAAATATAATGATCTATTAATGTGTCCTTGTCATTCAGTTAACTAATAGATAATTGTACTTAGAGTTGGTGTTTAGAAAATTCCCCTAAGAATATATATTAACAGTTAAATAACTAATCAGCCACGCTACCAACCTTCCTCACTTTACAATCCTACAACTAAATATTCTGCCTTTATCTTCAATACGAGTTTTGAATTGTTACACCCCTCTCTATCTCGTGGGGCTTCTCCAGCTCTCACTAAATTCTCTCCCCACTTCATTCTTCCCTGAAGTGTATACGAGTTTCTAATGGTGTATAGAAGCTCCCTAGTGAGTGCGTGCGTTTGTGCTCTGACCTCAATAGAGGAAAGGTCACGGCAGGTTTAGCTCCCGGGGATTAATTGTCAGTAATGGCTAGTGCTACTTGTCAACAGGGCTGTGCCCTTCAGAGGACCGAGTTAGAGAGGGCCAAGGAAGAAATCTTGAAATTAAAGGAAGTGGTAGCGAGGATGAAGGAAGAAACAAGACAAGGAAAGCCCGTGTCTGACGAAAACTTAGGCGAATGGAAGGTTGTGAGGAAAGGGACGCCCAAACTGGTGGTCAAAAAACTCACCAAGGATACGACAACAACAGCTATGTATACCAACTCTTTCAGTTCTTTGATAGATGAATTAGACGTTAGCATAGTCAGGGACAAGGCTGACAAGGAAGGTACGAAAACTTTAATTGTTGGCGATTCCCAGGTACGGTACCTGGACAGAACTTTCTGTGGTAAAAATAAAAATAGGATGAGGGTCTGTTTACCAGGAGCTGGGGTGGGGGATATAGTTGACAGAATAGACAATATCTTGTCTGGTAATGGGAACAAACCCTTTATCTGCCTCAGTGCAGGAGGCAATGAATGAGGAGCTTCTTGATAAGTTTAAGATAGTTATAGAACATATTAGGTCGAAGGGACGGATCCCTATCATATGTGGTGTCCTGCCTAGAATGAGTGTTGGCAATAAATGGTTTTCAAGGGCAGTTGGTGTCAATGGCCGTCTTGACAGGTATTGCAAGTCAATATCAGTCCCATTCATTGACAACTGGGACAACTTTTATGGCAGAAGGGACCTTTATGCTAGGGATGGGGTGCATCTGTCTTGGGAGAACATGGGAGCACGGGGGTGGAGGAGACTGCAGTGGGAGAGGGTAAACAAAGTGAAAGGTTACAGGGAAATAGTGCTAGGAATGATGACAAAACTAAATTAGGCAGGAAGTTAAAAACCTAAACGCGACAAAGAGAGGACTCAGAAAACGACTAACATAAATGTTTACTACGCAAACAGTAGAAGTATGAGAAACAAAATGGATGAAATCAGGGCGGTGGAATGTACCGAAAAAATCGATATAATAGCATTCACCGAAACATGAATAAACCAAGACTCACGTGAGTTACCTGTCGAATACGAAATTGCAGGTTACAAATTATTCCATACAGATAGGCAGATTAGGAAAGGAGGCTGGGTAGAAATCTATGTCAAGGATAATCTGAAGTGTGAAATAAATAAGGAAATAAAAACTGAGCGGAATACAGAAACAATTTGGATAGAATTAATCGATGGGAGGGAAAAATTAATCACAGGAGTAATTTATAAACCTCCTAATCTTGATAAGAGTTAATGAGCAATTTATTTGGGATGAAATGCGCAAGGCTTCCATACATAGCAAAGTCTGTATAGTAGGCGACTTTAACTTTAGCCAAATAGATTAGATTGACCTTACGGGTAACTCAGAATCAGAGGATTTTCTTGAAACAATCCAGGACTGTTACCTAAGCCAACATATAACCGAACCCACCCAGGGTAATAATTTACTCGATTTAGTTTTGTCAAACAGAGAAAACCTCATTAGTAACGTCGAGGTAGGGAAAGAACTTACCAACAGCAATCGCAAAGAAATTAGATTTAAATTAGAATTTAAGGGCAGTCGCAAAGAAAATTCTACTAAAGTCCCAGATTTCAGAAAGGCAAACTTTGATAGTTTGAAGAGGCAGCTGAGAGAAGGGGTATCACGCTTAGGGGTGAATTACATGACCTCACACAATGTACCCAAAGAGGGCGACCTCACCCTACCTGTGAGACCGGACGGTTGAGGATGACCTGATGACGAGATCTGATGTTGACGAGTTCCACAACAATTTAAATAATGAGTTACTTAATGCACAAAGGCAGAACACACCAAACAGGAAACTCAGATCAAACAACAATGACCCTAAATGGTTAAATAGTTATTTAAAGAATATTATTGGACAAAGGAAGGCTATAGGTAGGGGAATAAATCGTGGTGAAGTTTACCTCCGAGTTTATTATAAGGTATTGGCCGGTAGGGTTAAGACCGAGAGAAGAAAAGAAAAGAGGAATAATGAACTGAAGGTAGCAAGGGAGGCGAAGTCAAACCCCAAAGGATTCTATCAAATGTATCAAACTAAAACACGAGAAAAGATTGGACCAATACAATCTGATACCTGTGAGCTAATTGATAACTACGTTAAAATGAGCAATAGTCTGAATAAATATTTTTCAACAATTTTCACCACCGAAAATTTAAACATGATACCCGAGGCACCGTCTCTATACAGAGATAGTGAAGAAAATAAATTAAGCGAGATAGTAGTGACTAAGTAATGATGTTTTTAAGCAAATAGACAAACTAAAGCCTAATAAGTCACCAGGTCCCAAAGAGATATTTGCCAGAGTATTAAATGGATGTAAGGAAGAGCTTAGTATGTCCTCAGCAAGTTGTTTAACATGTCCTTAAAAACTGGTGTAGTACCAGAATCCTGGAGGATGGCGAATGTAATACCGATTTTCAAGAAGGGAGATTGATCACTATCCTCTAACTACCGTCCAATTAGTCTAACATCAATTGTAGTGAAACTACTGGAAGCAATCATTTCAAACTCTATTCGAAATCACCTGGAGAAGCACAAGTTGATCAATAATTCCTAACATGGCTTCACAAGCGGGCGTTTATGTCTAACTAATCTATTAACATTCTTTTCATCTGTTTTCGAATCAGTGGACGACGGGCACAATTATGATGTGGTATATCTCGACTTTAGCAAAGCCTTCGACAGAGTCCCCCACGAAAGACTAATAAGAAAAGTGGAGGCTCATGACATTAAAAGAGATATTCTAAAATTTATTAGGGCGTGGTTACAGGACAGGAAACAGCGAGTGAGCATTAACGACACTAAATCCGATTGGAGCAACGTCACTAGTGGAGTTCACCAAGGCTCAGTACTTCGACCATTATTATTTATTATATACATAAACAAAATAGAAATTGGCGTAGACAGCAACATAAGTAAATTTGCTGATGACACTAAAATAGGGTGTGTAATTAAATCTGACGAGGACACCGCAAAGCTACAGGAAGATCTAAAAAAATATTTCGAATGGTCTGAAAAATGTCAGATGAAATTCAATGTGGACAAATGTAAAGTTCTCAGCTTAGAAGATGTAAACAGGGAAACCAGATACCAGATGAATAACTATGTTATTGAGAAATCCGACTGCAAGAAAGATTTAGGAGTAATGATAAGTAGGAATCTTAAGCCAAGTAAACAATGTGTATTTTCTCGAAACAAAGCTAATGAAGTTCTTGGGTTCATACAAAGGAGTGTTAGTTACAAGACTAGCGAGGTCATCCTAAAACTGTATCTTGCGCTTGTGAGACCATACCCGGATTACGCAGTTCATCAGTTCTGGTCACCGTATTACAGAATGGATATAGAATCCTTGGAAAATGTTCAGAGGAAAATGACAAGACTAATCCCGGGCATTAGGAACCTTGAGTACAGAGACAGGTTAAAGCATCTTAATTTGCACTCCCTTGAGAGACGTAGAGTGAGGGGCGATATGGTAGAGGTGTATAAATGGAAATCGGGGCTAAACAAAGGGGACATTACGAAGGTACTCAAACTATATCCGATCAGGAGAGAACTCGTAATAATGGTTTTAAATTAAACAAATTTAGATTTAGGCGCAAAATAGGTAAACATTGGTTTGGAAATAGAGTAGTGGACGAGTGGAACACGTTACCAAATATCATCATTAACTCGAATACGCCGGATAGCCTCAAACATAGGTTGGATGGATATATGAGTAATAGGGGTTGGGTGTAAATGGGACTGCCTAGTATGAGCCAATTGGCCCGCTGCAGTTTCCTCCATTCTTATGTTTTTATGTGTATGCACATACAAAAATAACATTCATTTACACTCACTCACAAGCATAATTAGTCAAGATCAGATTTACACACACACACACACACACACCCACACCATCATAACACCATCTATGAGGGAATTACTACCTCACGTCAAGCCCCTCTTAACACCATCTGTGAGAGAATTACACCATGTGAGGCCCATCATAACACCATCTGTGAGGGAATTACTACACCACATCAGGCCCATCATAACACCATCTGTGAGGGAATTACTACACCACATCAGGCGTTTCATAACACCATCTGTTAAGGCTTTATTACACCACGTGATACCCCTCATAACACCATCTGTGAGGGAATTATTACACCACGTCAAGCCCCTCATAACACCACCTGTGAGGGAACTATTACACCATATGATGTCCCTCATAACACCATCTGTGAGGGAGTTACTACACCACGTGATGCCCCTCATAGCACCATCTGTGAGGGAGTTACAACACTACGTGTTTGATGTTTAACACCTCAGTGCACAAGATCTACGTGACCTCCACTGTCAACATTAATCTGTATGTTCACTGTATGTTACTTTACCTTTCTCTAATGAAGACTTTTGTTATACCACCACTGTCAATGCATGTAATAAGTCATTTATGTCCAATGCATATTTTCAGCCTTCGGGCTGCAGAACCTTTTCAATAAACCGTTAATTATTATTATTATTATCTTTACTAACATTAGTATTTGGAGAAGTCTCATTCATTACTAATAGCTTCCTTACGACCTCCGGCACTTCCGAAGGATCGTCTCCACCTTTCAGCAACTCTCCTGCGGCTTCTTCCCCTTGGATGGGAGATTTATATTTCCTCATCCTCATCACCGATGGGCTGAGGATACTCCTGCACGTTGGAAACATGTTGATGACTCCACTATTGTCATCAGTGTGAACAACAGGGCTCCTGATAACAGCGCCCTCCTAAAAAACTTGAACAGTCTCCAGAATCGGACCTCTGCCAACCATGTCAGTTTCTCTCCTCTAGCCATGTTCCAGCACCCTCTATATCACTAGGTCCCAAAGCCTCCAGCTTGTGAGTCACACCAAAGTCCTTTGACTTCTTGCGTCTTAACTAAAAAAATACCTGTAATGCAAAGACGTCTTACCTCCTTAAATCATGTATGGTTTAGCTGCCTGCTTTCTTCCTTAACAGTTATACAGCAAAGACCTCTAATGACAGTCCAAAATTATTCTCTACCCACCTTACACTATTTACCAAAAGGTATTCGGTACACTGGCCAACTCAACGTATCTATGATCACCATCGTGACCTCGTCCATTAGTTTGAGACAAAGGTGATAAATAATCTTCGTTAATATCCTTCTGCTACCTTGAGGTTCCTCTTCCACGAATAGATGAGTTGACGATCACATTTTTTTTATAGAAAAGCACTTCAACAAGTAAAAAAAAATACTGAATTTCAATATGATAACCACATTTTCCAATAAAATAGGCCAGAAAGTAAAAAAAAAAAAGAATAAAGGTTAAGGTTTTGAACAACTTTAACCTTTATTCCTTTTTTTTTTACTTTCTGCAAAACGTGACTGCAAAACGCCCAGTAGGGTGACAATAAAAAGTGAAAGTTTTTATTTTTAGATGGCCATTTGTCCAATACTGCGTACCCATGAAAAAAGAACACAGGCGAAATCCTGGGTCATTTGGACAATATTTAGAGGTAGCTCAAGCCATTTGAAGTTAACACTACTGAAATTATTATTGATTTTTTCTAATTTCTTTATTTATGAACCGATTACTATGAAACTTTGCAGGTATATGTAGAATGCAAATTCAAACTAAAGTTGTTCCTAACATTTTTTCTAAAAATGAGTAATGAGTATTTTGGCTGGTGCAGCTATTGGCAATGCAGAGGGGAGGGAGAGGCGGGTGTCAGTCGGGGTAGGGGGAAGAGGTTGTGTGCCAGTGTCTGACTGGTACAGTAGCATCAGTTGTGTGTGAGACGTGACGGTGGGTGTGTGTGCGTCGCTCTTGTTGCAGTATTACGGTTAGTACCATTGTCTTTGTCTAAAATCAATGCATCAATTTAGGTATATAACACTTTAAAAACTTTATACAAGTGATCTTGCATGCCGTATGCTTTATGGGTGCTGTTGTTTGCATAACAGTAACAACATAAGTTACATAAATGTTTTTGTTTGTTTCAGGTTCAATGGCGAGTACACGTTCAAAAACTGAAGTTTGGCTCATTGGTCAACACATAACCGAAATCACGGGTGCACAACTTCCTTCAAGAGGAGATGTTCTACGTCTGTTTTTCCACGGTCACAATGAACATAAGAAAACAGTGAATGATTCTGCGAGTGAAGTTGCAGCATCGGTTATTAGTTTCTGGAATAAAGCACGGATTCCTACCATAACTGAGAAGAGTATTGGACGAAAGGTAGTGGATCTTTTTTTAATGTGGAAGGGACTTAAAAAAAACTGCACTCGCACTACAGACACACAACGTAAGAAAGAGGAAACTTTTTGTGATGAGTTAGAGGACCTCTTCGATGTTGCCCACCCCAAGGCAATGCAGCTCTTGACCATCAAAGAAGACCGAGCATTCCTGGCAGCGCAACGAGAAAAAGGGAGAAGAGGTGTAATGGCAGGAGTAGACAAAAAGATTGCTTGTTCCATGAAGCGTCGGGAAGAAAGCAAGAGTAAGCAATCTCTACAACAGAATCAAGCCAGTTCTGCTCTTGAATATGATGAGTTGGGTTCTTCGTCTGAAACAGAATCACAATCAAGCTTGTCATCATCTACAAGTTCCCTAGCGATATCACCAGTGGTATCTTCTTCCAATCGTAAACTTGCTACTCTCAAAGTTATCACCCCTGAATTGTCAAGTACATTGGACCGCACTGGGATCAGTCACCGCTCTGCTCTCCGGATCGTCAGTGCCACGGCTGCTAGTCTAGGTCATGACCCAATGGAACTAGTTTTAAACTATGAGACAGTGCGTACTTCGCGAGCGACCCACCGTTCTGGGATTGCCAACGAAATTAAAGAAAAATTTCAACCTAGTGAAGTGCTCACTGTGCACTGGGATGGAAAAATTATTCCTGATGAACAAGGAGCGAGTGTTGACCGAATCGCCGTTCTTGTCTCCGGAATCAATACTGAAAAGCTGCTTGGTGTCCCGAAACTATTGTCAGGGACTGGACAGGCCATTGCTACAGCAGTCAGTGCAGCGCTGGAAGAGTGAAAAATATCAGAGAATGTTTCAGCACTCAGTTTTGACACAACAGCTTCAAACACTGGGCACTTGTCGGGGGCATGTGTCATTCTGGAGCAGAAACTCGGCCGCCGTCTTCTGCATCTCGCGTGTCGTCACCACATCCTTGAGCTTGTTGCCGAGAAAGCGTATTTGGAATGAATGGGGCCTTCCTCTGGACCAGATATTACTCTCTTCTCTCGCTTCAAGCATAAGTGGAAGGACATCAGTCAAGATGACTACAGCCCTCTCTCAGACCTCCCTCCAAGTTTGTACGAGAAACGAGATGACCTCATCTGTTGCTGGAAACATCATCTGGGCAAGAAGCAGCAGCCACGTGATGATTACCGTGAGGTACTGGAGCTAGCAATCAGGTGTCTCGATGGAGCTCTACCCAAGTTTAATCTCCGACGGCCCGGAGCACTTCACCGAGCACGGTGGATGGCTAAGCTCATTTATGTCATGAAGATCCTGATTTTTGCTAATCAGTTTAAACTAACTGCTCGTGAGACATTAGGCTTGAAACGATTCACATTCTTTGTGCTATAGGTGTATGTCAGTGCATGGTTCACGGCCTCCGTTCCATCCTCCGCTCCTGCTAATGATTTGCGGCTCCTCCAAGACTTGTCAGAGTACCACGACGTCAAAATATCAAGAACATGTCTCACAGTCTTCGGTCGTCACCTGTGGTACCTCAGTGAAGGCTTGGTGGGTCTTGCACTCTTCGATCCACAAGTTAATGCAACAATGAAGACAAACATAGTTCGGGCAATCGTTGAGAGGAAGGCGACCGAGGATTCACCAAAACGTGCTGCTCTTCCTGCCACATCTTCCCTTCCCACAAAGCAGCTCTCAGACTTTGCTTCTAGAGGATCAAACTTTCTATTTGAAAGTCTCAAAATGAAGACTTCTTTTTTGTCCAAGGAACCTGACACATGGTCTGATGATGAAGACTTCAAAACTGGCGTCGCAGTTGTGGGTGGTCTCAGAGTCATCAACGACACTGCAGAGAGAGGGATTGCCTTGATACAGGCATTCAACAGCAAGATCACGAAGAGTGAAGACCAGCGTCAACATCTGCTGCAGGTTGTTGAAGTGCAGAGGCGGTCACAACCAGGGACATCAAAACAGGACCTTACAAGCAAAAAGCGAAAACAATGAATGGGTTGTCCACACCTCTCCCACCCATTGATGTAAGCGTGTTCACTGCAGTTTCATTTTAAAAAGGAATTAATCATTTATATGTACAGTGTACACATAAACTTGCTCAATATGTAAATTTTAAAATAAACCGGCATATTATGAATATTCGTATTTTTTGCCTATAAGGATAAAACTTCAATTGACTTGAGCTACCTCTAAATATTGTCTAAATGACCCAGAATTTCGCCTGTGTTCTTTTTTCATGGGTACGCATTATTGGACCAATGGCCATTTCATTTAATCAATTTTAGAAATTCACCCCTATGCACTATTGTCACCCTAGCGCCCAGTGATTGGATGTGACGTCATCCACTACTGGTTCAGCTAAGGTCAGGAGTCAGCCAGCTGATTTGTATAAAAAATAATGTTAAATGAAAGGAAAATGCATCGTTGGTGCTTCGTTCCAATGTGTAAGAGTACGGACCAAGCCGCACCTGGAAAAATATTCGTCACAGAACCGAGGTAAATTTATCTACGATTCTCAACATGGGTTTGCAAAGAGAAATTCTTGTCTAACAAATCTGCTGACTTTTTTTTTAGTAAAGTCTTCGAGGTAGTAGATAATAACGACAATTATGATAATATTTACTTAAACTTTAGCAAAGCGTTTGATAGAGTACCGCATCAGAGGCTTCTGAGAAAAGTTAAGGCTCATGGTATCGAGGGGAAGTTTTAAATTGGATAAAATCATTGCTCACCGGTAGAACACAGAGGGTTTTAGATGGTGTTAAATCTGAATGGGGCTGTGTAACCAGTGGGATTCCCCAGGGGTCAGTACTGGGCCCACTCTTGTTCATAATCTACATAAACGATCTAGATACTCGGATCAGCAGTGACAAAAGCAAGTTTGCGGATGACACCAAAATAGGGCGGCAAATTAATTCAGGGCAGGATACAAATGCATTACAGGAGGATCTAAATAAACTGCAGGGGTGGTCTGAAAAATGGCAAATGAAATTCAACACCAGCAAGTGCAGCGTACCTAATATTGGAAGAACAAATACTGTCAATGTATATAGCCTTAACAACATCAACCTAGAGAAGACGACTTGTGAAAGAGATTTAGGGGTAGTTGTAAGCCCGGACCTACGGCCTAGAAACCAGTGCGTTAATGTTCGAAATACGGCAAACAGAGTATTAGGTTTAATATCTAGAAGTGTAAGTAATAAGAGTGTAGAGGTTTTATTGCAACTATATCGAGCGCTAGTCAGGCCGCACCTCGATTATGCGGTTCAGTTTTGGTGCCCTTATTATAGAATGGATATCAATTCACTGGAGTCGGTGCAGCGAAGAATGACGAAAATGATTCCGGAACTTATAAGCCTTCCATATCAAGATAGGTTAAAGAAACTAAACTTGCATTCCCTAGAAAGACGAAGAGTGCGGGGAGATATGATAGAAGTATTTAAGTGGGTGAAAGGAATCAATAAAGGTGATATAGATAAAGTTCTTATAATATTCGAGCAGGACAAGATTCGTAGCAACGGATTTAAGTTGGATAAGCTTAGGTTTAGGAGGGAGATAGGAAGGAACTGGTTCACAAATAGGGTGGTGGACGAGTGGAACAAGCTTAGCAACTTTGTAGTAAGTGCTGTAATGCTGGAAAGTTTTAAAAGGGGGCTAGATAGATTCAGTCCCTTAAATTATTAATTATTAATGTTGTTTTTAAGTATGACTCAACAATTACTAATGTATTAATCAAGAATAGCGCAACCTTGAATGTAAATGGAAGTGTTTATTGCATTCCATGTAGCAAATATGATGGAAATTATGTAGGACAGACAGGGAAAGCATTACAACTCAGAATTAAACAGTACAAGTACAATATTCGAACAGCATCTTGTGGTGGGATGAAATCCTAGACAAGGTTCTTCAAACTCCAGTGCACGAGCAGTAGATATATTCAATAAGTAGTACAAGACTTGGCGGGATAGCCGACCGATACAGAAGCGAGCACAAGGGACTCCGTGCCGTAGGCAGGCCGAAGCCGATCTGAGGGAAGTTAGCTAGCTAGGCAAGGAGAGTTGCTAGACATTACTAGGACAATAAATGAGGTCTTCTAGTTACTCGACTAGCGCGGTACAGACATAGTACATCGGTACATAGTAAGTGAACATAGGCATTAGACATAAGCATAGATATCAGACATGCTATAATAATATGTAGTAATACAGACATGTGAATAAATGGTACAATGAATGGTAACAGAGTCCTGCCGTCAGGCGTGTTCACATATCTTGGTATTTACATATCTATACACATCTGAAAGCAGTGTACTGTTCGTTCATGTTACAGTAGGACAAATAATCATCCCATAGATTTGGAAAACAGCTTAGAATGTATAAATCATCATGTGTCACAGAAAGACTTCTGGTTGATGCAAGTTTGATTAGAGAATTAAATTCTATAAACCTTAGTGATTGTCAGTACAAAACTGATAATATGTTACACAAATTTATTTGTCAGTGGCCCAAGGTTAAAACTGCTTTGAAAGCATTCGAGTTAGATGTAGGATAGAACATAAGAACATAAGAAAATAAGAAGTCTGCAATAGGCCGGTTGGCCTGTGCATGGCAGCTCCTGTCGAGAGTTACTACCACTCTCTATCATCCATGAATCTATCTAGTCTCCTTTTGAAACTTTCCTGAGTTCCCGCACTTACTACAAAGTTGCTAAGCTAAACCTAAACTTATCCAACTTGAATCCGTTGCTCCGAGTCCTATCCTGCTCGGATATTATAAGAACTTTATCTATATCCCCTTTATTGATTCCTTTCACCCACTTAAATACTTCTATCATATCTCCCCGCACTCTTAGTCTTACTAGGGAATGCAAGTTAAGTTTCTTTAACCTATCCTGATATGGAAGGTTTCTAAGTCCCTGAATCATTTTTGTCATTCTTCGCTGCACCGACTCTAGTGAATTTAAATCCATTCTATAATAGGGGTACCAGAACTGAACCGCATAATCGAGGTGCGGCTTGACTAGCGCAAGATATAGTTGCAATAAGACCTCTGCACTCTTGTTACTTACACTTCTAGATATAAAACCCAATACTCTGTTTGTCTTATTTCGAACATTAACGCACTGTTTTCTAGGCCGTAGGTCCGGGCTTACAAGTACCCCTAGGTCTCTTTCACAAGACGACTTCTCTAGGTTGATGTTGTTAAGGCTGTATACATTATAAGTATTTGTCCTTCCAATATTAAGTACGCTGCACTTGCTGGTGTTGAATTTTATTTGCCATTTTTCAGACCACCCCTGCAGTTTAATTAGATCCTCCTGTAATGCATTTTCATCCTGCCCTGAATTAATTTGCCGCCCTATTTTGGTGTCATCCGCAAACTTGCTTATGTCACTGCTCATCCCAGTATCTAGATCGTTTATGTAGATTATGAACAAGAGTGGGCATAGTACTGACCCCTGGGGAACCCCACTGGTTACACGGCTCCACTCAGATTTAACACCATCTACGCTGACCCTCTGCGTTCTATCGGTGAGCCATGATTTTATCCAATTTAATACTTCCCCTCGATACCATGAGCCTTAATTTTTCTCAGAAGCCTCTGATGCGGTACTCTGTCAAATGCTTTGCTAAAGTCTAAGTAAATAACATTGTAATTTTCGTCATTATCTACTACCTCGAAGACTTTCCTATAAAACGTTAGCAGATTTCTTAGACAAGATTTTCCCTTTGTAAACCCATGTTGAGAGTCGTAGATTAATTTGCTTTTCTCTAAATGCGATCGGATGCTATCTGCTATAATTGATTCAAGAAATTTTCCCACTACTGACGTCAAACTGATCGGCCGGTAATTTGACGCTGATGCTCTGTCTCCCTTTTTGAATATGGGTACTACATTTGCCTGTTTCCACAAGTCTGGTACAACTCCAGTGTCTAATGATTTTGTAAATAAGTTTACGAGGGGCCCGCTAATCTGTTCCCTACACTTTTTCAAGACTCGAGGGAAAATTTCATACGGCCCTGTGGATTTTGTTTTCTTCAGTTTATTTATCTTCTTAAGAACATCCTCTTTTCTGATAGTGATATTCTTTAATTTCTCTTCTTCCTTTCCCTTAAATATCAGTTCCACCTCTGGAATTTCATCGCAAATTTCTTCTGTGAAAACTGATAAGAAGTAGCTGTTCAATGCTTTGCTTATTTCTTCACCGCCATTTATCACTTCTCCCCTCCCTGACTTTAAAGGCCTAACTTTGTCCTTGACCTTTGTCCTATATACCTGGAAAAATCCCTTGGGATTCGCCTTGGATTCTCTTGCTATTTTGATTTTATAGTCTCTCTTTGCTTTCCTTACATTTTTCTTAACATTCCTAGATAGTTCATTATACCTATTTCTGAGCTGCTCCTCCCCTCCCTTTAATTTCTTATATATTCCTTTCTTTATTCCTATGTCATGTTTAAGTTCTCTGGTCATCCACCTTGGCTCATTCTTATTTGACCTAATTTTTCTGTATGGTATATTTTGTTCTTGTGCTTTATGTAGTATACTAGTGAATATATTATAGTCATGATCAATTGTTGTGTCATCTATGACCTCACCCCTTCCTACTGGGGACTGACGTGACTGTTCCCAGGTGACCTCACCTAGGTACCTTCTTAACCCCTGATAATCCGCCAACCGAAAGTTTGGGACTCTGACCATATTGTCATTGTTTTTCGTTTCCCAATTTAGGGTGAACCTGATTTCTCTGTGATCACTCTTACCTAGTTCTTCCCCTACTGTGATATCTCTGATAATATTTTCTTTATTTGTTAATACTAGGTCTAATATATTGCCACCTCTAGTAGGTTCTGTAATTAGTTGTTTCAAAAAATTGTCCTGTACTGCGTCTAGGAAGTCTTCAGATTCATAGTCGCCTACAATGTTGTCCCAGTCAATATTTCTGAAGTTGAAATCCCCCATAATGCATTGGTTGTTATATTTTGCTGCCCTACTCATTTCCTGCCATATGGGATGAGCTGCTTCTTTGCCAAGACTTGGGGGGCCTGTAAATCACTCCCATCATTAGTTTTTCTCTTCCTTCCGTGATTTCTACCCACACAGACTCGGTTCCTATTTCACCCTTTATTGCATTATTAATACAACATTTTAATGTATCCTTGACGCAGAGTGCGACCCCTCCCCCCTTCCTACCTTCCCTGTCTTTGTGAAAAAGGTTGTACCCTTTTATGTGGTACTCTGATAAAAAATTTTTGCTCGCCAGATTCATCCAAGTTTCGGTGATTGCTATGACGTCTACATTCTCGGTACATACAACCGCTCTCAGCAAGTCTATTTTATTTCTAACGCTCCTACTGTTTGTATAGTATACATTTAAACCTACCCTTCCCTGGTCCTGTTTTACCCCTTGTCCTGAGCAACTAATTTTACTTCCCAGGACCTGCTTGTTTTTTGACTCCCACTTTCCCCGACCTCTCTCTACTGGCGAAACCCCCCCTTCGGAGTGACAAATTCACGCTCCAGGGATGCAGACAACGTCTTTACCCCCTCACGAGACAAGTGTACTCCGTCGCGACTGTACAGGTAGTCGTTGCCATAGAATCGTTGCCAGTTATCAATGAATGCCCAACCATTGTTTGCACAATGTTTTTCCAGTCGGCAATTTATAGCAATTGTCCTGGACAGCCATTCACGACCAACCCCTCTTCTAGGCAAGACACCACATACTATCGGGATCGGTCCCCTATCTCTAATCTTCCCCAGCGCCTCCCTATACCTCTTGAAAAGTTCCTCACTGCTAACCTTTCCTATGTCGTTTCCTCCCACACTAAGACACACTACTGGATTGGTACCCTCCCCTGACAAAACCCTGTCTAACCTCTCGGCTACATGCCCTATCCCAGCCCCAGGAAAACACACCCTAGTCCTAAGTTTCCTATCTCTCGCACAAAAAGCCCTATCCACAAAACTCACCTGGTTGTCCCCAACTACCACGACTTTACCTGTGTGCAGGGTTTGTACAACTGCCCTTTCCTCTCCTTTATCCATACCGTCCTGCCTCTTCTCTTCCTCGCCAGCTTCCTGCAGCACCTGGTAAGGGTTACTACACTCCACACCCTGGTCAGCTTTCCTGAGCCTGACCCTAGTCCCCTTGGAGACAACCACTCTCCACGCCTGCTCCTCCTTCGCAGGTGTCCTGCTAGGCAGGACACCTACCTGAAGGAGTTCCGTCCTGAGGGCTTCATTTTCCCCCTTTAGAGTGTCAACCTCACTGCTCAACTGCCCCAGCTGCCTTAACAGAGTGGCAAGGAGGTCGTATCTCCCCACACTCCCCTCCTCTTCCCCCAAGACACAACGATCCAAGGCGGCCATTTTCCTTGGTCTCTAACGGGAGCACTTGCGGGCACGACATTCTCCAAGCTGGGTCAGGTAGCAACTCAAGCTGGGTCCCTTTTTTTTGACATGATTTAACATTGACTAGTTAAATCGCCCTTCCTTTTAAGCTTCTTTGTGTGTGTGTGGTGGTATTGGTGTGCGGATTAGTGGATGTCGTGTTTATGACCTGACCTCATGTTTAATAAGGTCCTGTGTAATTAAGTCTCTCTCGGTCCTTAGTTGCCTCTGAAGATGTCCTGAATAAAGACGAAAGCTAAGGTGCTCCATTGCTTCCCTTTTTCCTGGGCTCGTGGGCCGTGGGTTCGAATCCTGGAGGGTTGAGGTGATGATTGTATATATATATATATATATATATATATATATATATATATATATATATATATATATATATATATATATATATATATATATATATATATATATATATGTATATATATATATATAAATATATATATATATATATATATATATATATATATATATATATATATATATATATATATATACATATATATATATATATATATATATATATATATATATATATTTATATATACATATATATAAATATATATATAGCATGCCTTTAGCAAACTTGTTTAGTATGTCATTAAAAACTGCCCAGTATCCCTTTACAGTATATTACCGGTCAACCTGTGGTATACAAGAATACCAACACCTGTCTTATGCTTTTCACCACCTGAATATTTGAAGTAAAATCATCACCTCTAATGCTGTTTGAACCTGTACATATTACTTCACTTAATCTTAGAATGTCCAACTGCAATCTATTAATTTTCCTCCAAACATTTGAGCATTTCACACATTCCATGTTCCAACCTTCATTTTTTTTAGGGGAATAGCCTGTACTTCCTGCCTCTCTGTGACACACTGTCTGCAAGCACAGAAGGCAATGCAGTTAGACCTGTGGTGACGATGATCCAACAGATGTACGGAACAAATCAAAACAAGAATAGGGCAACCCAAAACAGCATTTAATAACGTAAAAGACCTACTAAAAAGGGACATTAACTTGAAATGTACAGAAAAAAATATATGAGATACTTTGGTCATATAATTAGGGATGGAGGAATAAAAAAAATATTAATGGGCAAGTTGAGGGTAGGAAGACCAAGGCATGTCAGAGACTGGGATGGATGAATTAAATTAAAAACTGGGTCCCCAGAGAAATACCAAACCTTAGAGGATTGGTAAAAAATAGCCCGAGAACGTTTAGAGTGGAGGACTGTGGACGTCAACCCTCGGATATGAAGACGGTACTATGATTATAACAACCCCGACCATGATAATAACACCTACGACCATGATTATAACACCTACAACCGTGATTATAACAACCACGCCCATGATTATAATAACCACGACCATGATTATAACAACAACGACCATGATTATAACAACAACGACTATGATTATAACAACCACGACCATGATTATAACAACCTCGACTATGATTATAACAACCACGACCATGATTAAAACAACCACGTCGTTGATTATAACAACCACGACCCTGAATATAATAACCACGCCCATGATTATAACAACCACGAACATGATTATAGCAACCACGACCATGATTAAAACAACCACGACCATGATTATAACAACCACGATCATGATTATAACAACCAACGACCCTGAATATAATAACCACGCCCATGATTATAACACGACCATGACTATAACAACCACGACCATGATTATAGCAACCACGACCATGATTATAACAACCACGATCATGATTATAACAACCACGACAATGATTATAACAACCACGACTATGATTATAACAACCACGACCATGATTATAACACCTACGACCATGATTATAACAACCACGACTATGATTATAACACCCACATCCATGATTATAATAACCACGACTATCATTATAACAACCACGACCATGATTATAACACCTACAACCGTGATTATAACAACCACGACTATGACTATAACACCCACGACCATGATTATAACAACCACAACTATAATTATAACAACACGACCATTATTATAACAACCACGACTATGATTACAACAACCACGACTATGATTATAACACCCACTACCATGATTATAACAACTACGACCATGATCATAGCCACGACCATGATTATAACAACCACGACAATGATTGTAACAACCACGACCATGATTATATCAAGCACGACTAAGATTATAACACTCAGGACTATGATTATAACACCTACGACCATGATTATAACAACTACGACCATGATCATAATCACGACCATGATTATAACAACCACGACTATGATTGTAACAACAACGACCATAAATATAACAACTACGACCATGACTATAACAACCAAGACTATGATTATGACAACCACTACTATGATTATAACTACCACGACCATGATTATAATAACCACGACTCTAATTGTAACAACCACGACCATGATTATAACAATAAAAACTATGATTATGACAACCACTACTATGATTATAACAACCACGACCATGATTATAACAACCACCACCATGAGTATAACAACCTCGACTATGATTATAACAAACACGACTATGATTATAACACCCACGACATTGATTATAACAACTATGACCATGATCATAACCACGACCATAATTATAACAACCACGACTATGATTATAACAAACACGACTATGATTATAACAACCACGACCATGAGTATAACAACCACGACTATGATTATAACAAACACGACTATGATTATAACAACCACGACTATGATTATAACGCCCACGTCCATGATTATATTCAACCACGACTATCATTATAACAACCACGACCATGATTATAACAACCACGACTATGATTATAACACCTACGACCATGATTTTAACACCTACGACCATGATTATAACAACCACGACTATGATTATAACACCCAAGACCATGATTAGAATAACTACGACCATGATCATACCCACGACCTTGTTTATAATAACCACGACTATGATTATAACAACCACGACTATAATTATAACACCCTCGACTATGTTTATAACAACTACGACCATGATCATAACCACGACTATGTTTATAATAACCATGAATATGATTATAACAACCACGATCATGATTATAACAACCACGACCATGATTATAACAACCACGACCAAAGATTATAACACCCACGACTATGATTATAACACCTACGACCATGATTATAACAACCACTACAATGATTATAACACCCACGACCATGATTATAACAACTACGACCATGATTATAGCAACCACGACTATGATTATAACAACCACGCCCATGATTATAACAACCACGACCATGATTATAACAACAACGACCATGATTATAACAACCACGACTATGATTATAATAACCACGACCAGAATTATAACAACGACGACCATGAATATAATAACCACGACCATTATTACAACAACCACGACAATGATCATAAAAACGACAGTGATTATAACAAACACGACTATGATTATAACAACCTCGACAATGATTATAACACCCACGACCATGATTATAACAACTACGACCATGATCACAACCACGACTATATTTGTAGCAACCACGACCATGATTATAATAACCACTACCATGGGGAGCATCGTGATACAACATTAGTATCGTTTCACGAGGTGTATCAGGTACGACAATTTGGGTAACAATACCCTCAGTTGTCTGCTTGGAGCGAATGAGTTTTTCTCATCGTAGTTCCAATTGATTGAACGGAAGAGGTAACTTTGGAAGATTTGCCTCCTCCCCTGACTCTAGAGCGAAAATGACTGTAGACCACAATGGATCGAGTCATTGTTCATCCCTTACTTGCGAGTGGCAGAACGATGATAGACGCTTCATTGGTGCTATGTTTCTGGACAAAGCGTCTGCTACCACATTTGCTCGTCCCGGTAAATACTTGAACTCGGGTTTAAATTCTTGAATGGTCAGATACCAGCGTGCTAGTCTACCTGAAAGATTTTTACCGTGAAACAGCTCTGTCACTGCCACGTGATCTGTATAGACGGCTATTTTATAACCAAAAATTATGTCTTTAAACTTCTTCAGTGCCCAAACAACAGCTAACGTTTCTAGGTTACTGAATAACGTGTTTCAGCATCATTAAGTTTACGACTTGCAAAAGCAATCACTCTATATTTTCCTCGTGCGTCCAGCTGCATAAGTAGAGCGCCTATTCCCTGTATTGAGGCTTCGGCGCACAGAATAAATTCTTGAGGGTAGTCAGGAAATGCTAAAACTGGGGCATTGGTAAGTGCTGTCTTCAGTGCACTAAAACTATCTTCTTGCTCGGCATTCCATACAAAAGTTGCTTCCTTCCTAAGTAGCTTAGTCAAGGGTGAAGCTAATGTCGCATAACCTTCAATAAAAGAATGATAATATCCAGATAATCCAAGAAAACTATGTCCTTTATCAACAAAGCATTTGACAGAGTACCGCATCGGAGGCTTCTGAGAAAAATTAAGGCTCATGGTATCGAGGGAAAAGTTTTAAATTGGATAAAATCATGGCTCACCGATAGAACGCAGAGGGTCAGCGTAGATGGTGTTAAGTCTGAGTGGGGCCGTGTAGCCAGTGGGGTTCCCCAGGGGTCAGTACTAGGCCCACTCTTGTTCATAATCTACGTAAACGATTTAGATACTGGGATCAGCAGTGACATAAGCAAGTTTGCGGATGACACCAAAATAGGGCGGCAAATTAATTCAGGGCAGGATGCAAATGCATTACAGGAGGATCTAAATAAACTGCAGGGGTGGTCTGAAAAATGGCAAATGAAATTCAACACCAGCAAGTGCAGCGTACTTAATATTGGAAGAACAAATACTTATAATGTATACAGCCTGAACAACATCAACCTAGAGAAGTCGACTTTGTGAAAGAGACCTAGGGGTACTTGTAAGCCCGGACCTACGGCCTAGAAAACAGTGCGTTAATGTTCGAAATAAGGCAAACAGAGTATTGGGTTTTATATCTAGAAGTGTAAGTAACAAGAGTGCATAGGTCTTATTGCAACTATATCTTGCGCTAGTTAGGCCGCACCTCGATTATGCGGTTCAGTTCTGGTGCCCCTATTATAGAATGGATATGAATTCACTAGAGTCGGTGCAGCGAAGAATGACAAAAATGATTCAGGGACTTAGAAACCTTCCATATCAGGATAGGTTAAAGAAACTTATTTTGCATTCCCTGGAGAGACGAAGAGTGCGGGGAGATATGATAGAGGTATTTAAGTGGGTGAAAGGAATCAATAAAGGGGATATAGATAAAGTTCTTATAATATCCGAGCAGGATAGGACTCGGAGCAACGGATTCAAGTTGGATAAGTTCAGGTTTAGGAGGGAGATAGGAAGAAACTGGCTCACAAATAGGGTGGTGGACGAGTGGAACAAGCTTAGCAACTTTGTAGTAAGTGCGGGAACTCTGGAAAGTTTCAAAGGGAGGCTAGATAGATTCATGGATGATAGAGAGTGGTAGTAACTCTCGACAGGAGCTGCCATGCACAGGCCAACCGGCCTATTGCAGACTCCTTATTTTCTTATGTTCTTATGTTCTTATGTAACAGTTGTAGGACGCGGCGACAGCCTTAACTTTGCCATCAACTGTATGAATGCCGTCACCGTCAACTACATGACCAAGGAATTGGATTCTGGATTTTAAAAATTCACATTTAGAGAGTTTGACTTTGAGTCCTGCTGTATAAAGTTTTGGGAAAATTTCACGGAGTTTAGCAATATGAGTATCTACATCCTTACTGACTGCGATGAGATCATCCAAGTAGGCACACACTATGGTCCCTATCAACCCTGCAAACAAGGTGTGATCATCCTTTAAAAAGTCAGTGGGGCATTTCTGAGACTGAAAGGCATCCGCAAGAATTCAAAATGACCCAAAGGAGTACTAAAAGCAGTAATCTCTCGAGATTTTTCAACCAGAGGTATTTGCCAATAACCGCTAAGCATATCAAGGTCGCTAAATACAGCATTATCCTTGCCTAAGGATTGTAGAATATCACTCAAGACAGGCATTGGGTACCTATCTGGGATAGTATTTTCATTGATGCACCTAAAATCAATTACTGGGCGCCAACCTCCATCCTTCTTGGGGACTAAAAATAATGGACTATCGAAAGGGGATTTTGATGATGCAAAATATCCTGACCCATGCCCTGGACTACAGCCCGCTGGCTATGTGGTAATCGGTGAGCTGGTTTGTGCCTTGTTATAGGGATATGTGATGTGAGGTTAAATTTGTGTGACCCAGCTGTTCCCTGGTAAAGCTGCAATGTTTCGGTAGTTAGCAACTAACTCAAGGAGCCTAGTCTTGCCTTGAGGGTGATCAATCACCTTAACATGTGGTGTTATTTTATCTGTCCTCTCCTGTCTGATTTGTTTAATTGAAGGTGAAACACTACCAACTAGGAATTGCGTAGGCTGTTGGGCAACATGGTTATGATAAACTAGAAAATCACACAAATGACATCCTTTCAAAATTCGTAACGCGCCTGTTCTGTTGAGACCTAGAACGTCTGTTAAACCGCCAGACCGAATCGTGTTCAATGTAGATTCGCACGATAAGCCTTTAACCTTGCATGTTTCCGTAAGACAGACTACACCCGCCCCCGTGTTCACGTCAGGTAAAACAACAGTGGCTCTAATGATTTCCTCATTCTGAAAATGGAGAGTACCCGTTAAGACTGCAGGTACGATCGGCCAACTATTGCTGCTATATTCACGCTGGGGAAGTGAGTCTTTGGGGTCTTGGACTCGCTTTGACTCAGAATCCATCGTCCTCGTAGTAGGAGCGCTGGACAACACATTCACCCTTGCGGAGAGCATTGGTACAGACGTGTGCATGGCACTGTAGGAAATTCCATTAACAGTGATAGTATGTTTGCTTGGCTGAACATCTATCAAATTAGTTTTAAGAGTTGGAAGACCTGTTAAACCGTCAGCTGGTAAATTAAAGTCTTGGTCTATATAAAAATCTGCAGAAAAGGATATACCATGTCTATAAAAACGTAGTGTAATGTTACATTCCTGTTATGTCCAGCTGAATACCGGAAACTCTTGAGAGATCGGTGTCAGTAGGTCGAATCAAAAATTCTCGGTGAGGGGATCTACTTTGTAACTCTTGATAGGATGCCAATGAAAGTACGTTTGCACAAGCACCCGTATCAATGTTTAATGCTAACTTGACTGACCCGACCCTCGCCGGAATTGATAACACTTCCGCTTTGGTTAACGCCGCTATTAACGAGACTGTAACAGAAGCGGTGTCGCGTGTTGGTAGTGTTGTACCTACCCTATGCCGGTCTGGGACTGACGTTGGTCTTCCCCCGACTTCTTGTGAAACGATGAGTCGACTTAGCGTGGTGGGATACCTGGGGTAATTCCATTCCTATTTGTCTACATCGTCGGACAACTACACAATCTTCCGTAGTATGGGTGGGAGAATAATGATATAAACACCACACGTCAGCTGTCTGGTCTGAAGCAGACCTGGTTTGAGCAGCTGTTGCATAAGTCTTAGGTGAGCCTAGTCGCTGTGGTGGTTGAGGGGTTGGTTTGTTTTTAGGCTTAGCACCACTTCGGTGGAGTTGGTAACAAAAATCAACAGTATGATCATTTTCTTTGTAATGTGTGCATAATAAATGTTGCTTCTTTATTGCTGAGTTCTTGGGAACTCGTTGCTGAATTGACGCTACAGGTGTTACTGCCCTTGCTAGGGGAGTACGTGATGATTTAATAACGATCTTGGCTGCATAATCCAAAATGTCCTCATCGGGCTTATAATCATGTGTCTTTGCATGAATATATGCTCGGTAACGGATTGTTAGGATGAATCCAAGGAACTCCATTAATTGTGCAAAACTTTCTAGAGACAGACCTTGCCAGCAAGGGAAACACTTCTCATCGTGTAATCTGCGCGTATCTTCTGTGGCAGATGATCAACCTACCTAAACATCCAGTTCAGGTGACCCTGTTATGCGCCTTATTCAAATAGACCATTTAAAGTCTTCTTAAACTTCCCATAAGTCGGATGTGCAAGACCACTAGCGTCCAAATGTTGGCTAGCATAACTTTCTTCTTTGATGTGACCGCGTAAAATTGCCTTGTGTTCATCATAACTTGTTATTTGAATATTTTTCGTTACATCATCACATGACCTTAAAAATGTGGCTACACAATAGTCATCCTCCGCCGTAAGCTCGCGAATGCGATCACTGCGAGACAATACTTGATCAATGTTAGGTTGGTTAGATGACATGCTGGTATTAGATGTAGCCATGGTTAGTGAGTTGCTAGACAACTTAGATCTAACTGAAAGATGCGTGGATGCAATTGAGAAAGTAATCTCTGACACACTGTGACATTCTGTAAACTGAGAGGTATCCTGCCCGTAATCAGGTGTTATATTGTACGTATTACCTGACCTTAGGGTTCCACGACATAAATCATCATGCGATTGATCACTTAAGTGTTCACTACTCTCAACAGAAATGTCTCGAAAGTAATGGTGCTTGCGTTTCTTGCGAATCTATTAATTCTATGTGTTCAGATTTTATACTAGTACCAGTGGCTAGTACAGCGTCAGACTTAAGTGCGTAGTCAGAACTATCTGAAACGTTATCATAAATCTCCTTCAAATCGGTAATATCTGAACTCATTAAATTCAAAAAATCATCCATCAGTGTTAAATAGACATGAAAAGTCAGTCTACACAAAAAACTTGCCTAGCCATTTACGGTAAATGTTTGAAAAATATCGTAATAATTGGCAGGAACAAAAATTATTACTGGTTCTAGAGAACTTCAATGTATTTATATATATATCAAATAATAATAAATAAGACACATAAATTAAACATTAGCCTACACGATGTATAACGTGTGATACTGTGCTGTAGGATATTAGGGTGTGTCATACGGAGGCGAATTTTTTTTTTTTGAGTTTGAAAAATCGGCCCATGGTATTAATGATGTAGTTCTATGTGCAGAATCATGTGATATCTTCAGATTTGAAAGGTTTTCATTTTTTGCTAGGTAAATTTTAACTTGAAATCTTATGAATATTCAGTATTCCCACCCTTTTACCAACACCACTAAATAGCTTATTTAAAGTAAAGTAAATGTATCAGGTTAATTTATTAGGATGAAAATGATCCAGAATAGTGAAACGAATGATCTTGACACATTTATTAAATTTAATATTCCTTTAGAAAACAAAATCATCAAATACAAAAACCGGTTTTACTACTACGACCCGGTGTTGCTGCACACCATAGAGAACATGTCTTTCTTGCTTCTGTTTCTACTCATCACCTCCCTGCTGACCACCTGAGCTCGGATGTAGCCTTCCCTCCTCTCCTGGCTGTACACGTGACTGCTGGCCTCGCTCACTTGCTGTACACAACGCTCTATACTCTGGGTGTGCGAGGGCCAGGCAGGGACATGCATGGGGTTGTCCAGGAAAGCTCTGACTTGAACATTGGTGAGGCTGCAGGTAAGAGGGGGCTCACTGCCAGCCTGGATGTTATCCAGATCTATGAGATCAGTGAGGGTCTTGGCACCTAGATTGACTTCAGGAGTCTTCCTGACCCTGAAGGAATCGTCACCAACTGATTCGTCATGCCCAGATTCTCTCATAAGTCTCATATCCAAGATCTTTTTGACTGCCACTCTTCTCTCCTCCTCATCCTTACTGCAGAGCATTGTCTGCAGAACTGCCTCGGGATGAGCATACCAGGAAGACCTCCTCACAGTCTGCTCCACAATCTGAACAAACTTCCTTGGCTGACTCCTCAGGAGCTCAAGCTAGAAGAGAACATGCCTCGGACCTTCGGAGAACGATGACTTGACCTTGGTGTTGAACCAATTTGGCAAGTAGACACTCACGATGAATTGGACAATAAGTCTCAGGTTGTGAAGCTAGTTCCCTTTCAGTTTATGATGAGCGACCCAAATTCTGCAGAACCTGAGAGCCGTTGTGAGCCACCTAGAATGTGAGACTGGACCTATCTGCAGGTAAGCAAGTCTATCAGGTATGACCCCAGTTTTGATGGCACTGCAAATCATGTAACCATAGTACTGGTCAGTACTCAGGCCGTCAATGACAGTATGTGCAAGCTCAACGAGTGGAGGGCCAACTGGGATTTTTTCAAAGCTCGGATTTATTTCTAACTCAGTGGCAGAGTCCAGCATCTTGCCAAGAGGACCAGACCATCTGTTGTTTGAAAGAGTCTTGCCATCCAGCTCCTGGATCAGATGTCTGAGTGGCAACTCGTTGGTGTGGATATCACAAACAATCCAGACCAGCTTCCTCCAAATCTTCCGCTCTATCCACTGTATGACCCCCCCTTGCCACCCTGTGTTCGTGTTGGTGCTGTCCCCTCCAATGGCCTGCAGGGTCTGGTCTACGTTCCTCTCTCTGAGCCAGTTCACAATGTTATCTGCCACTATCTCAGCTGGTTTCCTGATGTCATCTTTCTCTGGAGTGAAATGCCACAAATACTTCCCTCCTGGTTCACTGCAGCAGGAGTAGTGTTCCTCCTTCACCATGGCAGGGAACAACTTGTCAGAATCTCCAACTTTCATGTACACTTTAGTGTCATCCCTTCTCCCATCAAAGAACAAACAATTGATTCCATTTTTCTTATCCCCTTATCAAACTCCTCTTCTAGGTTACTGACAAGTTTCTCCTGAGCTCTCCTTACTTTGTTATGATCTATCACCAGGTGAACATCATCAGGTGTTATCAAACCACCGTCAACCCAGGCAGCTGTTGCTATCTCTGCAGTTTCTCTGAGACCAGTGTGGTGTCGCATGCTGGCCAGAGCTATGCTCAGGATATCTTTCCTATTTCGAATCTTATGCCTGGAAGGTTTGGGATCATTATTTTCTGGGTTAGGGACAAAGTCACCATTCTCCTGGTCAGCACTCCAATCATCGGCCTTTTTTACCTCACCCTGGGCCTTCTCAAGTCTCTTTTCCTCGGCAACTCTTCTCCTCTTCTGTCTCTCTGTGGCAGCCTCCTGTCTCTTGGACTCCGGAATATCTTGGCTAGAAATCATGAGAGCCCCTATACTGCCAGTCTTCTCTCTCTGTGCTTTGACAAATGCCAGTTCGATCACAGGAATCTTCAGTTCACGCTTGCAAATACAGGAGATGTGGGCCTCGGATTTACAGTCACGATCGCATCCAAACTCAGGACAGAGAACAATTGGGCACTTGCAAGTAATTATGTCAAATAACTGGTCCAGTTGCTTGGCAAAGCTGTCCTTAACTGCAAGTTTTCCTCTCCCAAGAGAGATATCTCTTGCCTTTTCCCAACTGGCTAGCAGTCTCTCACTAATCTTCTTCTGACTTGTTATGACTGGAGGCTTGAACTGAGCGTTAGCCAGAGTGTACTGTGCCAAGACAGCTTTGGTCATATCACTGGCAATGTCTTTGTTTGTGTAAGTTCTTTGGTTCTTTTCACTGATTTGCCTGATTAAAACACCGTATCTCAAAGCATCTCTCAAAGTAGGCAACTCCGACTTCAGGAGCTCTTTCCCAGACCCAAGATAGTGACTGAGATGGCTGGATTTTTGGTTCCTCGTCCTGACACAAGCAGCCATCGCAAATATTTTCAACTTATAAATGCATCAGAATCTGAAACAGAAAAAAATATTGTTAGTTGGGTTGTTAAAGAATGAAGTCAGAAAGCAATGTTCACTATTTAATTGTAATGCACTAATGCAGCTGTACGTTAGATTTTCGATAAATTTCACGCTAAAATTTACCTAGCAAAAGGTTGCAAAATATTGAAACTGAAATTATTTTCTGTTTATATACACTAAAATCTACCAAAAAAGTGATGGGCCATTAGTTTTAGCTGATCTTCCCTCCTATGACACACCCTAGTAGGATATGTTAATGTGTGTTTAATATAGTGTGTCCTTATCCTACCGATTACTGTTGGCTTGATTGTAGAAGTCTGGGAATTTCTTTAAAATCTGGCCTTTAATCCCGTAGACTTCAGCGGCTTGGCTGACAGTCAGCTGGTCGAGATTCACGGTTAGGGTTGCTGGTGTGTAGTTTAAAGATGAGGTCCTTGAAGAATTCGTGATGGTGTTTGGTGTTGACGAGATTAACCACAGTCAACCACTAGAGGGGTGATGGATGGCGAACCCGATGAACTTGGAGTTCACTGATGTCGTCAGGCGATCCTGTGAGGTCACACAGGTAAATGCACCTTGGAGATGGTAGACCTCTTGGATATGATTGAGTATGACTGGTCAAGTAGTTGGCCTGTACCAGATGTAGTTGATTTCACAAAGAATTTACAACAGTCTGTTTTTATAAACCACAGACAGACTTAGTTAAACTTCTTGGTGATGTCTAACAGGTATTTCTCGCAACTGTGCCTTGGGCACAGAGTTGTACTGTAGCTGTATGGGTTGGTTGTTCTTTGAAAAGGGAAAAAAATGTACAGACAGCGTCTCCACAACACTTGAGAGTTGGGGACAGTAGGGTGTCTGAGACGTTGGAGTCTTTGTAGTGATGGGTACCCACACTCCAGGCTAAAAAGAACGTATTGGGTCACGTCCACTTGAGATTGGGACTCAAGTCATCGGCCTGTCGTCTCGGGGTGTTGCCACACTACAGTGAATTATTGTTAACTCACTTATTAAAGGTTATTGAGATTTTATTTTATGCCGATCTGGGATGACATTTAAATATATCACTTGACACATAACGCTGCTCACGAGAATATAATATACGGTATGGAGTCTGTTGCCTTGGAGAATGACACTTAGAAAATTTCACTGTTACTTGGGTTACAGTGACGTCAGTTCCTTGCACAGTTTAGATACACTGCTTCACTGGTTCAGTTAATGGTTCTATCTTTTTGCTGCCACCTTTATATATAAGCTTTGGGTAGAGTTCCCTTAACTTGGCTTATATATAAATAAGTTGAAGGGTTAAGTTACAAACCCAAAATGGTCTCTTCTCCATTTATTAGTACAACTATAGTGGATGATCTCATCGTAGTCAGTAAGGATGTAGATACTCATATTGCTAAACTCCGTGAAATTTTCCCAAAACTTTATACAGCAGGACTCAAAGCCAAACTCTCTAAATGTGAATTTTTAAAATCCAGAATCCAATTCCTTGGTCATGTAGTTGACGGTGACGGCATTCATACAGTTGATGGCAAAGTTAAGGCTGTTGCCGCGTCCTACAACTGTTGATAAAGGACATAGTTTTCTTGGATTATCTGGATATTATCATTCTTTTATTAAAGGTTATGCGACATTAGCTTCACCCTTGACTAAGCTACTTAGGAAGGAAGCAACTTTTGTATGGAATGCCGAGCAAGAAGATAGTTTTAGTGCACTGAAGACAGCACTTACCAATGCCCCAGTTTTAGCATTTCCTGACTACCCTCAAGAATTTATTCTGTGTACCGAAGCCTCAATACAGGGAATAGGCGCTCTACTTATGCAGCTGGACGCACGAGGAAAATATAGAGTGATTGCTTTTGCAAGTCGTAAACTTAATGATGCTGAAACACGTTATTCAGTAACCTAGAAACGTTAGCTGTTGTTTGGGCACTGAAGAAGTTTAAAGACATAATTTTTGGTTATAAAATAGCCGTCTATACAGATCACGTGGCAGTGACAGAGCTGTTTCACAATAAAAATCTTTCAGGTAGACTAGCACGCTGGTATCTGACCATTCAAGAATTTAAACCCGAGTTCAAGTATTTACCGGGACGAGCAAATGTGGTAGCAGACGCTTTGTCCAGAAACATAGCACCAATGAAGCGTCTATCATCGTTCTCCCACTCGCAAGTAAGGGATGAACAATGACTCGATCCATTGTGGTCTACAGTTATTTTCGCTCTAGAGTCAGGGGAGGAGGCAAATCTTCCAAAGTTACCTCTTCCGTTCAATCAATTTGAACTACGATGAGAAAAACTCATTCGCTCCAAGCAGACAACTGAGGGAATTGTTACCCAAATTGTCGTACCTGATACACTTCGTGAAACGATACTAATGTTGTATCACGATGCTCCCCAAGCAGGTCACCCTGGACGTGACAAATGTCTGGCGGAGGTCAGAAAGAAGTATTTTTGGACTACTTTGAAGAAAGACAAAGAATTGCATATTGCTAAGTGTTCGTCATGGGCTCAGCCTAAGGGTACTACAAGGTCACCGAATCCAATTCTACAATATCCTCCACCAGAACGTCCGTTTGACACAGTCGCGATCACCTTGCTACAACTTCCGGTGAGTCATCAAGGATCCTCGTACGTCCTAATGTGTGTGGATCATTTATCTAGATTTGTGATTTTAGTCCCACTGAAGGATAAAACAGCCGAATCTGTGGCTTATGCCTTAGTTATTCACCTCAAATGTCCTTTTACTACTCCCAAGGTTCTTCTCTCCGACAAAGGATTAGAGTTCAAGAACCAACTTGTAGCGCAAATATGTCGATAATACGACATCCAACAAAGTTTTATCGCAACCTATCATCCACAGGCAAATGGCCTTGTTGAAAGAACCAATCACAAAATCCCAGAGATTCTTCGTCCAATAGCTCGTCAAATGCACTATGCATGGGAAGAGTGGTTACCCAAATCGCCGCATCTATTAATGGGTCGACCAACAGCTCTACAGGCAAATCACCCTATTATAATGTTTACGGCACAGACAAACGTCGACCGTATGACGCACTTACAAACAAGCCATGCCCAGTCTATAATGTGGACGATTTTGCTACCAGGCAAATCAACGTATTCACGGATATTCATGGCCAAGTACGTAAACATTTAGCAGCGTCACGCGCTGAAATGATATACAAGCAACATAAACAAGCTAAGCCTGTCATGCTAGAAATAGGCGATGTTGCTATGGTGCGAGAACCTGAACGAAAGTCCAAGCTTTCACCCAAGCTTGACGGACCATTCCGCATTATTGCTAAAAAAGCGTGCAACAAATTTAAAATTTTGAAACGAAATTCACGAACTTCAGATGTTGTGCATGCGGACAGACTTAAAAAGGTCCATTCAGATTCATTCCCCAGGAACGATAATGATGTCCCAGACACATTTCTGTTCAAACAGCAAACACGTCAAATACACTCAGTGTATCTGATGATTATTGTTTAAGACTACTTTCTGCGAAACGTATATAATAATGTTCCTAACATTTCTACAATGATGTTAACACAAAAAGATTTCTGAGCCTAATCATTTATTTAAATTTTTACAATTTCATGAATTCAGTGCCTATTCTGGAATGAGTCATTTCTTTTTCCAAGCATTTTGCATTCTACAAAAACTTTAACTCAAGCTGTATCAATTAACAACAACGAAGTAATTGCAAGTGTGGTTGATGCAGGGTTAGGACGAGTGGATGCACAGCATGTGTATGTGAAATTTTTTATTGAAGCCTTACAAATAGCCAAGACGAGTTATCTGTTAACTCCAATTTTCGCAGACGAAGAGGTAGAATAGTATATCCTTCTGTTAGAGTCAACTCTCACTCACTATGCTTTCCTTATCCACGTAACTATGCTAGTGCAAAGCAAATTAATGCATGGCATGTAGAACCTTTCCCACTATACTCTGATGACACACTGTTTACTCTGGATATACCAACCGATTTTTTACTAATAGATGAAAACTACTCTTTGTTAGACGTGGATGATTTTAGGGTATTATCACGGTGTAAGTCGTCATGTATACATTTACACATATGCCCAGCCTATGTGTGCGCGTTTATTGTGCTACAGACTGAATATGCGAATTGGTGATCATGCAAACTAACTTTCGCACAGTGCTGAAAAAATGTAATTATACACCGATTTTTCCAGGATTTGTTATACCCAGTTTAACTATTCCCACTATTGTGTAATATTGGCAGTAATATTTTTGTTTTGCTCCTAGTAAACAATATAATTTTAATTTACCATTGTACATAATAAACTCTTATGTAAGGCACTTAAGACTAAGACCCTAGTAACTGCTGAACCCCAGGTTGCAGTTGCTTCAGTTTAGGGTTTTCACACATACCCTGAATTTAAGTAACATGGATAGGTTTATGTACATTTTTTTTTTACCTGGTGAGAAGCTAATTCCTCGTAGAAGCTTGGAAGGTGGTGACCGAGCGATGTATTTGCCCCTGTCTCATGGCAATAACAATTATATAAATTTGGGTTAATACATTTAGTTTATATAATCCAATCACCCCACTGTAATTTCCCATAAGCTGTGAGGTGCCATGTGCTGTTCACGTGAGGGGAAATTCCTCTATCAGTGAGCCGACCTTGAGAATGTAGGTTTAGCCCAGCCTCTCCTTCAGAGCTCCCCTCACAGACACCAGTCTTCACTTGAGTCTTACGAGAATCGGACGGGTGACCTAACTTAGTCAAGCTGAGCCCCCGTCCTTAACTAACACTCACAGCTTACAGTGTTAATTACGGTGAATCTACTAATAGACTGTGACCAATATAGTTTTACTAATAAATGGAGAAAAGACCATTTTGGGTTTGTAACTTAACCCTTCAACTTATATATATATAAGCCAAGTTAAGGGAACTCTACCCAATGCTTATATATGGGCATGAGTTTTACAAGGTTTTATAACAAAATCATTTCAATCCAAAAAACCTACACACACACACACACACACAGGCAAAGAAATTATTTAAATTTTGAGATGAGAGTAAAAGTAAAAGTTCAAGTAAAGTAACTAAAGACATTTGTCTTCTTGATTGCTCAGTTTCCGTGACATACATACATGCATACATACATACACGCACGCACGCACGCTCACAGAGCATGTGACGATTAAAGTGGCAGGCGAGGGAGAGTGAGTAACAGCAGTGTAACCTGATCATTAATTGAGAGAGAGAGAGAGAGAGAGAGAGAGAGAGAGAGAGAGAGAGAGATCACTTCCCAGCATCATTAGACTGCTTCATGAATGAGCCACCCTTATAGTGGTGGTGCCAATGTATCAGATTGAGGTGCCCGTTGGTTTTGCGTGTTAATTTTTGACGACTGTAATAAATGCATCTTATGAAAACTAAGAAGTATAAAAAAACACGTTGCTAGTTTTTATGTTAAGGTTCAGTGACCTTGGCATGCGTTTGAAATCTAAACGTCGATATTATCTAAAATGCTGCTTAAGCGCTATTTGTGCCAAGGAGTTTGGAGTTCAATCTGTTTGTAATAACAATTCCAATAGCGTTTCAAATACTTATCGACCACTGAAATCAGGGTCATATTGAGCATTGAGGGAGATTCAGACTAAGTTTGTTTGTGAACCGTTTAAGTATGTAGATATGCTATAATATGACATATAAGTACATGTAAGATATGTTCGATAACCAGGTTTCCTAGCCAGTCTGTCTCGTTCCAACGGCGATCAGTCACACGAAGTCCCTAGTCATGTTGTTCAACCACCACCCAAGAACGTGACAGACATAGATGATATGGCAGTGGTGCAGACGATGAGGAAGCCACCATGGGTAACATGGTAGGAAACCGCCTACAGTTTATCATGTTGCAGGCACCACACTAGCTGGTAAGATGTCAGCCAAGCAGTTTCTCCAGTACCGAGACGAAAATGAGCTGACCGTCTACATCACAAAGAAAAATCTCTTCCATTTTGAGAGAAAGTCCAAGGTTTTCATTGTCACTTCAAGGCACGATGTCTTCTCGAACTGCGAGAGTGTGTAGCACCTGCATAGTTCCAAAGAGGAAGCTGACACAAGAATCATCTTCCACAGTTTGAACGATGCTCAAAGAGGTGCAACGCAGCCTTACATCCAGTCACCTGACACTGTCGTGCTGGGTCTTGCCATCCGACGTACCCTGAGCTATGAAGCATATTTCATCTCAAAGATAAGAAACAAGAAAAGGAAATTTCACTTGTACCTGTAGTCCAGGCACTTGGTGTCCTTATGGCTGCTGCATTGCTAAGTTTAAATGCCTTCTCTGGAGCTGATCAGACAGGCAGATTCGCTGGTAAGGGGAAGCTCACCTGTTTGCAGGCGCTCAACAGATGTATTCCTGAGATATTATTTATTTTTGCTGTCTTGGGGACCTCCATCGAGCTCACTGCTGGCACAGATAAATCCATCGAGGCATTTGTATGCCAGCTATGCGATCCCGGTACCACTGTGGTAGATTTTGACGAACTTAGATGGAGACTGTTCACCAAAAAGCACTACATGAAGCCATTGCTCGTACGCATATCCGAGCAATGGTGTGGCATCAGGATACTGTTCCTGACCTCCAGCTACCACCACCAACAGAATATGGGTGGAAGGCTGAGGGAGATCAACGGGGACCACTCACAACGAGGGACCCACCCACTCCATCCCCCGTCACACATCCAGTCAAGTGTGGCTGCAAGCAAACCAGCTGCAGGTCACAGCATCTCATCTACTCTGAGCTGTGTATGTGTGCGGCTGATAAGGATGCCTGCGATGTTGATCCTTCAATCTTATACAGCAACAGTTGAATTGGACATTCAGGACATGTCTAATTCTCTATTTCTTTGAAAGTTACACCAAATTTATTGTGTTTAATGTATCCAAACAGAAAGAAAACTATTCCACATCATGATATATCTGAAATATCATGGTTATGTGCTTATGGTGTTACATATGTTAATGCATTTGCATAATGTTATGCCATAACTTAGCAACTTTGGTTAAGTTAAAGATGAATATAATAATGAGGGCACATATGGTACAACAAAAAACAAATTGGCAACTCAGCACAACATAATTTATCTATATAAAACAAAGAAGTATGTCTGTTTGTATGTTTGTGTGTGTGTCTTTGTTTGTGTGTACGCACGAGAATCTCGGAAACTACTTTACCGATCTGTAGTGATGATGGATGGTGTTATATGTAGTGATGATGGATGATGTTACATGTAGTGATGTTGGATGATGCTATATGTAGTGATGATGGATGCTGTTATATGTAGTGATGATGGGTGGTGTTATATGTAGTGATGATGGGTGGTGTTATATGTAGTGATGATGGATGGTGTTATATGTAGTGGTGGTGGTGACGGAGGTAGTGACAGTGGTAGTGGTGGTGATGGTAATAGTGGCATGTTTATGGTGATAGTGGTGGTGGTAGAGACTGGTTGATAGTAGTGGTAATGATGGTGGTGGTAGTAGTTGTGGTTGTGATGATGGTGGTAGTAGTGATGGTAGTGATGGTGGTGCTATATGTAGTGATGATGGATGTTGTTATATGTAGTGATGATGGATGGTGTTATATGTAGTGATGATGGATGGTGTTATATGTAGTGATGATGGATGTTATTATATGTAGTGATGATGGATGGTGTTATATGTAGTGATGATGGATGGTGTTATATGTAGGGATGATGGATGATGTTATATGTAGTGGTGGTGGTGACGGTGGTAGTGACAGTGGTAGTGGTGGTGATGGTAATAGCGTCATGTTTATGGTGATAGTGGTGGTGGTTGAGACTGGTTGATAGTAGTGGTAATGATGGTGGTGGTAGTAGTGGTGGTTGTGATGGTGGTGGTAGTAGTGATGGTAGTGATGGTGGTGCTATATGTAGTGATGATGGATGGTGTTATATGTAGTGATGATGGATGGTGTTATATGTAGTGATGATGGATGTTGTTATATGTAGTGATGATGGATGGTGTTATATGTAGTGATGATGGATGTTGTTATATATAGTGATGATGGGTGGTGTTATATGTAGTGATGATTAGACAATAAAATAATAACAGTTTAATGCTAAAAAAATATACTTTGCTGTACCGTTGTAGTGAAAAAAATGGTGGAACTTACATAGACCGTTTATGAACTATTGATGCAAGAAGAAGTTTTTGGGACTGAACAGTGAGACAATGTGGAGCCTACCGGAGGGTGGCGTCCTATCGTGGCCTATCGGATGAGCCGCCGGGAGGGCGGCGATTCTGCTAGTCCTTAATATTTATCCCTTAAAATTAATGTTATTCCAATACACGACAAACAATGGTTAAATGCAAAAGTTATAAACACAAATAAGGAAGAAATTGTGCATCATGGGTTCAATTACATCCCTATTACTTTATCACAACAGTTCAGTCGTGGTTGTTACAATCATAGTCGTGGTTGTTATAATCATGGTCGTGGTTATGATCATGGTCGTAGTTGTTATAATAATGGTCGTTGGTGTTATAATCATCGTCGTGGTTGTTATAATCATAGTCTTGGTTGTTATAATCATTGTCGTGGTTATGATCATTGTCGTGGTTCTTATAATCATGGTTGTGGTTGTTATAATCCTGGTCGTTGTTGTTATAATCATAGTCGTGGTTGTTATAATCATGGTCGTGGTTGTTAAAATCATGGTCGTGGTTGCTATAATCATAGTAGAGGTTGTCATAATCATAGTCTTGGTTGTTATAATCATGGACGTGGTTGTTATAATTATGGTCGTTGTTGCTACAATCATAGTCGTGGTTGTTATAATCACGGTCGTAGGTGTTATAATCATGGTCGTAGGTGTTATAATCATGGTCGTGGTTGTTATAATGATAGTCGTGGTTGTTATAATCATGGACGTGGGTGTTATAATCATAGTCGTGGTTGTTACAATCATGGTCGTAGGTGTTATAATCATGGTCGTAGGTGTTATAATCAAAGTCGTGGGTGTTATAATCTTTGTCGTGGTTGTTATAATCATAAACGTGGTTGTTATAATCATAGTCGTGGTTGTTATAATCATGGTCGTGGTTGTTATAATCATAGTAGTGGTTGTCATAATCATAGTCTTGGTTGTTATAATCATGGTCGTGATTACTATAAACATGGTCGTGGTTGTTACAATTATAGTCGTGGTTGTTATAATCATGGTTGTGTGTGATATAATCATAGTAGTGGTTGTTATAATCATGGTCGTAGGTGTTATAATCATAGTCGTGGGTGCTATAATCTTGGTCGTGGGTGTTATAATCATAGTAGTGGTTGTTATAATCTCGGTCGTGGGTGTTATAATCATGGTTTTGGTTGTTATATTCATCGTCGTGCTTTTTATAATCATGGTCGTTCGTGTTATAATCATACTTGTGGTTGTTATAATCATGGTCGTGGTTGTTATAATCATGGTCGTGGTTGTTACAATCATAGTCGTGGTTGTTATATTCATGGTCGTGGCTATGATCATGGTCGTAGTTGTTATAATCATGGTCGTGGGTGTTATAATCATAGTCGTGGTTGTTGTAATCATAGTCGTGGTTGTTTTAGTCATGGTAGTTGTTGTTATAATCATGGTCGTGGTTGCTATAATCATAGTAGTGGTTGTCATAATCATAGTCTTGGTTATAATAATCATGGTAGTGGTTATTATAATCATGGTCGTGGTTGTTACAAATATAGTCGTGGTTGTTATAATCATGGTCGTGGTTGTGATCATGGTCGTAGCTGTTATAATCATGGTCGTGGGTGATATAATCATTATCGAGGTTGTTATAATCATAGTCGTGTTTGTTATAATCACTGTCGTCTTTATGATCATTGTCGTGGTTGTTATAATAGTGGTCGTGGTTTTTATATTCATGGTCGTGGTTGTTATAATTCTGGTCGTGGTTGTTATAATCATAGTCGTGGATGTTATAATCATGGTCGTTGTTGTTATAATCATGGTCGTGGTTGTTATAATCATGGGCGTGGTTGTTATAATCATAGTCGTGGTTGCTAAAATCATGGTCATAGTTGTTATAATCATGGTCGTGGTTGTTATAATCATGGGCGTGGTTGTTATAATCATGGTCGTGGGTGTTATAGTCATAGTCGTGGTTGTTATAATCACGATTGTAGGTGTTATAATCATGGTCGTAGGTGTTATAATTATGGTCGAGGTTGTTATAATCATAGTCGTGGTTGCTATAATAATGGTCGTGGTTGTTATAATTACAGTTGTGCTTGTTTTAATCATGGTCGTGGGTGTTATAATCATTGTAGTGGTTGTTATAATAATGGTCGTAGGTGTTATAATCATAGTCGTGGGTGTTATAATCTTGGTCGTGGTTGTTATAATCATGGTCGTGGTTGTTATAATCATGATCGTGGATGTTATAATCATATTCATGGTTATAATAAACATAGTCGTGGTTATGATCATGGTCGTAGTTGCTATAAACATAGTCGAGGGTGTTATAATCATAGTCGTGGTTGTTATAATCATAGTCGTGGTTGTTATAAACAAGGTCGTGGGTATGATCATGGTCGTAGTTATTCTAATCATGGTCGTGGGTGTTATAATCATAGTCGTGGTTGTTATAATCATGGTCGTAGGTGTTAAAATCATGGTCGTAGGTGTTATAATCATGGTTGTTTATATTATTATCATAGTCGTGGTTGGTATAATTATGGTCGTGGTTATGATCATGGTCGTAGTTGTTATAATCATTGTCGTGGGTGTTATAATCAAAGTCGTGGTTGTTATAATCATAGTCGTGGTTGTTATGATCATAGTCGCGGTTGTTATAATCATGGTCGTGGTTGTTATAATCATGGTCGTGGTTGTTATAATCATAGTAGTGGTTGTCATAATCATAGATTTATTGTTATAATCATGGTCGTGGTTGTTACAATTAGAGTCGTGGTTATTATAATCATGGTCGTGGTAGTTATAATCATAGTAGTGGTTGTCATAATCATAGTCTTGGTTGTTAGAGTCATGGGCGTATTTGTTATCTTTATGGTCGTTGTTGTTACAAACATAGTCGTGGTTGTTATAATCATGGTCGTGATTATGATCATGGTCGTGGGTGTTATAATCATGGGCGTGGATATTATATTCATGGTCGTGGTTGTTATAATCATCGTCGTGGTTGTTATAATCATCGTCGTGGCTGTTATAATCATTGTTGTGGTTTTATTTACATGGTCGTGGTTGTTATAATCATGGTCGTGGTTGTTATTATCATGGTCGTGGTTGTTATAATCCTGGCCGTGGGTGTTATAATCATTGTCGTGGTTGTTATAAACATGGTCGTGGTTGTTAAAATTATTGTCGTGGTTGTTATAATCATAGTTGTGGTTGTTATTATCATAGTCGTGGTTGTTATATTCATGGTCGTGGTTGTTATAATCATAGTGGTGGTTGTCATAATCATCGTCTTGGTTGATATAATCATAGTCGTGGTTGTTATAATCATGTTCATGGTTCTTATAATCATTGTCGTGGTTGTTATAATCATGGTATTGGTTGGTATAATAATGGTCGTGGTTGTTGTAATCATATTAGTGGTTGTCATAATCATCGTCTTGGTGGTTATAATCATAGTGGTGGTTGTTATAATCATAGTCGTGGATGTTATAATCATGGTTGTGGCTGTTATAATCATGGTCGTGGTTGTTATAATCATAGTCGTGGCTGTTATAATCATAGTCGTGGTTGTTATAATCACGGTCATGGTTGTTATAATCATGGTCGTGGTTGTTATAATCATGTTCGTGGTTGTTAAAATCATGGTCGTGGGTGTTATAATCATAGTCGTGGGTGTTATAATCAGAGTCGTGGTTGTTATAATCTTAGTCGTATTTGTCATAATCATGGTATTGGTTGTTATAATCATGGTCGTGGTTGTTATAATCATTGTAGTGGTTGTCATAATCATAGTCTTGGTTGTTATAATCATGGTCGTGATTGTTGTTATCATGGTCATGGCTGTTATAATCATTGTCGTGGTTGTTATAATCATGGTCGTGATTGTTATTATCATGGTCGTGGTTGGTATAATCATTGTCGTGTTTGTTATAATCATAGATGTGGTTGTTATAATCATAGTCGTGGTTGTTATAATCATGGTCGTCGTTGTTATAATCCTGGTCGTGGTTGTTATAATCATAGTTGTGGTTGTTATAATCATGGTCGTGGTTGTTATAATCATATTCGTTGATGTTATATTCATTGTCGTGGTTGTTATAATCATTGTCGTGGTTGTTGTACTCATGGTTGTGGGTGTTAAAATCATAGTTGTGGTTGTTATAATCATGGTCGTGGTTGTTCGTAGGTGTTATAATCATGGTCGTCGTTGTTATAATTATGCTCGTGATTATGATCATGGTCGTGGTTGTAATAATCATAGACGTGGTTATGATCATGGTCGTAGTTGTTATAATCTTGCTCGTGGTTATGATCATGGTCGTAGTTGTTAGAATCATGGTCGTGGGTGTTATAATCATAGTCGTGGTTGTTATAATCATAGTAGTGGTTAATATATCCATGGTCGTGGTTGTTATTATCATGGTGGTGGTTCCTATAATCATATTAGCGGTTATCAAAATCATTGTGTTGGTTGTTATAATCATGGTCGTGGTTGTTACAATCATAGTCGTGGTTGTTATAATCATGGTCGTGGCTTTTATAATCAGGTCGTGGTTGTTATAATCATGGTCGTGGCTGTTATAATCATAGTCATGGTTGTTATAATCATAGTCGTGGTTGTTATAATCTTGGTCTTGTTTGTTATAATCATAGTTGTGGTTGTGTTCATGGTCGTAGTTGCTATAAACATAGTCGTGGTTTTGTTCATGGTCGTAGTTGTTATAAACATGGTCGTGGTTATGATCATGGTCGTTGTTGCTATAATCATGGTCGTGGGTGTTATAATCATAGTCGTGGTTTTTATAATCATAGTCGTGGTTGTTATAAACATTGTCGTGGTTATGATCATGGTCGTAGTTGTTATAATCATGGTCGTAGGTGTTATCCTCATAAACATGGTTGTTATTATCATAGTCCTGGTTGTATTAATAATGGTCCTGGTTGTTAAATCATGGTCGTTTGGTGTTAAAGTCATAGTCGTGGTTCCTATAATAATGGTCGTAGGTGTTATAATCATGGTCGTGGTTGTTGCAATCATATTCGTGGTTATAATCATGGTCATGGGTGTTATAATCCTAGTTGTGGATGTTATAATCATGATCGTGGTTGTTATAATCATGGTCGTGGTAGTTACAATCATAGTCGTGGTTGTTATAATCATGGTCGTAGTGTTTATAATCATAGTCGTAGTTGTTATAATTATGGACGTGGGTGTTATAATCATAGTCGTGGTTGTTCGTAGGTGTTATAATCATGGTCGTGGTTGTTATAATCATAGTAGTGGTTGTCATAATCATAGTCTTGGTTTTTATAATCATGATCGAGGTTGACATAATCATCGTCGTGGTTGTTACAATCATAGTCGTGGTTGTTATAATCATGCTCGTGATTATGATCATGTTCGTAGTTGTTATAATCATGGACGTGGTTATGATCATGGTCGTAGTTGTTATAATCATGGTCGTGGTTATGATCATTGTCGAAGATGTTATAATCATGGTCGTGGGTGCTATAATCATAGTCGTGGTTAATATAACCATGGTCGTGGTTGTCATTATCATGGTCGTGGTTGTTATAATCATAGTAGTGGTTGTCATAATCATTGTGTTGGTTGTTATAATCATGGTCGTGGATGTTATAATCATGGTCGTGGTTGTTATAATCATGATCGTGGTTGTCATGATCATAGTCATGGTTGTTATAATGATAGTCGTGGTTGTTATAATCTTGGTCGTGGTTGTTATATTCATAGTTGTGGTTGTTATAATCATAGTCATGGTTGTTATAAACATAGTCGTGGTTATGTTCATGGTCGTAGTTGTTATAAACATAGTCGTGGTTTTGATCATGGTCGTAGTTGTTAAAAACATGGTCGTTGTTACGATCATGGTCGTAGTTGCTATAATCATGGTCGTGGGTGTTATAATCATAGTCGTAGTTTTTATAATCATAGTCGTGGTTGTTATAAACATTATCGTGGTTATGATCATGGTCGCAGTTGTTATAATCATGGTCGTAGGTGTTATAATCATGGTCGAAGGTGTTATAATCATGGTCGTGGTTGTTATAATCATAAACGTGGTTGTTATAATCATTGTCGTGGTTGTTATAATCATAGTTGTGGTTGTTATAATCATGATCGTGGGTGTTATAGTCATTGTCGTGGTTCTTATAATCATGGTCGTAGGTGTTATAATCATGGTCGAAGGTGTTATAATCATGGTCGTAGTTGTTATAATCATAGTCGTGGTTGTTATAATCATGGACGTAGGTGTTAAAATCATAGTCGTGGTTGTTATAATCATGGTTGTAGGTGTTTATAATCATGGTCGTTGTTGTTATAATCATTTTCGTGGTTGTTATAATCATGGTCGTGGTTGTTATAATCATAGTCGTGGTTGTCATAATCATGGTCGTGGGTGTTTTAATCAGAGTTGTTGTTGTTATAATCATGGTCGTGGTTGTTATAATCATGGTCGTGGTAGTTACAATCATAGTCGGGGTTGTTATAATCATGGTCGTCGTTGTTATAATCATTGTCGTAGTTGTTATAATCATGGACGTGGGTGCTATAATCATAGTCGTGGTTGTTCATAGGTGTTATAATCATGGTCGTGGTTGTTATAATCATAGTAGTGGTTGTCATAATCATAGTCTTGGTTATTATAATCAGGGTCGAGGTTGTTATAATCATCGGCTTGGTTGTTACAAGTCATAGTTGTGGTTGTTATAATCATGTTCGTGATTATGATCATGATCGTGGTTGTTATAATCATGGACGTGGCTATGATCATGGTCATAGTTGTTATAATCATAGTCGTGGTTATGATCATGGTCGTAGTTGTTAAAATCATGGTCGTGGGTGTTATAATCAGAGTCGTTGTTAATATATCCATGGTCGTGGTTGTTATTATCATAGTCGTGGTCGTTATAATCATAGTAGTGGTTGTCATAATCATTGTGTTGGTTATTATAATCATGGTCGTGGTTGTTATAATTATGGTCGTGGTTGTTATAATCATGGTTGTGGTTGCTATGATCATAGTCATGGTTGTTATAATCAAAGTCGTGGTTGTTATAATTTTGGTCGTGGTTGTTATAAGCATAGTAGTGGTTGTCATAATAATCGTCTTGGTTGTTATAATCACAGTCGTGGTTGCTATAATCATGTTCGTGGTTGTTATAATCATGGTCGTGGTTGTTATAATCATGGTCGTGGTTGTTCTAATCATAGTCGTGGTTGTCATAATCATGGTATTGGTTGTTGCAATCATAGTCGTGGTTGTTATAATCATGGTCGTGGCTATGATCATGGTCGTAGTTGCTATAATCATGGTCGTGGGTGTTATAATCATAGTCGTGGCTTTTATAATCATAGTCGTGGTTGTTATAAACATTGTCGTGGTTATGATCATGGTCGTAGTTGTAATAATCATGGTCGTAGGTGTTATAATCATGGTCGAAGGTGTTAAAACCATGGTCGTGGTTGTTATAATCATGAACGTGTTTGCTATAATCATTGTCGTGGTTGTTATAATCATAGTTGTGGTTGTTATAATCATGGTCGTGGGTGTTATAGTCATAGTCGTGGTTCTTATAATCATGGTCGTAGGTGTTATAATCATGGTCGTAGGTGTTATAATCATGGACGTAGTTGTTATAATCATAGTCGTGGTTGTTATAATCATGGACGTGGGTGTAAAAATCATAGTCGTGGTTGTTATAATCACGGTCGTAGGTGTTATAATCATGGTCGTGGTTGTTATAATCATATTCGTGGTTGTTATAATCATGGTCGTGGTTGTTATAATCATAGTAGTGGTTGTCATAATCATAGCCTTGGTTATTATAATCAGGGTCGAGGTTGTTATAATCATCGTCTTGGTTGTTGCAAGTCATAGTCGTGGTTGTTATAATCATGCTCGTGATTATGATCATGATCGTGGATGTTATAATCATGGTCGTGGTTATGATCATGGTCGTAGTTGTTATAATCATGGTCGTGGTTATGATCATGGTCGTAGTTGTTAAAATCATGGTCGTGGGTGTTATAATCATCGTAGTGGTCGTCATAATCATTGTGTTGGTTGTTATAATAATGGTCGTGGTTGTTATATTCATGGTCGTGGTTGTTATAATCATGGTCGTGGTTGCTAGATCATAGTCATGGTTGTTATAATCAAAGTCGTGGTTGTTATAATTTTTGTCGTGGTTTTTATAAGCATAGTATTAGTTGTCATAATAATAGTCTTGGTTGTTATAATCACAGTCGTGGTTGTTATAATCATGTTCGTGGTTGTTATGATGATGGTCGTGGTTGTTATAATGATGGTCGTGGTTGTTATAATCACAGTCGTGGTTGTTATAATCATGTTCGTGGTTGTTATAATCATGGTCGTGGTTGTTATAATCATGGTCGTGGTTGTTATAATCATAGTCGTGGTTGTCATAATCATGGTGTTGGTTGTTATAATCATGGTCGTGGTTGTTATAATCATGGTAGTGGTTGTCATAATCATCGTCTTGGTGGTTATTATCATAGTCGTGGATGTTATAATCATGGTCGTGGTTGTTATAATCATGGTCGTGGTTGTTATAATCATATTCGTGGTTGTTATAATCATAGTCGTGGTTGTTATTATCACGGTCATTGTTGTTATAATCATGGTCGTGGTTGTTAGAATTATGTTCGTGGTTGTTATAATCATGGTAATAGGTGTTATAATCATAGTCGTGGGTGTTATAAACACGGTTGTGGTTGTTACAATCATAGTCGTGGTTTTATAATCATGCTCGTGATTATGATCATGATCGTGGTTGTTATAATCATGGTCGTGGTTATGTTCATGGTCGTAGTTGTTATAATCATGGTCGTGGTTATGATCATGGTCGTAGTTGTTATAATCATGGTCGTGGGTGTTAGAATCATAGTCGTGGTTAATATAGCCACGGTCGTGGTTGTTATTATCATAGTCATGGTCGTTATAATCATAGTAGTGGTTGTAAAAATCATTGTGTTTGTTGTTATAATCATGGTCGTGGTTGTTATAATCATGGTCGTGGATGTTATAATCATGGTCGTGGTTGCTATGATCATAGTCATGGTTGTTATAATCAAAGTCGTGGTTGTTATAATTTTGGTCGTGGTTGTTATAAGCATAGTAGTGGTTGTCATAATAATCGTCTTGGTTGTTATAATCACAGTCGTGGTTGTTATAATCATGGTCGTGGTTGTTATAATCATGGTCGTGGTTGTTATAATCATGGTCGTGGTTGTTATAATCATAGTAGTGGTTGTCATAATCATCGTCTTGGTGGTTATAATCATAGTCGTGGACGTTATAATCATGGTCGTGGTTGTTATAATCATGGTCGTGGTTGTTATAATCATGGTCGTGGTTGTTATAATCATAGTCGTGGTTGTTATAATCATAGTCGTGGATGTCATAATCATTGTATTGGTTGATATAATCATGATCGTGGTTGTTATAATCATAGTAGTGGTTGTCATAATCATAGTCTTCTTTGTTATAATTTGGTCGTGGTTGTTATAATCATCGTCGTCGTTGCTATAATCATCGTCGTGGCTGTTTTAGTCATTGTCGTGGTTATGATCATAGTCGTGGTTGTTATAATCATGGTCGTGGTTGTTATTATCATGGTCGCGGTTGTTTTCATCCTGGTCGTGGTTGTTATAATCATAATCGTGGTTGTTATAATCATGGTCGTGGTTGTTATTATCATGGTCGTGGTTGCTATAATCCTGGTCGTGGTTGTGATAATCACAGTCGTGGTTGTTTTAATCATTGTCGCGGTTATGATCATAGTCGTGGTTGTTATAATCATGATCGTGGTTGTTATAATCATGGTCGTGGATTTTTTAATCCTGGTCGTGGTTGTTATAGTAATGGTCGTGGGTGTTATAATCATAGTCGAGGTTGTTATAATCATGGGCGTAATTGTTATAATCATAGTCGTAGTTGTTATAATCATGGACGTGGGTGCTATAATCATAGTCGTCGTTGTTCGTAGGTGTTATAAGCATGGTCTTGGTTGTTATAATCATAGTAGTGGTTGTCATAATCATAGTCTTGGTTATTATAATCAGGGTCGAGGTTGTTATAATCATCGTCTTGGTTGTTACAAGTCATAGTCGTGGCTGTTATAATGATGCTCGTGATTATGATCATGATCGTGGGTTTTATAATCATGGACGTGGTTATGATCATGGTCGTAGTTGTTATAATCATGGTCGTGGTTATGATCATGGTCGTTGTTGTAGAAATCATGGTCGTGGGTGTTATAATCATAGTCGTGGTTAATATAACCATGGTCGTGGTTGTTATTATCATAGTCGTGGTCGTTATAATCATAGTAGTGGTTGTCATAATCATTGTGTTGGTTGTTATAATCATGGTCGCGGTTGTTATAATCATGGTCGTGGTTGTTATAATCATGGTCGTGGTTGCTATGATCATAGTCATGGTTGTTATAATCAAAGTCGTGGTTGTTATTATCATAGTCGTGGTTGTTATAATCACGGTCGTTGTTGTTATAATCATGGTCGTGGGTGTTATAATCATAGTCGTGGTTGTCATAATCATGGTATTGGTTGTTATAATCATGGTCGTGGTTGTTATAATCATAGTAGTGGTTGTCATAATCATCGTCTTGGTGGTTATAATCATAGTCGTGGACGTTATAATCATGGTCGTGGTTGTTATAATCATGGTCGTGGTTGTTATAATCATGGTCGTGGTTGTTATAATCATAGTCGTGGTTGTTATTATCATAGTCGTGGTTGTTATAATCACGGTCGTTGTTGTTATAATCATGGTCGTGGGTGTTATAATCATAGTCGTGGGTGTTATAATCACAGTTGTGGTTGTTATAATCATAGTCGTGGTTGTCATAATCATGGTATTGGTTGATATAATCATGGTCGTGGTTGTTATAATCATAGTAGTGGTTGTCATAATCATAGTCTTTTTGTTATAATCATGGTCGTGGTTGTTATAATCATCGTCGTCGTTGTTATAATCATCGTCGTGGCTGTTATAGTCATTGTTATGGTTATGATCATAGTCGTGGTTGATATAATTATTGTCGCGGTTATGATCATAGTCGTGGTTGTTACATTCATGATCGTGGTTGCTATAATCATGGTCGTGATTATATAATCCTGGTCGTGGTTGTTATAGTCATGGTCGTGGGTGTTATAATCATAGTCGTGGTTGTTATAATCACGGTCGTGGTTGTTATATTCATGGTCGTGGTTGTTAGAATTATGGTCGAGGTTGTTATAATCTTGGTCGTGGGTGTTATAATCATAGTCATGGGTGCTATAATCACAGTTGTGGTTGTTATAATCATAGTCGTGGTTATCATAATCATGGTATTGGTTGTTATAATCATGGTCGCCGTTATTATAATCATAATAGTGGTTGTCATAATCATAGTCTTGTTTGTTATAGTCATGGTCGTGGTTGTTATAATCATCGTCGTGGTTGTTATAATCATCGTCGTGGCTGTTATAATCATTGTCGTGGTTATGTTCATAGTCGTGGTTGTTATAATCATGGTCGTGGTTGTTATTATCATGGTCGTGGTTGTTTTAATCCTGGTGGTGGTTGTTATAATCATAGTCGTGGTTGTTATAATCATGGTCGTGGTTGTTATTATCATGGTCGTAGTTGTTATAATCCTGGTCGTGGTTGTTATAATCACAGTCGTGGTTGTTAAAATCATTGTCGCGGTTATGATCATAGTCGTGGTTGTTATAATCATGATCGTGGTTGCTATAATCATGGTCGTGGATTTTATAATCCTGGTCGTGGTTATTATAGTCATGGTCGTGGGTGTTATAATCATAGTCGTGGTTGATATAATCACGGTCGTGGTTGTTATAATCATGGTCGTGGTTGTTATAATCATATTCGTGGTTGTTATAATCATGGTCGTGGTAGTTACAATCATTGTCGTGGTTGTTATATTCATGGTCGTAATTGTTATAATCATAGTCATAGTTGTTATAATCATGGATGTGGATGTTATAATCATAGTCGTGGTTGTTCGTAGGTGTTATAATCATGGTCGTGATTGTTATTATCATGGTCATGGCTGTTATAATCATTGTCGTGGTTGTTATAATCATGGTCGTGATTGTTATTATCATGGTCGTGGTTGGTATAATCATTGTCGTGTTTGTTATAATCATAGTTGTGGTTGTTATTGTTAGGTTCTGAATAATAAGTTCTATATACAGGAGAGAACACAAACACCTGTATAGTTTTGTAGGTTCGGTTTACTGGATAAGAGTATGTACACAAAGGAGAGCAGCACTCTCTCTTGACTAGGCTCCCGGTCAACTGCCATAGGCGACGTATGGCAAGTGATACATTAGCAGCTTCCATACGTCGCCAGGCACATTAATTAAGCGTGTGGGATATGGTAATAACATTGCCACACGCTGCTAGCTAGGCTGAATAAATAATACATAAATGGAGCACATACATAATATACATACATGATATATAATCCAGCATACATAATATACATACACCTCCCTCCCCCCTATACGCTCATAGCAAAGTCTTGAGCGGACCTTTTCTTTTGGATCCGTTCTGAGCGTCGAGGGACTTCATCACTGGGAAGGGTATGGGACTCAACACTGGTGGCGGGGCCAGCAGAAGGCATTGTTACGGGTCGGAGAAAACGGCGGTTCCTCCACCACACACGACCACTGGGTAACCGCACCTGGTAGTCCCGTGACCTGCCGAGACCCATGACTACGCCTACTTTGTCCCAACGTAGGGAGGTCGGGTCCTGAACACGGACTTGGGTGCCGACACTCAACCTGGGGAGAGAACGGGCGTGGTCATTGTAGCGGGCGGCGACGTCCTGAACACGTTCGGCGGCTCGGCGATCGCAATCCTCTGTCTTGGCCTGCCACTCCTTGGAGAAGGATTGAGGGTGAGCAGGGACACAAGAACGAAGGGGGCGTCCATACAAAACCTGGGCATGGGAGCGTCCGGTGTAGTTAGGTGTGTTGCGGAGTTCAAGAAGACCCCTGTCGAAGGCCTCGCAGTCAATGTTCCCAGAAGGGGCCACCTTAAGGATGAGGTGCTTCAGGGATTTGACAGCAGCCTCAGCGTGGCCGTTGGACTGCGGGTAATGGGGCGATGACAACACATGCCGGACTCCCCATCGGTCAAGGAACGCAGCAAAGTCCCGGCTTGTGAACTGAGGCCCTCCGTCGGTTCGCAGGCGTACAGGAACGCCCACGTCACGGAAGTAGTGGCGGAACTTGCTGATGGTGGCGGCAGACGTCGTGTCATTACCGCACTTGATGACAACCGGCCAACCAGAGAGACGGTCGACGATAACGAGGAAGGACTTTCCTGACACACAGAAAAAGTCGGCCGACACAGACTCAAAGGGGCGGGTGGGGTTGTCGTCACTCATGAAGGGTTCCTGCTGCTGGCTGGGTTGTAATACTTGGCAGGGCTCACACGCACGGACAACATTGGAGATGTCGGAGTTGATGCCGGGCCAGAACACAGTCTGTCGTGCACGTCGTTTGGTGGCCTCAGCTCCACGGTGACTGTCGTGAAGGCGGGCCAAGGCGTGGGGACGTGATGCAGCAGGGACAACTACACGTGCTCCGTACAGAACAAGGTCTCCGTCGCAGTAGAGTTCGTCGCGGAGTTTCCAATACGGGAGCAGGGTGTTGTGAAGATCGTAGCGGTTGCTAGGAAATCCATTCCTCACACACTCGACGAGTCGGACATAGGAAGGGTCATCTCGGGCCGCTGTTCGAAGGTCCTCCATTGCCTTGTCGTCATCTGGTGACAGGTCCGAACGAAGGGATTGGACGGCATGGAGAGTGACCACAGTCCTGACGGAAAGAGCGAGGTCGGCGTCGAGTACATGGTCTTCTGGAGTAGGGCGGCTGACAGGAGAGCGGGATAAGGCATCAGGGATGCAGAGCTCCTTACCAGCACGCCACACTGCAGTGAAGATGTACGCCGAGAGCTTCTCTTTCAGACGCTGGAGGCGAGGGTTCTCAACAGCGTCTAGCGTGTAGTGGTTGAGGATCGGGACAAGCGGGCGATGGTCGGTCACTAGGTGAAAGTATTGCAGGCCTATGAGGTAAAACCTGCACTTGGACATCGCCCAAACCGCAGCCAACAGCTCCAACTCAATAGTGGCATAGCGCGTCTCAGTGTCAGAGAGGAAACGCGAGCCACACTGGACGAGCCGGAACTGCCCTCCACCATGATCCTGCAGTAGGGCGTATCCCACGCCATACAAGCGTGAGGCATCTGTCTGCAGAACTGTCGGCAAGGCTGGGTCAAACGTGGCGAGGACAGGTGGACGAGACAGGGCCTGTTTCACTTGCTGGAAGGCCTTGTCGTGGTCGGGGGTCCACAGGAATGTCCTCTTGGGGCTCATCAGGGGGCGAAGTGGTTGAGCAGCTGCGGAGATGTCCGACGAAAACTCTGCTAACTGGTTGACGAGACCGATGAAGGACCTCAAGTCGGTCAGGTTAGCAGGGGTGGGAAAATCCGTAATGGCGCGGACCTTTTCCGGGTCAGCTGCGATACCATTCCCTGAGAGGGTGTACCCACAAAAGTCAACTGAAGAGCTGGCCAGAACAAACTTGTCGGCATTTAGGGTAATGCCGTGCTTCCGGCACCTGTTGAGTACCTCGTAGATACGGCAGAGGTGATCCATATAATCCTCGTCGTACACGAGTATGTCGTCGACCACTTTCACGCAGTTTGCCAGACCTTGTAGAGCCATATCACCTCGAAGACAGAAAGCGTCTCCTGTAGCGGCGAATCCCATGGGGCCACGGCAATAACTGTAACGTCCATGCGGGGTGATGAACGTTGTGAGTGGTCGGTCTTCCTCGGCAAGCTCTATCTGCCAGTATCCACACAGGGCGTCCATCGTCGTGAAGAAGCGCGCCTTCGGGTTCACGCTGCGTATGGCTGCAAAGGGCGTGGGAGAAGGGTGCGCAGGACGAGACACCTGGTTGTTGAGCTTGGAAAGGTCAGTGGTGATCCGAACACCACCTTTAGGTTTTGCGACGACAACCATCGGGTGACACCATGGAGACGGGTCATCGCCGGTTGGTACAATAATTTCTTGGGCGACCATGGAGTCCAGCTCGTTTTTGACCGCCTCGCGGAAGGCCAGGGGAACCAGTCGAGGGGTGTAAATAGCGAATGGCTTCGCGTCGTCCCTCAGGTGGATCCTCATGGGGGGGCCTGCCATCTTCTTGAGAGGCTTGGATTCCAGAGCGGACTTGGTCACCAGAACGTCGCTGAATTCCTTCAGGAAGTACTTCCGAGCATCCGAAGGAGAGGTGTCACTGGCAAGAGGCAGGGGTAGGGCGGCAGCAGGGTCGTTGCTGCTCCCTTTTTGCACCCTGTTGGCGTGTTTTACCTCAAGAATAGGTTTGGGGAAGTCCTGGGAGATGATGGCCAACTCCTGACAATGTCTGTAGGACAGCAAAGGAGTCTGGACACCGTTATGCACATCAATCCAGGCTTGACACGACCTGTTGCCAAAGGTGACTTGTGCTTGGAGTGAACCCAGGGCCGGGGTCATCTGTGAACCATCTGCCATAAAGCGGAGATCCTTGGGGGGCGGTCCTAGATCACTTGGAGAGAGCCCCAAGCATTGCAAATGCTGGGGACCGATGACTGTAGCATCAGCGCCGGTGTCGGGCAACATCTGAAGGCGGGATGACACACCGCATAGGTCACGATGACGCTGATGTACTGGGGGACTTTGGTCCTGGGACGCTGGGGGGAGCACACATTCCTAATGTGGCTCGAGCGTTGTCAAGAGTCGTCGTACCTCTGATTGGAAGACTGTGGGCGGCCCTCTCTGGTGGAGGGGGGCTGAAGCTTCCGCCGACGCGGTCCCTTGGGTATGTTGGAAGGGCAACACTTGTCATAGTGGCCCAGACGACCACACACATTGCACTGGACGCGTTTGGCTGGGCACCGTACTGTGAGTGACCAGTGGCCCTTACGGTCACAACTGTTGCAGGTAGACTGAGCAGCTGGACACACCTGTGTTCCGTGCTGCTTACCACAGTTGTTGCAAAATAAACCGGGCGTGGACGTGGTGGGCGAAGGCGTAGGAACAGACTTCTTGTCCTTCTTGTACCGGGACACAGCGCGTACAGCTGTAGGGGGAGCACGGATGGCAGAGGTGGCACACCTGGCAGCCTCATAGGAGCGACATATCGTCAACACATCCTTAAGAGAAGAGGAAGAGTCGAGGGAGGTGAGGCGTTGGACAAGTTCCTCGTCCTTAACACCCATCAGGATCACCTGCCTCAACTGGGTCTCCTCGCACTGCTGGTGGTGGCCTGGACATATATCTACCTCTTCCGAGGCTCTCTTAAGACGCACGTAAAAGGCATCAAAAGACTCACCCTCCATCTGTCTGCAGCTAAACAATTCCCTCCTGCGCAGAGCTTCATTCTGCTGTCCTTTGATGTGCCGTTGTAGAACGTCCAGTACCTCCTCTACAGACAGCAAAGAGGTTGGGGGTACCTGCAACGTATGTTCCAAGACACGCTGAATTTCCAAGGACAGGCACATACGCAGCTGGATGAGTTGTTTAGGCTGTGACAAACTCTGGAGATCCACCATTGTAGAATAATCAGTCCACCGTCGCCGCCATTCACGAAAAGTCTGGAAAGTCTCATCAGGCTTCAAGATGGGCGGCGTTTGAGCTGCTGCTTTAGGTGGGGCTGGGGGGTGTGAAGGAAGCATGGATGAGGTATCTGAACCAGTCAGTACCGAGGCAGTGTTAGAGCCAGGGGCTTGGTTAACAGTGAGGCGAGATATCAAGGCTTCAAACCGTTCACTGTCTTCCAATCTCCGTTGGTTGTCTCGTTCTGCCTCTGCTTGCCTTCTGTGCTCATCCGCCAAACGTCTGTGGGCTTCATCCTCGCGTTTCTCATCTCTCATAAACTTCAGTAAAGCAATTATCTCTGGAGACAACGCTGAATATTGAGGTGAGGGACTGCGCGATGTGGGGGCTGGAGCGTCGTGGCCGGCCTGGTCATCAATCTCTGCGGGGCTATCACCCGCCTGAGTCATCCAGACGCTGGGTCCACGGCTACGTAAGGCGTGAGACATAACTACTTCCTCTGTGTACTATGTCTTAAATCAGTGTTGACCGGTCAGCCCGTCGTATCAACAAGATTTCAGACAAAAAATTAATTAAATACACAGATAAGTAGGTTATATATATAAAATATATATAAGGAAGCCGCGCGGTCAGCGAGTGTTAGTACAGTACATGTACGTGTGCGAGTGAGTGTGTGTCCTGGGCGGGTAGAGCGTCTCGCCCCAGCTGTGAGGGGGGGGTGGAGGCGGCGCTGTGAGGGGGGTGGAGGGAGAGGCGCGGCGACTCCCAGTCAGTCTAGTTACCCTCAGGACGCGGTCAGAGACGGGTGCACTGAACTTTACTCCTTACAAATGCCCAGAACGTGCCGTATACCTTGGGAATCCTTTAGAACAAGGTCACACATGAATGGCACGAACACACAATGCACTAAACACTTCACAGAAAATCACTGTCACTGCTCAAAGTTGCTGAAATTCTTCGAGGCGAGGTGACGCGCGCGGGAGCTGACCCAAGCGAGAGAGAGGAGTCCGTACGCCGGCTTCCCCACAAACTTTGCACTATCACTCGTAATTATCCAGTAAGATCGGATCACTGCGCCATGCTAGGTTCCGAATAATAAGTTCTATATACAGGAGAGAACACAAACACCTGTATAGTTTTGTAGGTTCGGTTTACTGGATAAGAGTATGTACACAAGGGAGAGCAGCACTCTCTCTTGACTAGGCTCCAGGTCAACTGCCATAGGCGACGTATGGCAAGTGATACATTAGCAGCTTCCATACGTCGCCAGGCACATTCATTAAGCGTGTGGGATATGGTAATAACATTGCCACACGCTGCTAGCTAGGCTGAATAAATAATACATAAATGGAGCACATACATAATATACATACATGATATATAATCCAGCATACATAATATACATACAGTTATAATCATAGTCGTGGTTGTTATAATCATGGTCGTGGTTGTTATAATCCTGGTCGTGGTTGTTATAATCATAGTTGTGGTTGTTATAATCATGGTCGTGGTTGTTATAATCAAATTCGTTGATGTTATATTCATTGTCGTGGTTGTTATAATCATTGTCGTGGTTGTTATACTCATGGTTGTGGGTGTTAAAATCATAGTTGTGGTTGTTATAATCATGGTCGTGGTTGTTCGTAGGTGTTATAATCATGGTCGTCGTTGTTATAATCATGCTCGTGATTATGATCATGGTCGTGGTTGTTATAATCATGGACGTGGTTATGGTCATGGTCGTAGTTGTTATAATCTTGCTCGTGGTTATGATCATGGTCGTAGTTGATAGAATCATGGTCGTGGGTGTTATAATCATAGTCGTGGTTGTTATAATCATAGTCTTGGTTAATATATCCATGGTCGTGGTTGTTATTATCATGGTGGTGGTTCCTATAATCATATTAGCGGTTATCAAAATCATTGTGTTGGTTGTTATAATCATGGTCGTGGTTGTTACAATCATAGTCGTGGTTGTTATAATCATGGTCGTGGTTTTTATAATGAGGTCGTGGTTGTTATAATCATGGTCGTGGCTGTTATAATCATAGTCATGGTTGTTATAATCATAGTCGTGGTTGTTATAATCTTGGTCTTGTTTGTTATAATCATAGTTGTGGTTGTGTTCATGGTCGTAGTTGCTATAAACATAGTCGTGGTTTTGTTCATGGTCGTAGTTGTTATAAACATGGTCGTGGTTATGATCATGGTCGTTGTTGCTATAATCATGGTCGTGGGTGTTATAATCAAAGTCGTAGTTTTTATAATCATAGTCGTGGTTGTTATAAACATTATCGTGGTTATGATCATGGTTGCAGTTGTTATAATCATGGTCGTAGGTGTTATAATCATGGTCGAAGGTGTCATTATCATGGTCGTGGTTGTTATAATCATAAACGTGGTTGTTATAATCATTGTCGTGGTTGTTATAATCATAGTTGTGGTTGTTATAATCATGATCGTGGGTGTTATAGTCATTGTCGTTGTTCTTATAATCATGGTCGTAGGTGTTATAATCATGGTCGTAGGTGTTATAATCATGGTCGTAGTTGTTATAATCATAGTCGTGGTTGTTATAATCATGGACGTAGGTGTTAAAATCATAGTCGTGGTTGTTATAATCATGGTTGTAGGTGTTTATAATCATGGTCGTTGTTGTTATAATCATTTTCGTGGTTGTTATAATCATGGTCGTGGTTGTTATAATCATAGTCGTGGTTGTCATAATCATGGTCGTGGGTGTTATAGTCAGAGTTGTTGTTGTTATAATCATGGTCGTGGTTGTTATAATCATGGTCGTGGTAGATACAATCATAGTCGGGGTTGTTATAATCATGGTCGTAGTTGTTATAATCATTGTCGTAGTTGTTATAATCATGGACGTGGGTGCTATAATCATAGTCGTGGTTGTTCATAGGTGTTATAATCATGGTCGTGGTTGTTATAATCATAGTAGTGGTTGTCTTAATCATAGTCTTGGTTATTATAATCAGGGTCGAGGTTGTTATAATCATCGGCATGGTTGTTACAAGTCATAGTTGTGGTTGTTATAATCATGCTCGTGATTATGATCATGATCGTGGTTGTTATAATCATGGACGTGGCTATGATCATGGTCATAGTTGTTATAATCATGGTCGTGGTTATGATCATGGTCGTAGTTGTTAAAATCATGGTCGTGGGTGTTATAATCAGAGTCTTTGTTAATATATCCATGGTCGTGGTTGTTATAATCATAGTCGTGGTCGTTATAATCATAGTAGTGGTTGTCATAATCATTGTGTTGGTTATTATAATCATGTTCGTGGTTGTTATAATCATGGTCGTGGTTGTTATAATCATGGTTGTGGTTGCTATGATCATAGTCATGGTTGTTATAATCAAAGTCGTGGTTGTTATAATTTTGGTTGTGGTTGTTATAAGCATAGTAGTGGTTGTCGTAATAATCGTCTTGGTTGTTATAATCACAGTCGTGGTGTCTATAATCATGTTCGTGGTTGTTATAATCATGGTCGTGGTTGTTATAATCATGGTCGTGGTTGTTCTAATCATAGTCGTGGTTGTCATAATCATGGTATTGGTTGTTACAATCATAGTCGTGGTTGTTATAATCATGGTCGTGGCTATGATCATGGTCGTAGTTGCTATAATCATGGTCGTGGGTGTTATAATCATAGTCGTGGCTTTTATAATCATAGTCGTGGTTGTTATAAACATTGTCGTGGTTATGATCATGGTCGTAGTTGCAATAATCATGGTCGTAGGTGTTATAATCATGGTCGAAGGTGTTATAACCATGGTCGTGGTTGTTATAATCATGAACGTGTTTGCTATAATCATTGTCGTGGTTGTTATAATCATAGTTGTGGTTGTTATAATCATGGTCGTGGGTGTTATAGTCATAGTCGTGGTTCTTATAATCATGGTCGTAGGTGTTATAATCATGGTCGTAGGTGTTATAATCATGGACGTAGTTGCTATAATCATAGTCGTGGTTGTTATAATCATGGACGTGGGTGTTAAAATCATAGTCGTGGTTGTTATAATCATGGTCGTAGGTGTTATAATCATATTCGTGGTTGTTATAATCATGGTCGTGGTTGTTATAATCATAGTAGTGGTTGTCATAATCATAGCCTTGGTTATTATAATCACGGTCGAGGTTGTTATAATCATCGTCTTGGTTGTTACAAGTCATAGTCGTGGTTGTTATAATCATGCTCGTGATTATGATCATGATCGTGGATATTATAATCATGGTCGTGGTTATGATCATGGTCGTAGTTGTTATTATCATGGTCGTGGTTATGATCATGGTCGTAGTTGTTAAAATCATGGTCGTGGGTGTTATAATCATCGTAGTGGTCGTCATAATCATTGTGTTGGTTGTTATAATAATGGTCGTGGTTGTTATATTCATGGTCGTGGTTGTTATAATCATGGTCGTGGTTGCTAGATCATAGTCATGGTTGTTATAATCACAGTCGTGGTTGTTATAATCATGTTCGTGGTTGTTATAATGATGGTCGTGGTTGTTATAATGATGGTCGTGGTTGTTATAATCACAGTCGTGGTTGTTATAATCATGTTCGTGGTTGTTATAATCATGGTCGTGGTTGTTATAATCATGGTCGTGGTTGTTATAATCATAGTCGTGGTTGTCATAATCATGGTGTTGGTTGTTATAATCATGGTCGTGGTTGTTATAATAATGGTAGTGGTTGTCAAAATGATCGTCTTGGTGGTTATTATCATAGTCGTGGATGTTATAATCATGGTCGTGGTTGTCATAATCATGGTCGTGGTTGTTATAATCATAGTCGTGGTTGTTATAATCATAGTCGTGGTTGTTATTATCACGGTCGTTGTTGTTATAATCATGGTCGTGGTTGTTAGAATTATGTTCGTGGTTGTTATAATCATGGTAATGGGTGTTATAATCATAGTCGTGGGTGTTATAAACACGGTTGTGGTTGTTACAATCATAGTCGTGGTTTTATAGTCATGCTCGTGATTATGATCATGATCGTGGTTGTTATAATCATGGTCGTGGTTATGTTCATGGTCGTAGTTGTTATAATCATGGTCGTGGTTATGATCATGGTCGTAGTTGTTATAATCATGGTCGTGGGTGTTATAATCATAGTCGTGGTTAATATAACCATGGTCGTGGTTGTTAATATCATGGTTGTGGTTGTTATAATCATAGTAGCGGTTGTCATAATCATTGTGTTGGTTGTTATAATCATGGTCGTGGTTGATATAATCATTGTCGTGGTTGTTATAATCATGATCGTGGTTGTTATGATCATAGTCATGGTTGTTATAATCATAGTCGTGGTTGTTATAATCATGGACGTGAGTGTTAAAATCATAGTCGTGGTTGTTATAATCATGGTCGTGGTTGTTCTAATCATAGTCGTGGTTGTTATAATCATGGTCGTGGGTGTTATAATCATAATTGTGGTTGTTATAATCATAGTTGTGGTTGTTATAATCATAGTCATGGTTGTTATAAACATAGTCGTGGTTATGTTCATGGTCGTAGTTGTTATAAACATAGTTGTGGTTTTGATCATGGTCGTAGTTGTTATAAACATGGTCGTTGTTATGATCATGGTCGTAGTTGCTATAATCATGGTCGTGGGTGTTATAATCATAATCGTGGTTTTTATAATCATAGTCTTTGTTGATATAAACATTGTCGTGGTTATGATCATGGTCAAAGTTTTTAAAATCATGGTCTTAGGTGTTATAATCATGGTTGAAGGTGTTATTATCATGGTCTTGGTTGTTATAATCATGGACGTGGGTGTTATAATAATAGTCGTGGTTGTTATAATCATGGTCGTAGGTGTTATAATCATGGTCGTGGTTGTTATAATCATATTCGTGGTTGTTATAATCATGGTCGTGGTTGTTATAATCATAGTCGTGGTTGTAATAATCATGGTCGTGGTTGTTATAATCATATTCGTGGTTGTTATAATCATGGTCGTGGTTGTTATAATCATAGTCGTGGTTGTAATAATCATGGTCGTGGTTGTTATAATCATAGTCGTGGTTGTTATAATCATGGTCGTAGTTGTTATAATCATAGTCGTAGTTGTTATAATCATGGACGTGGGTGTTATAATCATAGTCGTGGTTGTTATAATCATGGTCGTAGTGGTTATAATCATAGTCGTAGTTGTTAAATTCATGGACGTGGGTGCTATAATCATGGTCGTGGTTGTTAAAAATATAGTAGTGGTTGTCATAATCATAGTCTTGGTTATTATAATCATGGTCGAGTTTGTTATATTCATCGTCTTGGTTGTTACAATCATTGTCGTGGTTGTTATAATCGTGCTCGTGATTATGATCATGATCGTGGTTGTTATAATCATAGTCGTGGTCACGATCATGGTCGTAGTTGTCATAATCATGGTCGTGCGTACTATAATCTTCGTCGTGGTTGTTATAATCATAGTCGTGGTATTATAATCATTGTCGCGTTTATGATCATAGTCGTGGTTGTTATAATCATGGTCGTGGTTGTTTTAATCATGGCCGTGGTTATTACTATCATAGTCCTGGTTGTTTTAATAATGGTCCTGGTTGTTATAATCATGATCGTGGTTGTTATAATCATGGTCGTGGTTGTTATAATCATCGTCGTGGTTGTTACAATCATAGTCGTGGTTGTTATAATCAAAGTCGTGGTTGTTATAATTTTGGTCGTGGTTGTTATAAGCATAGTAGTGGTTGTCATATTAATCGTCTTGGTTGTTATAATCACAGTCGTGGTTGTTATAATCATGGTCGTGGTTGTTATAATCATGGTCGTGGTTGTTATAATCATAGTCGTGGTTGTCATAAGAATGGTATTGGTTGTTATAATCATGGTCGTGGTTGTTGTAATCATAGTAGTGGTTGTCATAATCATCGTATTGGTGGTTATAATCATAGTCGTGGGCGTTATAATCATGGTCGTGGTTGTTATAATCATGGTCGTGGTTGTTATAATCATGGTCGTGGTTGTTATAATCACAGTCGTGGTTGTTATAATCATAATCGTGGTTGTTATAATCACGGTCGTTGTTGTTATAATCATGGTCGTGGGTGTTATAATCATAGTCGTGGGTGTTATAATCACAGTTTTGGTTGTTATAATCATAGTCGTGGTTGTCACAATCATGGTGTTGGTTGATATAATAATGGTCGTGGTTGTTATAATTTTAGTAGTGGTTGTCATAATCATAGTCTTATTTGTTATAATCATGGTCGTGGTTGTTATAATCATCGTCGTCGTTGTTATAATCATCGTCGTGGCTGTTATAGTCATTGTCATGGTTATGATCATAGTCGTGGTTGTTATAATCATGGTCGTGGTTGTTATTATCATGGTCGTGGTTGTTATAATCCGGGTCGTGGTTGTTATAATCATAGTCGTGGTTGTTATAATCATTATCGCGGTTATGATCATAGTCGTGGTTGTTATAATCATGATCGTGGTTGTTATAATCATGGTCGTGGATTTTATAATCCTGGTCGTGGTTGTTATAGTTATGGTCGTGGGTGTTATAATCATAGTCGTGGTTGTTATAATCACGGTCGTGGTTGTTATATTCATGGTCGTGGTTGTTATAATCCTGGTCGTGGTTGTTATAATCACAGTCGTGGTTGTTATAATCATTGTCGCGGTTATGATCATAGTCGTGGTTGTTATAATCATGATCGTGGTTGTTATAATCATGGTCGTGGATTTTATAATACTGGTCGTGGTTGTTATAATCATGGTCGTGGTTGTTATAATCATATTCGTGGATGTTATAATCATGGTCGTGGTAGTTACAATCATTGTCGTTGTTGTTATAATCATAGTCGTAGTTGTTATAATCATAGCCATAGTTGTTATAATCATGGATGTGGGTGTTATAATCATAGTCGTGGTTGTTCGTAGGTGTTATAATCATTGTCGTGGTTGTTATAATCATAGTAGTGGTTGTCATAATCATAGTCTTGGTTATTGTAATCATGGTTGAGGTTGTTATAATCATCGACGTGGTTGTTACAATCAAAATTCGTGGTTGTTATAATAATGCTCGAGATTATGATCATGATCGTGGCTGTTATAATCATGGACGTGGTTATGATCATGGTCGTAGTTGTTATAATCATGGTCATGGTTATGATCATGGTCGTAGTTGTTATAATCATGGTCATGGGTGTTATAATCATAGTCGTGTTTGTTATAATCATAGTCGTGGTTAATATAACCACGGTCGTGGTTGTTATTATCATGGTCGTGATTGTTATAATCATAATAGTGGTTGTCAAAATCAATGTGGTGGTTGTTATAATCATGGTCGTGGTTATGATAACCATAGTCGTGGTTGTTACAATCATTGTCGTGTTTGGTAAATCATGGTCGTGGTTGTTATAATCTTCGTCGTGGTTGTGATAATCATGGGAGTGGTTGTTATGATCATAGTCATGGTTGTTATAATCATAGTTGTGGTTGTTATAATCATAGTCATGGTTGTTATAATCATAGCCGTGGTTATGTTCATGGTCGTAGTAGTTATAAACATAGTTGTGGTTTTGATCATGATCGTAGTTGTTATAAACATGGTCGTTGTTATGATCATGGTCGTAGTTGCTATAATCATGGTCGTGGGTGTTGTAATCATAATCGTGGTTTTTATAATCATAGTCGTTGTTGATATAAACATTGTCGTGGTTATGATCATGGTCGTAGGTGTTATAATCATGGTTGAAGGTGTTATTATCATGGTCGTGATGGTTATAATCATGGACGTGGGTGTTACAATCATAGTCGTGATTGTTATAATCATGGTCATAGGTGTGAAATTCATGGTCGTGGTTGTTATAATCATATTCGTGGTTGTTATAATCATGGTCGTGGTTGTTATAATCATAGTCGTGGTTGTTATAATCATGGTCGTGGTTGTTATAATCATAGTCGTGGTTGTTATAATCATGGTCGTAGTTGTTATAATCATAGTCGTAGTTGATAAAATCATGGACGTGGGTGTTATAATCATGGTCGTGGTTGTTAAAATCGTAGTAGTGGTTGTCATAATCATAGTCTTGGTTATTATAATCATGGTCGAGTTTGTTATAATCATCGTCTTGGTTGTTACAATCATAGTCGTGGTTGTTATAATCATGCTCGTGATTATGATCATGATCGTGGTTGTTATAATCATGGTCGTGGTCACGATCATGGTTGTAGTTGTCATAATCATGGTCGTGCGTGTTATAATCTTCGTCGTGGTTGTTATAATCATAGTCGTGGTTGTTATAATCATTGTCGCGGTTATGATCAGAGTCGTGGTTGTTATAATCATGGTCGTGGTTGTTATAATCATGGTCGTGGTTATTACTATCATAGTCCTGGTTGTTTTAATAATGGTCCTGGTTGTTATAATCATGATCGTGGTTGTTATAATCATGGTCGTGGTTGTTATAATCATCGTTGTGGTTGTTACAATCATAGGCGTGGTTGTTATAATCAAAGTCGTGGTTGTTATAATTTTGGTCGTGGTTGTTATAAGCATAGTAGTGGTTGTCATAATAATCGTCTTGGTTGTTATAATCATAATCGTGGTTGTCATATTCATGGTATTGGTTGTTATAATCATGGTCGTGGTTGTTATAATCATAGTAGTGGTTGTCATAATCATCGTCTTGGTGGTTATAATCATAGTCGTGGACGTCATAATCATAGTCGTGGTTGTTATAATCATGGTCGTGGTTGTTATAATCATGGTCGTGGTTGTTATAATAATAGTCGTGATTGTTATAATCATAGTCGTGGTTGTTATAAGCGCGGTCGTTGTTGTTATAATCATGGTCGTGGGTGTTATAATCATAGTCGTGGGTGTTATAATCACAGTTGTGGTTGTTATAATCATAGTCGTGGTTGTCATAATCATGGTATTGGTCGATATAAACATGGTCGTGGTTGTTATAATCATAGTAGTGGTTGTCATAATCATAGTCTTGTTTGTTATAATCATGGTCGTGGTTGTTATAATCATCGTCGTCGTTGCTATAATCATCGTCGTGGCTGTTATAGTCATTGTCGTGGTTATGATCATAGTCGTGGTTGTTATAATCATGGTCGTGGTTGTTATTATCATGGTCGTGGTTGTTATAATCCGGGTCGTGGTTGTTATAATCATAGTCGTGGTTGTTAAAATCATTGTTGCGGTTATGATCATAGTCGTGGTTGTTATAATCATGATCGTGGTTGTTATTATCATGGTCGTGGTTGTGATAATCACAGTCGTGGTTGTGATAATCACAGTCGTGGTTGTTATAATCATTGTCGCGGTTATGATCATAGTCGTGGTTGTTATAATCATGATCGTGGTTGTTATAATCATGGTCGTGGATTTTATAATCCTGGTAGTGGTTGTTATAGTCATGGTCGTGGGTGTTATAATCATAGTCGGGGTTGTTATAATCATGGGCGTAGTTGTTATAATCATAGTCGTAGTTGTTATAATCATGGACGTGGGTGCTATAATCATAGTCGTGGTTGTTAGTAGGTGTTATAATCATGGTCGTGGTTGTTATAATCATAGTAGTGGTTGTCATAATCATAGTCTTGGTTATTATATTCAGGGTTGAGGTTGTTATAATCATCGTCTTGGTTGTTACAAGTCATAGTCGTGGCTGTTATAATGATGCTCGTGATTATGATCATGATCGTGGGTTTTATAATCATGGACGTGGTTATGATCATGGTCGTAGTTGTAAAAATCATGGTCGTGGTGTTATAATCATAGTCGTGGTTAATATAACCATGGTCGTGGTTGTTATTGTCATAGTCGTGGTCGTTATAATCATAGTAGTGGTTGTCATAATCATTGTGTTGGTTGTTATTATCATGGTCGTGGTTGTTATAATCATGGTCGTGGTTGCTATGATCATAGTCATGGTTGTTATAATCAAAGTCGTGGTTGTTATAATTTTGGTCGTGGTTGTTATAAGCAGAGTAGTGGTTGTCATAATAATCGTCTTGGTTGTTATAATCACAGTCGTGGTTTTTATAATCATGGTCGTGGTTGTTATAATCATGGTCGTGGTTGTTATAATCATAGTCGTGGTTGCCACAATCATGGTATTGGTTGTTATAATCATGGTCGTGGTTGTTATAATCATAGTAGTGGTTGTCATAATAATCGTCTTGGTGGTTATAATCATAGTCGTGGACGTTATAATCATGGTCGTGGTTGTTATAATCATGGTCGTGGTTGTTATAATCATGGTCGTGGTTGTTATAATCATAGTCGTGGTTGTTATAATCATAGTCGTGGTTGTTATCATCACGGTCGTTGTTGTTATAATCATGGTCGTGGGTGTTATAATCATAGTCATGGTTGTTATAATCACAGTCGTGGTTGTTATAATCATGGTCGTGGTTGTTATAATCATGGTCGTGGTTGTAATACTCATAGTCGTGGTTGTCATCATCATGGTATTGGTTGTTATAATCGTGGTCGTGTTTGTTAGAATCATAGTAGTGGTTGTCATAATCATCGTCTTGGTGGATATAATCATAGTCGTGGACGTTATAATCATAGTCGTGGTTGTTACAATCATGGTCGTGGTTGTTATATTCATGGTCGTGGTTGTTATAATCATAGTCGTGGTTGTTATAATCATAGTCGTGGTTGTTATAATCACGTTCGTTGTTGTTATAATCATGGTCGCGGGTGTTATAATCATAGTCGTGGGTGTTATAATCACAGTTGTGGTTGTTATTATCATAGTCGTGGTTGTCATAATCATGGTATTGGTTCATATAATCATGGTCGTGGTTGTTATAATCATAGTAGTGGTTGTCATAATCATAGTCTTGTTTGTTATAATCATGGTCGTGGTTGATATAATCATCGTCGTCGTTGTTATAATCATCGTCGTGGCTGTTATAGTCATTGTCGTGGTTATGATCATAGTCGTGGTTGTTATAATCATGGTCGTGGTTGTTATTATCATGGTCGTGGTTGTTATAATCCTGGTAGTGGTTGTTATAATCACAGTCGTGGTTGTAATAATCATTGTCGCGGTTATGATCATTGTCGTGGTTGTTATAATCATGATCGTGGTTGTTATAATCATGGTCGTAGATTTTATAATCCTGGTCGTGGTTGTTATAGTCATAGTCGTGGGTGTTATAATCATAGTCGTGGTTGTTATAATCACGGTCGTGGTTGTTATATTCATGGTCGTGGTTGTTAGAATTATGGTCGAGGTTGTTATAATCTTGGTCGTGGGGGTTATAATCATATTCATGGGTGTTATAATCACAGTTGTGGTTGTTATAATCATAGTCGTGGTTATATTAATCATGGTATTGGTTTTTATTAACATGGTCGTCATTGTTATAATCATAATAGTGGTTGTCATAATCATAGTCTTGTTTGTTATAATCATGGTCGTGGTTGTTATAATCATCGTCGTGGTTGTTATAATCATCGTCGTGGCTGTTATAATCATTGTCGTGGTTATGTTCATAGTCGTGGTTGTTATAATCATGGTCGTGGTTGTTATTATCATGGTCGTGGTTAATCCTGGTCGTGGTTGTTATAATCATAGTCGTGGTTGTTATAATCATGGTCGTGGTTGTTATTATCATGGTCGTGGTTGTTATAATCCTGGTCGTGGTTGTTATAATCACAGTCGTGGTTGTTATAATCCTTGTCGCGGTTATGATCATAGTCGTGGTTGTTATAATCATGATCGTGGTTGCTATAATCATGGTCGTGGATTTTATAATCCTGGTCGTGGTTGTTATAGTCATGGTCGTGGGTGTTATAATCATAGTCGTGGTTGATATAATCACGGCCGTGGTTGCTATAATCATGGTCGTGGTAGTCATAATCATTTTCGTGGTTGTTATTATCATGGTCGTGGTAGTTACAATCATTGTCGTGGTTGTTATAATCATGGTCGTAGTTGTTATAATCATAGTCATAGTTGTTATAATCATGGATGTGGGTGCTATAATCATAGTCGTGGTTGTTCGTAGGTGTTATAATCATTGTCGTGGTTGTTTTAATCATAGTAGTGGTTGTCATAATCATAGTCTTGGTTATTATAATCATTGTTGGGGTTGTTGTAATCATCGACGTGGTTGTTACAATCATAGACGTGGTTGTTATAATAATGCTCGAGATTATGATCATGATCGTGGTTGTTATAATCATGGACGTGGTTATGATCATGGTCGTAGTTGTTATAATCATGGTCGTGGTTGTTATAATCATAGTAGTGGTTGTCATAATCATCGTCTTGGTGGTTATAATCATAGTCGTGGACGTCATAATCATGGTCGTGGTTGTTATAATAATAGTCGTGGTTGTTATAATCATAGTCGTGGTTGTTATAAGCGCGGTCGTTGTTGTTATAATCATGGTCGTGGGTGTTATAATCATAGTCGTGGGTGTTATAATCACAGTTGTGGTTGTTATAATCATAGTCGTGGTTGTCATAATCATGGTATTGGTTGATATAAACATGGTCGTGGTTGTTATAATCATAGTAGTGGTTGTCATAATCATAGTCTTGTTTGTTATAATCATGGTCGTGGCTGTTATAATCATCGTCGTCGTTGCTATAATCATCGTCGTGGCTGTTATAGTCATTGTCGTGGTTATGATCATAGTCGTGATTGTTATAATCATGGTCGTGGTTGTTATTATCATGGTCGTGGTTGTTATAATCCGGGTCGTGGTTGTTATAATCATAGTCGTGGTTGTAATAATCATTGTTGCGGTTATGATCATAGTCGTGGTTGTTATAATCATGATCGTGGTTGTTATTATCATGTTCGTTGTTGTGATAATCACAGTCGTGGTTGTGATAATCACAGTCGTGGTTGTTATAATCATTGTCGCGGTTATGATCATAGTCGTGGTTGTTATAATCATGATCGTGGTTGTTATAATCATGGTCGTGGATTTTATAATCCTGGTCGTGGTTGTTATAGTCATGGTCGTGGGTGTTATAATCATAGTCGGGGTTGTTATAATCATGGGCGTAGTTGTTATAATCATAGTCGTAGTTGTTATAATCATGGACGTGGGTGCTATAATCATAGTCGTGGTTGTTCGTAGGTGTTATAATCATGGTCGTGGTTGTTATAATCATAGTAGTGGTTGTCATATTCATAGTCTTGGTTATTATAATCAGGGTTGAGGTTGTTATAATCATCGTCTTGGTTGTTACAAGTCATAGTCGTGGCTGTTATAATGATGCTCGTGCTTATGATCATGATCGTGGGTTTTATAATCCTGGACGTCGTTATGATCATACTCGTAGTTGTAAAAATCATGGTCGTGGTGTTATAATCATAGTCGTGGTTAATATAACCATGGTCGTGGTTGTTATTGTCATAGTCGTGGTCGTTATAATCATAGTAGTGGTTGTCATAGTCTTTGTGTTGGTTGTTATTATCATGGTCGTGGTTGTTATAATCATGGTCGTGGTTGTTATAATCATGGTCGTGGTTGCTATGATCATAGTCATGGTTGTTATAATCAAAGTCGTGGTTGTTATAATTTTGGTCGTGGTTGTTATAAGCATAGTAGTGGTTGTCATAATAATCGTCTTGGTTGTTATAATCACAGTCGTGGTTTTTATAATCATGGTCGTGGTTGTTATAATCATGGTCGTGGTTGTTATAATCATAGTCGTGGTTGTCACAATCATGGTATTGGTTGTTATAATCATGGTCGTGGTTGTTATAATCATAGTAGTGGTTGTCATAATCATCGTCTTGGTGGTTATAATCATAGTCGTGGACGTTATAATCATGGTCGTGGTTGTTATAATCATGGTCGTGGTTGTTATAATCATGGTCGTGGTTGTTATAATCATAGTCGTGGTTGTTATAATCATAGTCGTGGTTGTTATCATCACGGTCGTTGTTGTTATAATCATGGTCGTGGGTGTTATAATCATAGTCATGGTTGTTATAATCACAGTCGTGGTTGTTATAATCATGGTCGTGGTTGTTATAATCATGGTCGTGGTTGTAATACTCATAGTCGTGGTTGTCATAATCATGGTATTGGTTGTTATAATCATGGTCGTGTTTGTTATAATCATAGTAGTGGTTGTCATAATCATCGTCTTGGTGGATATAATCATAGTCGTGGACGTTATAATCATAGTCGTGGTTGTTATAATCATGGTCGTGGTTGTTATAATCATGGTCGTGGTTGTTATAATCATAGTCGTGGTTGTTATAATCATAGTCGTGGTTGTTATAATCACGTTCGTTGTTGTTATAATCATGGTCGCGGGTGTTATAATCATAGTCGTGGGTGTTATAATCACAGTTGTGGTTGTTATTATCATAGTCGTGGTTGTCATAATCATGGTATTGGTTGATATAATCATGGTCGTGGTTGTTATAATCATAGTAGTGGTTGTCATAATCATAGTCTTGTTTGTTATAATCATGGTCGTGGTTGATATAATCATCGTCGTCGTTGTTATGATCATCGTCGTGGCTGTTATAGTCATTGTCGTGGTTATTATCACAGTCGTGGTTGTTATAATCATGGTCGTGGTTGTTATTATCATGGTCGTGGTTGTTATAATCCTGGTAGTGGTTGTTATAATCACAGTCGTGGTTGTTTTAATCATTGTCGCGGTTATGATCATTGTCGTGGTTGTTATAATCATGATCGTGGTTGTTATAATCATGGTCGTAGATTTTATAATCCTGGTCGTGGTTGTTATAGTCATAGTCGTGGGTGTTATAATCATAGTCGTGGTTGTTATAATCACGGTCGTGGTTGTTATATTCATGGTCGTGGTTGTTAGAATTATGGTCGAGGTTGTTATAATCTTGGTCGTGGGGGTTATAATCATATTCATGGGTGTTATAATCACAGTTGTGGTTGTTATAATGATAGTCGTGGTTATAATAATCATGGTATTGGTTTTTATAAACATGGTCGTCATTGTTATAATCATAATAGTGGTTGTCATAATCATAGTCTTGTTTGTTATAATCATGGTCGTGGTTGTTATAATCATCGTCGTGGTTGTTATAATCATCGTCGTGGCTGTTATAATCATTGTCGTGGTTATTTTCATAGTCGTGGGTGTTATAATCATGGTCGTGGTTGTTATTATCATGGTCGTGGTTGTTTTAATCCTGGTCGTGGTTGTTATAATCATAGTCGTGGTTGTTATAATCATGGTCTTGGTTGTTATTATCATGGTCGTGGTTGTTATAATCCTGGTCGTGGTTGTTATAATCACAGTCGTGGTTGTTATAATCATTGTCGCGGTTATGATCATAGTCGTGGTTGTTATAATCATGATCGTGGTTGCTATAATCATGGTCGTGGATTTTATAATCCTGGTCGTGGTTGTTATAGTCATGGTCGTGGGTGTTATAATCATAGTCGTGGTTGATATAATCACGGCCGTGGTTGTTATAATCATGGTCGTGGTTGTCATAATCATTTTCGTGGTTGTCATTATCATGGTCGTGGTAGTTACAATCATTGTCGTGGTTGTTATAATCATGGTCGTAGTTGTTATAATCATAGTCATAGTTGTTATAATCATGGATGTGGGTGCTATAATCATAGTCGTGGTTGTTCGTAGGTGTTATAATCATTGTCGTGGTTGTTATAATCATAGTAGTGGTTGTCATAATCATAGTCTTGGTTATTATAATCATTGTTGGGGTTGTTATAATCATCGACGTGGTTGTTACAATCACAGTCGTGGTTGTTATAATAATGCTCGAGATTATGATCATGATCGTGGTTGTTATAATCATGGACGTAGTTATGATCATGGTCGTAGCTGTTATAATCATGGTCGTGGGTGTTATAATCATAGTCGTGTTTGTTATAATCATAGTCGTGGTTAATATAACCACGGTCGTGGTTGTTATTATCATGGTCGTGATTGTAATAATCATAGTAGTGGTTGTCAAAATCATTGTGGTGGTTGTTATAATCATGGTCGGGGTTTTGATAATCATGGTCGTGGTTGTTACAATCATAGTCGTGTTTGGTATAATCATGGTCGTGGTTGTTATAATCTTCGTCGTGGTTGTGATAATCATGGTCGTGGTTGTTATGATCTTAGTCATGGTTGTTATAATCATAGTTGTGGTTATGTTCATGGTCGTAGTTGTTATAAACATAGTTGTGGTTTTGATCATGGTCGTAGTTGTTATAAACATGGTCGTTGTTATGATCATGGTCGTATTTGCTATGATCATGGTCGTGGGTGTTATAATCATAATCGTGGTTTTTATAATCATAGTCGTTGCTGATATAAACATTGTCATGGTTATGATCATGGTCGTAGTTGTTATAATCATGGTCGTAGGTTTTATAATCATGGTTGAAGGTTTCATTATCATGGCCGTGGTTGTTATAATCATGGTCGTAAGTGTTATAATCATGGTCGTGGTTGTTATAATCATATTCGTGATTGTTATAATCATGGTCTTGGTTGTTATAATCTTAGTCGTGGTTGTTATAATCATGGTCGTGGTTGTTATAATCATAGTCGTGGTTGTTATAATCATGGTCGTAGTTGTTATAATCATAGTCGTAGTTGTTATAATCATGGACGTGGGTGTTATAATCATAGTCGTGGTTGTTATAATCATGGTCGTAGTTGTTATAATCATAGTCGTAGTTGTTATAATCATAGTCATGGTCGTTATAAACATAGTCGTGGTTGTTATTATGATAGTCCTGGTTGATTTAATAATGGTCCTGGTTTTTATAATCATGATCGTGGTTGTTATAATCATGGTCGTGGTTTTTATAATTCTGTTCGTGGTTGTTATAGTATATGGTCGTGGGTGTTATAATCAAAGTCGTGGTTGATATAATCATGGTCGTGGTTGTTATAATCATGGTCGTGGTTGTTATAATCATGGGCGTGGTTATTATATTCAAAGTCGTGGTTGTTATAATCATCGATGTGGTTGTTATAATCATAGTCGTGGTTGTTATAATAATAGTCGAGGTTGTTATAATCATGGTTCGTGCTTGTTATAATCATGGTCGTGGTTGTTATAATCATAGTAGTGGTTGTCATAATCATCGTCTTGGTTGTTAAAACATTAGTCGTGGTTGTTATAATCATGCTCGTGGTTGTTATAATCATGATCGTGGTTGTTATAATCATGGTCGTGGGTGTTATAATCATAGTCGTGGTTGTCATAATCATGGTATTGGTTGTTATAATCATGGTCGTGGTTTTTATAATCATAGTAGTGTTTGTCATAATCATGGTCGTGGTTGTTATAATCATAGTCGTGGTTGTTATAATCATGGTCGTGGTTGTTATAATCATGGTCGTGGTTGTTATAATCATGGTCGTGGTTGTTATAATCATAGTCGTGGTTGTTATGATCATAGTCGAGGTTGTTATAATTACGTTCGTGGTTGTTATAATCATGATCGTGGTTGTTATAATCATGGTCGTGGTTTTTATAATCCTCTTCGTGAGTGTTATAATCATGGTCGTGGTTGTTATAATCATTGACTTGGGTGTTATAATCACAGTCGAGGTTGTTTTAATCATGGTCGTAGGTGTTATAATCATGGTCGTGGTTGTTATAATCATATTCGTGGTTGTTACAATCATGGTCGTGGTAGTTACAATCATTGTCGTGGTTGATATAATCATGGTCGTAGTTGTTATAATCATAGTCATAGTTGTTATAATCATGGATGTGGGTGTTATAATCATAGTCGTGGTTGTTCGTAGGTGTTATAATCATTGTCGTGGTTGTTATAATCATAGTAGTGGTTGTCATAATCATTGTCGTGTTTGTTATAATCATAGTCGTAGTTAATATAACCACGGTCGTGGTTGTTATTATCATGGTCGTGATTGTTTAATCATAGTAGAGGTTGTCAAAATCATTGTGTTGGTTGTTATAATCATGGTCGTGGTTATGATAATCATGGTCGTGGTTGTTACAATCATAGTCGTGTTTGGCATAATCATGGTCGTGGTTGTTATAATCTTCGTCGTGGTTGTGATAATCATGGTCGTGGTTGTTATGATCATAGTCATGGTTGTTATAATTATAGTTGTGGTTGTTATAATCATAGTCATGGTTGTTATAAACATAGTCGTGGTTATGCTCATGGTCGTAGTTGTTATAAACATAGTTGTGGTTTTGATTATGGTCGTAGTTTTTATAAACATGGTAGTTGTTATGATCATTGTCGTAGTTGCTATAATCATGGTCGTGTGTGTTATAATTATAGTCGTGGTTTTTATAATCATAGTCGTTGTTGATATAAACATTGTCGTGGTTATGATCATGGTCGTATTTGTTATAATCATGGTCGTAAGTGGTATAATCATGGTCGAAGGTGTTATTATCATGGTCGTGGTTGTTATAATCATAAACGTTGTTGTTATAATCATGGTCGTGGTTGTTATAATCATAGTTGTGGTTCTTATAATCATGGTCGTGGGTGTTATAGTCATACTCGTGGTTCTTATAATCATGGTCGTAGGTGTTATAGTCATAGTCGTGGTTGTTATAATCATGGTCGTAGGTGTTATAATCATGGTCCTGGTTGTTTTAATCACATTCGTGATTGTTATAATCATGGTCGTGGTTGTTATAATCATAGTCGTGGTTGTTATAATCATGGTCGTGGGTGTTATAATCATAGTTGTGGTTGTTATAATCATGGTCGTGGTTGCTATAATCATGGTCGTCGTAGTTACAATCATAGTCGTGGTTGTTATAATCATCGTCGTAGTTTTTATAATTATAGTCTTAGTTGTTATAATCATGGACGTGGGTGTTATAATCATAGTCGTGGTTGTTTGTAGGTGTTATAATCATGGTCGTGGTTGTAATAATCATGGCAGTGGTTGTCATAATCATAGTCTTGGTTATTATAGTCATGGTCGAGGTTGTTATAATCATCGTCGTGGTTGTTACAATCATAGTAGTGGTTGTTATAATCATGCTCGTGATTATGATCATGATCGTGGTTGTTATAATCATGCACGTGGATATGATCATGGTCGTAGTTATTATAATCATGGTCGTGGTTATGATCATGGTCGTAGTTGTTATAATCATGGTCGTGGGTGTTATAATCATAGTCGTGCTTGTTATTATCATAGTCGTGGTTAATATAACCATGGTCGTGGTTGTTTTTATCATGGTCGTGATAGTTATAATCATAGTAGTGGTTGTCATAATCATTGTGTTGGTTGTTATAATCATGGTCGTGGTTATTATAATCATTGTCGTGGTTGTTACAATCATAGTCGTGGTTGTTATAATCATGGTCATGGTTGTTATAATCATGGTCGTGGTTGCTATAATCATGGGCGTGGTTGTTATAATCATGGTCGTGGGTGTTATAATCATAGTAGGAGGTCTTATAATCACAGTCGTGGTTGTTATAATCATAGTCGTGGATGTCATAATCATGGTATTGGTTGTTATAATCATGGTTGTGGTTGTTATAATCATAGTAGTGGTTGTCATAATCATAGTCATGGTTGTTATAATCATGGTCGGGGTTGTTATAATCATAGTAGTGTTTGTCATAATCATCGTCTTGGTGGTTATAATCATGGTCGTGGTTATTATAATCATCGAAGTGGTTGTTATAATCATGGTCGTGGTTGCCATTATCATGGTCGTGGTTGTTATAATCCTGGTCGAGCTTGTTATAATCATAGTCGTGGTTGTTATAATCATGGTCGTGGTTGTTATAATAATGTTCGTGGTTGTTATAATCATAGACGTGGATGTCATAATCATGGTATTGGTTGTTATAATCATGGTTGTGGTTGTTATAATCATAGTAGTGGTTGTCATAATCATAGTCTTGGTTGTTATAATCATGGTCGGGGTTGTTATAATCATAGTAGTGTTTGTCATAATCATCGTCGTGGCTTTTATAATCATTGTTGTGGTTATGATCATAGTCGTGGCTGTTATAATCATGGTCGTGGTTGCCATTATCATGGTCGTGGTTGTTATAATCCTGGTCGATCTTGTTATAATCATAGTCGTGGTTGTTATAATCATGGTCGTGGTTGTTATAATAATGTTCGTGGTTGTTATAATCATGGGCGTGGTTGTTATAATTATGGTCGTGGTTGCTATGATCATAGTCAAGGTTGTTATAATCATAGTTGTGGTTGTTAAAATCATGGTCGTTGTTGTTATAATCATGGTCGTGGTTGTTATAATCATGGTCGTGGTTGTTATAATCATGGTCGTGGTTGTTATAATCATGGTCATAGTTCTTTTAATCATAGTCTTAGTTGTTATAATCATGGACGTGGGTGTTATAATCAGAGTCGTGGTTGTTCGTAGGTGTTATAATCATGGTCGTGGTTGTTATAATCATGGGCGTGGTTGTTATAATCACTTATTCGTGGGTGTTATAATTATAGTCGGGGGTCCTATAATCACAGTCGTGGTTGTTATAATCATAGCCGTGGTTGTCATCATCATGGTATTGGTTGATATAATCATGGTTGTGATTGACATAATCATAGTAGTGGTTGTCATAATCATAGTTTTGGTTGTTATAATCATGGTCGTGGTTGCTATAATCTTCGTCGTGGCCGTTATAATCATTGTCGTGGTTATGATCATTGTCGTGGTTGTTATAATCATGGTCGTTATTGTTATTATCATGGTCGTGGTTGTTAAAATCCTGGTCGTGGTTGTTATAATTATAGTCGTGCTTGTAATAATCATGGTCGTGGGTGTTATAATCATGTTCGTGGTTGTTATAATCATAGGAGTGATTATTATAATCATGGTCGTGGTTGTTATAATCATGGTCGTGGTTGTTATAATCATAGTCGTGGTTGTTATAATCAAAGTCATGCTTATTATAATCATGGTTGTAGCTGTTATAATCATGGTCGTGGTTGTTATAATCATAGTTGAGATTGTTATAATCATAGTCATGGTTGTTATAAACATAGTCGTGGTTATGTGCATGGTCGTAGTTGTTATAAACATAGTCGTGGTTTTGATCATGGTCGTAGTTGTTATAAACATTGTCGTGGTTATGATCATGGTCGCAGTTGCTATAATCATGGTCGTGGGTGTTATAATCAAAGTCCTGGTTTTTATAATCATAGTCGTGGTTGTTATAAACATTGTCGTGGTTATGATCATGTTCGTAGTTGTTATAATCATGGTCGTAGGTGTTATAATCATGGTCGAAGGAGTTATAATCATGGTCGTGGTTGTTATAATCATAAGCGTGGTTGTTATAATCATGGACGTGGTTGATATAATCATAGTTGTGGTTGTTATAATTATGGTTGTGGGTGTTATAGTCATAGTCGTGGTTCTTATAATCATGATCGTTGGTGTTATTATCATGGTCGTAGGTGTTATAATCATGGTCGTAGTTGTTATAATCATTGTCGTGGTTGTTATAATCATGGACTTGGGTGTTATAATCAAAGTCGTGATTGTTATAATCATGGTCGTAGGTGTTATAATCATGGTCGTGGTTGTTATAATCATATTCGTGGTTGTTATAATCATGGTCGTGGTTGTTATAATCATAGTTGTGGTTGTTATAATCATGGTCGTGGTTGCTATAATCATGGTCGTGGTAGTTACAATCGTAGTCGTGGTTGTTATAATCATGGTCGTAGTTGTTATAATCATGGTTGAGGTTGTTATAATCATCGTCGTGGTTGTTATAATCATGCTCGTGATTATGAACATGATCGTGATTGTTATAATCATGGACGTGGTTATGATCATGGTCGTTGTTGCTATAATCATGGTCATGGTTATGATCATGGTCGTAGTTTATATAATCATGGTCGTGGGTGTTATAATCATAGTCGTGTTTGTTATAATCATAGTCGTGGTTAATATAACCACGGTCGTGGTTGTTATTTTCATGGTCGTGATTGTTATAATCATAGTAGTGGTTGTCATAATCATTGTGTTGGTTGTTATAATCATGGTCGTGGTTATGATAATCATGGTCGTGGTTGTTATAATCTTCGTCGTGGTTGTTATAATCATGGTCGTGGTTGTTATGATCATAGTCATGGTTGTTTTAATCATAGTCGTGGTTTATATAATCTTGGTCGTGGTTGTTATAATCATAGTTGTGGTTGTTATAATCATAGTCATGGTTGTTATAAACATAGTCGTGGCTATGTTCATGGTCGTAGTTGTTATAAACATGGTAGTTGTTATGATCATGGTCGTAGTTGCTGTAATCATGGTCGTGGGTGTTATAATCATAGTCGTGGTTTTTATAATCATAGTCGTTGTTGATATAAACATTGTCGTGGTTATGATCATGGTCGTAGTTGCTATAATCATGGTAGTAGGTGTTATAATCATGGTCGAAGGTGTTATTATCATGGTCGTGGTTGTTATAATCATAAACGTGGTTGTTATAATCAGGGTCGTGGTTGTTATAATCATAGTTGTGGTTCTTATAATCATGGTCGTGGATGTCATAGTCATACTCGTGGTTTCTTATAATCATGGTCGTAGGTGTTATAATCATAGTCGTGGTTGTTATAATTATGGTCGTAGGTGTTATAATCATAGTTGTGGTTGTTATAATCATGGTCGTGGTAGTTACAATCATAGTCGTGGTTGTTATAATCATGGTCGTAGTTCTTATAATCATAGTCTTAGTTGTTATAATCATGGACTTGGGTGTTATAATCATAGTCGTGGTTGTTCGTAGGTGTTATAATCATGGTCGTGGTTGTTAAAATCATAGTAGTGGTTGTCATAATCATAGTCTTGGTTATTATAATCATGGTCGAGGATGTTATAATCATCGTCGTGGTTGTTACAATCATAGTCGTGGTTGTTATAATCATGCTCGTGATTATGATCATGATCGTGGTTGTTATATTCATGGACGTGGTTATGATCATGGTCGTAGTTGTTATAATCATGGTCGTGGTTATGATCATGGTCGTAGTTGTTATAATCATGGTCGTGGGTGTTATAATCATAGTCGTGGTTGTTATTATCATAGTCGTGGTTAATATAACCATGGTCGTGGTTGTTATTATCATGGTCGTGATAGTCATAATCATAGTAGTGGTTGTCATAATCATTGTGTTGGTTGTTATAATCATGGTCGTGGTTGTTATAATCATGGTCGTGGTTTTTATAAACATAGTCGTGGTTATGTTCATGGTCGTAGTTGTTATAAACATAGTTGTCGTTTTGATCATGGTCGTATTTGTTATAAACATGGTCGTTGTTATGATCATGGTCTTCGTTGCTATAATCATGGTCGTGGGTGTTATAATCATAGTCGTGGTTTTTATAATCATAGTCGTTGTTGATATAAACATTGTCGTGGTTATGATCATGGTCGTAGTTGTTATAATCATGGTCGTAGGTGTCATAATCATGGTTGAAGGTGTTATTATCATTGTCGTGGTTGTTATAATCATGGTCGTAGGTGTTATAATCATTTTCGTGGTTGTTATAATCATATTCGTGGTTGTTGTAATCATGGTCGTAGGAGTTATAATCATGGTCGTAGTTGTTATAATCATAGTCGTGGTTGTCATAATCATGGACGTGGGTGTTATAATCATATTTGTGGTTGTTATAATCATGGTCGTAGGTGTTATAATCATGGTCGTGGCTGTTATAATCATATTCGTGGTTGTTATAATCACGGTCGTGGTTGTTATAATCATGGTCCTGGTTGTTATAATCATGGTCGTGGTTGTTATAATCATGGTCGTGGGTGTAATAATCATAGTCGTAGCTGTTATAATCACAGTCGTGGTTGTTATAATCATATTCGTGGTTGTCATAATCATGGTATTGGTTGTTATAATCATGGTCGTGGTAGTTATAACCCTATTAGTGGTTATCATAATCATAGTCTTGGTTGTTATAATCATGGTCGTGGTTGTTATAATCATCGAAGTGGTTGTTATAATCATCGTCGTGGCTTTTATAATCATTGTCGTGGTTATGATCATAGTCGTGGTTGTTATAATCATGGTCGTGGTTGCCATTATCATTGTCGCGGTTGTTATAATCCTGGTCGTGCTTGTTATAATCATAGTCGTGGTTGTTATAATCATGGTCGTGGTTGTTATAATCATGTTCGTGGTTGTTATTATCATGGGCGTGGTTGTTATAATTATGGTCGTGGTTGCTATGATCATAGTCAAGGTTGTTATAATCATAGTTGTGGTTGTTAAAATCATGGTCGTTTTTGTTATAATCATGGTCGTGGTCATGATCATGGTCGTGGTCGTGCGTGGTATAATCTTCGTCGTGGTTGTTATAATCATATTCGTAATTGTTATAATCATGGTCGTGGTTGTTATAATCATGGTCGTGGTTGTTATAATCATGGTCATGGTTGTTATTATCATGGTCGTGGTTGTTATAATCATGGGCGTGGTTATTATATTCATGGTCGTGGTTGTTATAATCATATTCGTGGTTGTCATAATCATTGTCGTGGTTGTCATAATCATGGAATTGGTTGTTATAATCATGGTCGTGGTTGTTATAATCATAGTAGTGGTTGTCATAATCATCGTCTTGGTGGTTATAATCATAGACGTGGTTGTTATAATCATGGTCGTGATTGTTATAATCATGGTCGTGATTGTTATAATCATGGTCGTGGTTGTTATAATCATAGTCGTGGTTGTTATAATCATAGTCGTGGTTGTTATAATCACGGTCGTGGATGTTATAATCATGGTCGTGGTTGTTATAATCATGGGCGTGGTTGTTATAGTCACTTATTCGTGGGTGTTATAATCATAGTCGGGGTCTTATAATCACAGTCGTGTTTATTATAATCATAGTCGTGGTTGTCATCATCATGGTATTGGTTGTTGTAATCATGGTTGTGATTGTTATAATCATAGTCGTGGTTGTCATAATCATGGTATTGATTGTTATAATCATGGTCGTGGTAGTTATAACCCTATTAGTGGTTATCATAATCATAGTCTTGGTTGTCATAATCATAGTCTTGGTTGTTAAAATCATGGTCGTGGTTGTTATAACCTTCGTCGTGGCTGTTATAATCAGTGTCGTGGTTATGATCATTGTCGTGGTTGTTATAATCATGGTCGTTATTGATATTATCATGGTCGTGGTTGTTAAATTCCTGGTTGTGGTTGTTATAATTTTAGTCGTGGTTGTAATAATCATGGTCGTGGGTGTTATAATCATGTTCGTGGTTGTTATAATCATAGTCGTGATTATTATAATCATGGTCGTAGTTGTCATAATCATAGTCGTGGTTGTCATAGTCATGGCCGTGGGTGTTATAATCATAGTCGTGGTTGTTATAATCATGGTCGTAGGTGTTATAATCATGGTCGTGGCTGTTATAATCATATTCGTGGTTGTTATAATCATAGTCATGGTTGTTATATACATAGTCATGGTTATGTGCATGGTCGTAGTTGTTATAAACATAGTCGTGGTTTTGATCATGGTCGTAGTTGCTATAAACATTGTCGTGGTTATGATCATGGTCGCAGTTGCTATAATCATGGTCGTGGGTGTTATAATCATAGTCGTGGTTTTTATAATCATAGTCGTGGTTGTTATAAACATTGTCGTGGTGATGATCATGGTCGTAGTTGTTATAATCATGGTTGTAGGTGTTGTAATCATGGTCGAAGGTGTTATAATCATGGTCGTGGTTGTTATAATCATAAGCGTGGTTGTTATAATCTTGGTCGTGGTTGATATAATCATAGTTATGGTTGTTATAATTATGGTTGTGGGTGTTATAGTCATTGTCGTGGTTCTTATAATCATGGTCGTAGGTGTTATTATCATGGTCGTAGGTGTTATAATCATGGTCGTAGTTGTTATAATCACAGTCGTGGTTGCTATAATCATGGACTTGGGTGTTATAATCACAGTCGTGGTTGTTATAATCATAGTAGTGGTTGTCATAATCATAGTCTTGTTTGTTATAATCATGGTCGTGGTTGTTATAATCATCGTCGTGGTTGTTATAATCATCGTCGTGGCTGTTATAATCATTGTCGTGGTTATGTTCATAGTAGTGGTTGTTATAATCATGGTCGTGGTTGTTATTCTCATGGTCGTGGTTGTTTTAATCCTGGTCGTGTTTGCTATAATCATAATCGTGGTTGTTTTAATCATGATCGTGGATTTTATAATCCTGGTCGTGGTTGTTATAGTCATGGACGTGGTTATGATCATGGTCGTAGTTGTTATAATCATGGTCATGGTTATGATCATGGTCGTAGTTGTTATAATCATGGTCGTGGGTGTTATTATCATAGTCGTGTTTGTTATAATCATAGTCGTGGTTAATATAACCACGGTCGTGGTTGTTATTATCATGGTCGTGATTGTTATAATCATAGTAGAGGTTGTCAAAATCATTGTGTTGGTTGTTATAATCATGGTCGTGGCTATGATCATCATGGTCGTGGTTGTTACAATCATAGTCGTGTTTGGTATAATCATGGTCGTGGTTGTTATAATCTTCGTCGTAGTTGTGATAATCATGGTCGTGGCTATGATCATCATGGTCGTGGTTGTTACAATCATAGTCATGGTTGTTATAATCATAGTTGTGGTTGTTATAATCATAGTCATGGTTGTTATAAACATAGTCGTGGTTATGCTCATGGTCGTAGTTGTTATAAACATAGTTGTGGTTTTGATTATGGTCGTAGTTTTTATAAAAATGGTAGTTGTTATGATCATTGTCGTAGTTGCTATAATCATGGTCGTGGGTGTTATAATCATAGTCGTGGTTTTTATAATCATAGTCGTTGTTGATATAAATATTGTCGTGGTTATGATCATGGTCGTATTTGTTATAATCATGGTCGTAAGTGTTATAATCATGGTCGAAGGTGTTATTATTATGGTCGTGGTTGTTATAATCATAAACGTTGTTGTTATAATCATGGTCGTGGTTGTTATAATCATAGTTGTGGTTCTTATAATCATGGTCGTGGGTGTTATAGTTATACTCGTGGTTCTTATAATCATGGTCGTAGGTGTTATAATCATAGTCGTGGTTGTTATAATCATGGTCGTAGGTGTTATAATCATGGTCGTGGTTGTTTTAATCACATTCGTGGTTGTTATAATCATGGTCGTGGTTGTTATAATCATAGTCCTGGTTGTTATAATCATGGTCGTGGGTGTTATAATCATAGTTGTGGTTGTTATAATCATGGTCGCGGTTGCTATAATCATGGTCGTGGTAGTTACAATCATAGTCGTGGTTGTTATAATCATCGTCGTAGTTCTTATAATTATAGTCTTAGTTGTTATAATCATGGACGTGGGTGTTATAATCATAGTCGTGGTTGTTTGTAGGTGTTATAGTCATGGTCGTGGTTTTTATAATCATGGCAGTGGTTGTCATAATCATAGTCTTGGTTATTATAGTTATGGTCGAGGTTGTTATAATCATCGTCGTGGTTGTTACAATCATAGTAGTGGTTGTTATAATCATGCTCGTGATTATGATCATGATCGTGGTTGTTATAATCATGCACGTGGATATGATCATGGTCGTAGTTGTTATAATCATGGTCGTGGTTATGATCATGGTCGTAGTTGTTATAATCATGGTCGTGGGTGTTATAATCATAGTCGTGGTTGTTATTATCATAGTCGTGGTTAATATAACCATGGTCGTGGTTGTTATTATCATGGTCGTGATAGTTATAATCATAGTAGTGGTTGTCATAATCATTGTGTTGGTTGTTATAATCATGGTCGTGGTTATTATAATCATTGTCGTGGTTGTTACAATCATAGTCGTGGTTGTTATAATCATGTTCATGGTTGTTATAATCATGGTCGTGGTTGTTCTAATCATGGGCGTGGTTGTTATAATCATGGTCGTGGGTGTTATAATCATAGTAGGGGGTTTTATAATCACAGTCGTGGTTGTTATAATCATAGTCGTGGATGTCATAATCATGGTATTGGTTGTTATAATCATGGTTGTGGTTCTTATAATCATAGTAGTGGGTGTCATAATCATAGTCTTGGTTGTTATAATCATGGTCGGGGTTGTTATAATCATAGTAGTGTTTGTCACAATCATCGTCTTGGTGGTTATAATCATGGTCGTGGTTATTATAATCATCGAAGTGGTTGTTATAATCATCGTCGTGGCTTTTATAATCATTGTCGTGGTTATGATCATAGTCGTGGTTGTTATAATCATGGTCGTGGTTGCCATTATCATGGTCGTGGTTGTTATAATCCTGGTCGAGCTTGTTGTAATCATAGTCGTGGTTGTTATAATCGTGGTCGTGGTTGTTATAATAATGTTCGTGGTTGTTGTAATCATGGGCGTGGTTGTTATAATTATGGTCGTGGTTGCTATGATCATAGTCAAGGTTGCTATAATCATAGTTGTGGTTGTTAAAATCATGGTCGTTGTTGTTATAATCATGGTCCTGGTCATGATCATGGTCGTGGTCGTGCGTGGTATAATCTTCGTCGTGGTTGTTATAATCATGGTCGTGGTTGTTATAATCCTTGTCGCGGTTATGATCATAGTCGTGGTTGTTATAATCATGGTCGTGGTTGTTATAATCATGGTCGTGGTTGTTATTATCATGGTCGTGGTTGTTATAATCATGGGCGTAGTTATTATATTCATGGTCGTGGTTGTTATAATCAACGTCGTGGCTGTTATAATCATAGTCGTGGTTGTTATAATCCTAGTCGAGGTTGTTATAATCATGGTCGTGGTTGTTATAATCACCGGCGTGGTTGTTATAATCATAGTAGTGGTTGTCATATTCATCGTCGTGGTTGTTATAATCATAGTCGTGGTTGTTATACTGTAATCACGGTCGTGGTTGTTATAAACATTTTCGTGCTTGTTATAATTATAGGCGTGGTTGTTATAATCATGGTCGTGGGTGTTATAATCATAGTCGAGGGTCATATAATCACAGTCGTGGTTGTTATAATCATAGTCGTGGTTGTCATAATCATGGTATTGGTTGTTATAATCATGGTTGTGGTTGTTATAATCATATTAGTGGTTGTCATAATCATAGTCTTGGCTGTTATAATCATGGTCGTGGTTGTTATAATCATCCTCGTGGCTGTTAGAATCATGGTCGTGGTTGTTATAATCCTGGTCGTGGTTGTTATAATTATAGTCGTGGTTGTTATAATCATGGTCGTGGGTGTTATAATCATGTTCGTGGTTGTTATAATCATGGGGGTGATTATTATAATCATGGTCGTGGTTGTTATAATCATGGTCGTGGTTGTTATAATGAAAGTCGTGCTTGTTATAATCAAGGTCGTGGCTGTTATAATCATGGTCGTGGTTGTTATAATCATAGTTGTGGTTGTTATAATCATAGTCATGGTTGTTATAAACATAGTCGTGGCTATGTTCATGGTCGTAGTTGTTATAACCATAGTCGTGGTTTTGATCATGGTCGTAGTTGTTATAAACAGGTCGTGGTTATGATCATGGTCGCAGTTGCTATAATCATGGTCGTGGGTGTTATATTCATAGTCGTGGTTGTTATAATTATAGTCGTGGTTGTTATAATCATGGTCGTGGGTGTTATAATCATGTTCGTGGTTGTTATAATCATGGGGGTGATTATTATAATCATGGTCGTGGTTGTTATAATCATGGTCGTGGTTGTTATAATGAAAGTCGTGCTTGTTATAATCAAGGTCGTGGCTGTTATAATCATGGTCGTGGTTGTTATAATCATAGTTGTGGTTGTTATAATCATAGTCATGGTTGTTATAAACATAGTCGTGGCTATGTTCATGGTCGTAGTTGTTATAACCATAGTCGTGGTTTTGATCATGGTCGTAGTTGTTATAAACATGGTCGTGGTTATGATCATGGTCGCAGTTGCTATAATCATGGTCGTGGGTGTTATAATCATAGTCGTGGTTTTTATAATCATAGTCGTGGTTGTTATAAACATTGTCGTGGTTATGATCATGGTCGTAGTTGTTATAATCATGGTCGTAGGTGTTGTAATCATGGTCGAAGGTGTTATAATCATGGTCGTGGTTGTTATAATCATAAGCGTGGTTGTTATAATCATAGTTGTGGTTGTTATAAATATGGTCGTGGGTGTTGTAGTCCTAGTTTTGGTTCTTATAATAATGGTCGTAGGTTTAGTATCATGGTCGTAGGTGTTATAATCATGGTCGTAGTTGTTATAATCAAAGTCGTGGTTGTTATAATCATGGACTTGGGTGTTATAATCACAGTCGTGGTTGTTATAATCATGGTCGTAGGTGTTATGATCATGGTCGTGGTTGTTATAATCATATTCGTGGTTGTTATTATCATGGTCGTGCTTGTTATAATCATAGTTGTGGTTGTTATAAACATTGTCGTGGTTATGATCATGGTCGTAGTTGTTATAATCATGGTCGTAGGTGTTATAATCATGGTCGAAGGTGTTTTAATCATGGTCGTTGTTGTTATAATCATAAGCGTGGTTGTTATAATCATGGTCGTGGTTGTTATAATCATAGTTGTGGTTGTTATAAATATGGTCGTGGGTGTTGTAGTCCTAGTCGTGGTTCTTATAATAATGGTCGCAGGTTTAGTATCATGGTCGTAGGTGTTATAATCATGGTCGTAGTTGTTATAATCAAAGTCGTGGTTGTTATAATCATGGACTTGGGTGTTATAATCACAGTCGTGGTTGTTATAATCATGGTCGTAGGTGTTATAATCATGGTCGTGGTTGTTATAATCATATTCGTGGTTGTTATAATCATGGTCGTGCTTGTTATAATCATAGTTGTGGTTGTTATAATCATGGTCGTGGTTGTTATAATCATGGTCGTGGTAGTTACAATCATTGTCGTAGTTGTTATAATCATATTCGTAGTTGTTATAATCATGGATGTGGTTGTTATAATCATAGTCGTGGTTGTTCGTAGGTGTTATAATCATTGTCGTGGTTGTTATAATCATAGTAGTGGTTGTCATAATCATAGTCTTGGTTATTATAATCATGGTTGAGGTTGTTATAATCATCGACGTGGTTGCTACAATCATAGTCGTGGTGGTTATAATCATGTTCGAGATTATGATCATGATCGTGGTTGTTATAATCATGGACGCGGTTATGATCATGGTCGTAGTTGCTATAATCATGGTCATGGTTATGATCATGGTCGTAGTTGTTATAATCTTGGTCGTGGGTGTTATAATCATAGTCGTGTTTGTTATAATCATAGTCGTGGTTAATATAACCACGGTCGTGGTTGTTATTATCATGGTCGTGATTGCTATAATCATAGTAGTGGTTGTCAAAATCCTTGTGTTGGTTGTTATAATCATGGTCGTGGTTATGATAATCATGGTCGTGTTTGTTACAATCATAGTCGTGTTTGGTATAATCATGGTCGTGGTTGCTATAATCTTCGTCGTGGTTGTTATAATCATGGTCGTGGTTTTTATGATCATAGTCATGGTTGTTATAATCATAGTTGTGGTTGTTATAATCATAGTCATGGTTGTTATAAACATAGTCATGGTTATGTTCATGGTCATAGTTGTTATAAACATAGTTGTGGGTGTTATAATCATAGTCGTGGTTTTTATAATCATAGTCGTTGTTGATGTAAATATTGTCGTGGTTATGATCATGGTCGTAGTTGCTATAATCATGGTCGTAGGTGTTATAATCATAGTCGTGGTTGTTATAATCATGGTCGTAGGTGTTATAATCATGGTCGTGGTTGTTATAACCACATTCGAGGTTGTTATAATCATGGTCGTGGTTGTTATAATCATAGTCGTGGTTGTTATAATCATGGTCGTGGGTGCTATAATCATAGTTGTGGTTGTTATAATCATGTTCGTTGTTGTTTTAATCATGGTCGTGGTAGTTACAATCATAGTCGTGGTTGTTATAATCATGGTCGTAGTTCTTATAATCATAGTCTTAGTTGTTATAATCATGGACGTGGGTGTTATAATCATAGTCGTGGTTGTTCGTAGGTGTTATAATCATGGTCGTGGTTGTTATAATCATAGTAGTGGTTGTCATAATCATAGTCTTGGTTATTATAATCATGGTCGAGGTTGTTATAATCATCGTCGTGGTTGTTACAATCGTAGTCGTGGTTGTTATAATCATGCTCGTGATTATGATCATGATCGTGGTTGTTATAATCATGCACGTGGATATGATCATGGTCGTAGTTGTTATAATCATGGTCGTGGTTATGATCATGGTCGTAGTTGTTATAATCATGGTCGTGGGTGTTATAATCATAGTCGTGGTTGTTATTATCATAGTAGTGGTTAATATAACCATGGTCGTGGTTGTTATTATCATGGTCGTGATAGTTATAATCATAGTAGTGGTTGTCATAATCATTGTGTTGGTTGATATAATCATAGTAGTGGTTCTTATAATCATGGTCGTGGGTGTTATAGTCATACTCGTGGTTCTTATAATCATGGTCGTAGGTGTTATAATCATGGTCGTGGTTGTTATAATTACATTCGTGGTTGTTATAATCATGGTCGTGGTTGTTATAATCATAGTCGTGGTTGTTATAATCATGGTCGTGGGTGTTATAATCAAAGTTGTGGTTGTTATAATCAGGGTCGTGGTTGTTATAATCATGGTCGTGGTAGTTACAATCATAGTCGTGGTTGTTATAATCATGGTCGTAGTTCTTATAATCATAGTCTTAGTTGTTATAATCATGGACGAGAGTGTTTTAATCATAGTCGTGGTTGTTCGTAGGTGTTATAATCATGGTCGTGGTTGTTATAATCATAGTAGTGGGTGTCATAATCATAGTCTTGGTTATTATAATCATGGTCGAGGTTGTTATAATCATAGTCGTGGTTGTTCGTAGGTGTTATAATCATGGTCGTGGTTGTTATAATCATAGTAGTGGTTGTCATAATCATAGTCTTGGTTATTATAATCATGGTCGAGGTTGTTATAATCATAGTCGTGGTTGTTATAATCATGGTCGTGGTTGTTATAATCATGGTCGTGGTTGTTATTATCATGGTCGTGGTTGTTATAATCATGGGCGTGGTTATTATATTCATGGTCGTGGTTGTTATAATCATATTCGTGGTTGTCATAATCATAGTCGTAGTTGTCATAATCATGGTATTGGTTGTTATAATCATGGTCGTGGTTGTTATAATCATAGTAGTGGTTGTCATAATCATCGTCTTGGTGGTTATAATCATAGACGTGGTTGTTATAATCATGGTCGTGGTTGATATAATCATGGTCGTGATTGTTATAATCATGGTCGTGGTTATGATAATCATGGTCGTGGTTGTTACAATCATAGTCGTGTTTGGTATAATCATGGTCGTGGTTGTTATAATCTTCGTCGTGGTTGTTATAATCATGGTCGTGGTTGTTATGATCATAGTCATGGTTGTTTTATTCATAGTCGTGGTTGATATAATCTTGGTCGTGGTTGTTATAATCATAGTTGTGGTTGTTATAATCATAGTCATGGTTGTTATAAACATAGTCGTGGTTATGTTTATGGTCGTAGTTGTTATAAACATAGTTGTGGTTTTGATCATGGTCGTAGTTGTTATAAACATGGTCGTTGTTATGATCATGGTCGTAGTTGCTATAATCATGGTCGTGGGTGTTATAATCATAGTCGTGGTTTTTATAATCATAGTCGTTGTTGATATAAACATTGTCGTGGTTATGATCATGGTCGTAGTTGTTATAATCATGGTCGTAGGTGTTATAATCATGGTTGAAGGTGTTATTATCATGGTCGTGGTTGTTATAATAGTGGACGTGCGTGTTATAATCATTGTCGTGGTTGCTTTAATCATGGTCGTAGGTGTTATAATCATGGTCGTGGTTGTTATAATCATATTTGTAGTTGTTATAATCATGGTCGTAGGAGTTATAATCATGGTCGTAGTTGTCATAATCATTGTCGTGGTTGTCATAATCATGGACGTGGGTGTTATAATCATAGTCGTGGTTGTTATAATCATGGTCGTAGGTGTTATAATCATGGTCGTGGCTGTTATAATCATATTCGTGGTTGTTATAATCATCGTCGTGGTTGTTATAATCATAGTCGTGGTTGTTATAATTATGGTCGTGGGTGTTGCAATCATAGTTGTGGTTGTTATAATCATGGTCGTGGTTGTTATAATCATGGTCGTGGTAGTTACAATCATAGTCGTGGTTGTTATAATCATGGTCGTAGTTGTTATAATCATAGTCGTAGTTGTTATAATCATGGACGTGGGTGTTATAATCATAGTCGTGGTTGTTATATTCATGGTCCTAGTTGTTATAATCATAGTCGTAGTTGTTATAATCATGGACGTGGGTGTTATAATCATGGTCGTGGTTGTTAAAATCATAGTAGTGGTTGTCATAATCATAGTCTTGGTTATTATAATCATGGTCGAGTTTGTTATAATCATCGTCTTGGTTGTTACAATCATAGTCGTGGTTGTTATAATCATGCTTGTGATTATGATCATGATCGTGGTTGTTATAATCATGGTCGTGGTCATGATCATGTTGTAGTTGTCATAATCATGGTCGTGCGTGTTATAATCTTCGTCGTGGTTGTTATAATCATAGTCGTGGTTGTTATAATCATTGTCGCGGTTATGATCATAGTCGTGGTTGTTATAATCATGGTCGTGGTTGTTATAATCATGGTCGTGGTTGATATTATCATAGTCGTGGTTGTTTTAATCATGGTCGTGGTTGTTATATTCATGGTCGTGGCCGTTATAATCATGGTCGTGGTCGTGTTACTTACAGTATGTAATATATTATAAGAAGTAATAGAATAAAGGTTAGAATAATTACTTAAAGAAATATTCGCCATAAGGAAAGGTTAAAATCATAGAAAAAAAAATTATTATGAATCACCGATGATCATTCTGAGATAAATTATATTATGATGAGAAGTGACCTTGATTCTCGTTATATTAGTCACCATCTGCTTAAGTCATCATCTGTGTTAAGTCATCATAGTCATCATCTATGTTAGTTAGTTTTAGGCCCATCTCACATGACTGACCGACCATCGATGTTCCTTCCGCGCGAGGTTGTTAGTTTTCAATGAGCCTTTTTATTTTCGCTGATGGATGTAAGACCTCCTACCCTCACTTACACAGCTATGGTCAATTTGGTGTTATTTTTATTTACGCTAGTGGATGTACAACCTACTACCCTCACTGACGCAGCTACGGTCAATTTGGTGTTATTCTAATCTGTCTCAAGTCTATCCGTCCTTTCTATTGCCATCCCAACTGTCGGTTTGTCTGGCGTGGTGTTTGAATGTAAGCCCGTCTGTACTCTTTGTGTCGTCAAATCTGTGTGTGGTATCCGTTGTTGGCGTGTGTCTGCCTGTTTGTCTAATGTGAACCAGTCAGTCAGCTGTCTGTCTGTCATGTTAATTGCCATATTGTCTATTTGTGCATGTATGAATCTGTCTATTTTTGTCAACCTCCTGTCTGTTTCACTGTCTATATTGACCCTGTGTCTATTGTAGTCATCTTCTCCATGCATTCCTGTTATTATCTTTTTATCTCTTCTCCTTTTCCATGAGTCACAGGAATAAGTATACACTGTAGCTGTAAGGTCGTTTGGTAACGTTGAAACTGCACATCCAGACGCATGATGAAACTCAGCTTCCCCCTACCTGTTATTTCTAACTATTTTCTGTTTCGCCTTCTTTATTATTCTTCTATTTACTCATCTTCCTTCCTTTGCTAATCCAAACAACATTAAAAAAAAGTAGGCTAAGAAAAAAAGTGGGGGGAGGAGGAGGGAGCCGTACGTAACTGCAATCTTGGGCTGACAGCGTACAGCGAATGAGTGTGCGCCAAGTCCGTTGACTTGCATCGTTTTCCAGTATAAATAAAATGGTTATGTAATGGCTTCCTAAAGAAACCATCGATATGGGACCAGGTTTGTTCCACTCTACGAATTTTTTTGCGATTTTTCCACCAAGTTTGATGAAAAACGATTGTGCCGTTTCGGCTGCCCAGAACAGACACACCCACACACACACACACACACACCTAGTCCTATAGTATATTAGATTGAGTGTGGATGTGGAATCAGGAAAGTGATTATAATATTGTTTCATCTATTGCACATAATACCTTTCGGTATTAAATTTCTTACCAGCAGTAGGGGAAAATTGTAAGTGATACTTTTGTGAACGGAGAAACAGCTATATTATGGAATTATGATAGACAAATTATTAAACCAGTTAGGTCACAGGACCATGCAGTGTTAAAGCCCCTTATTTCCCCGTCAGATACAGGAAAAGTGCAGAAAACAGTGTCGTGATCAGTACATAGCTTTCATGGATCTAACAAAGGCTTTCGACTCGGTCAACAGGGAAGACCTCTGGTGGAAGCTCAGCCGTTTTGGCTGCCCACCAAAATTTATCGCCATTGTGAGGCAACTCCACAATGGCATGGACGTCAGTGTCCTGCTCAATGGCACCCAATCTGAGTCCATCCAAACGGGGTTAAACAAGAGTGTGTACTGGCACCAACTCTCTTTTCCCTTTTGCCTTCCTTACTCGTGCCAGTGCGAATCTAGCCGGCGGGGTGGACATCGAGTACCGGATGAAGGGTATTTTCAATGTAAGACGATTCCAGGCAAGAACAAAGGTGTCGGCAGCTTGCATTACTGAACTTCAGTATGCACCCGTGTTGCTCACACTGAACAGGACCTTCAGGAGATCCTGAACACCTACACAGATGCATAATCACACTTCGGCCTTGAGGTGAATGTACGTAAGACTCAGATTCTCTTCCAACCTGCCCCTGGTTCAGACACACCTCCATCTTCCATCCAGCTTAACGGAACTACCCTTTCTAATGTTACCCACTTTCGGTATCTTGGCTCCCACCTGTCCACCATCTCGGACACTGATGAAGAGATTCTGCATTGGATCAGATGTGTATCTCAAGTCTTTGGCAGACTCCTAAACCGTGTCTTCAGCTGTAAGGAGCTGAAATTATCTACAAAGTTGCATGTATATCGAGCAGTGGTCCTCACAACCCTGGGAAAACAAGAAAAGAAATGCCAGTATTTTTTCTGACACCAACCGTAGCAGCATTGAGGCTACCATTTTCCATGAACAACTACGTTGGACTGGCCATGTTACCCACATGGAAGACAGTAGATTACCACAGCAGCTGCTTTACGATCACCTCACAAACAGTAAACGTAATGCCGCCGGGCAACTGAAAAGGGATAAGGATAATCTTAAAACAAACCTGAAAAAGTGCCAAAACGACCCACTCACCTGGGAGTCAATTACTCCACATCTTAACGCTTGGAGGAGCACCACGCATGAAGGTGTCAATGCTTTCGAGTTAGCCCGACTGCAAACCGAGGCAGACAAGCGCCAACCCCGGAAATACGCTGCCACCGCCCCTCCCGTACTCGATGTAGCCTTCCATATGTGCAACTCATGTGAACGACTCTGCCGGTCCCGTATCGGCCTCTTTAGTCACCTCAAAACTCACCAATGAAGGTGACATCCCTATTAACTCATAGCTAGATAATTGTCATACTCGATTGCGAGTGACAGCAAGGAAGTAGTAAGTAGTAGTAATGCCTCTACTCTTGTTTTAATATAAATATAATAATTGTTACCTGTTAATAGATAGTATTTCTCAGTCCTGATTCAATTTGCAAAGGTTATTGAATAATTTCCCTGGATGTATTCTCACAATGTAATTATAATAAATGTCATCTTCAACTATCAGCTGGAGGTAGCAAAGGTTTGTCTACAGGATTCTGGTCTGTTTTCCAAAGCTGTTATTTCAGAATGTGAGTCTGATTAATGACATTAGTTGGAGTACTGCTGAAAGAGGAGGATGATTTAGTGGTGGCCGTGACAATGGTAATGAGCTTATTATCATGGTTATGTGCTTATGGTTTAGTTATTATATCTTAAATATCATGGTTAGGTGTACATCTTTAAGCAAATTACTCAGTTCTTGGCACCATAATCCCAGAATGGATGATTTTAGGGGCATGATTTTCAAGTTAACTCCTAGAAGAAAGCCAAAACAGTCGTCGAAAATTAACAATCATAATCGATGGGAATACATTGGTCCCTCTACCCTTAGTATTGATCCAGGTAATGGTCACTTAACCTGTTGGCCACGCACTGATTGCTAACTGTCACAATCAATAAAATCGGCGTTCTCTGTCTAGCAATATTCTAAACCCTTTAATTTATTTTTCAGCTTCTTCTCTTTTATTTCTTCTCGTGTAGTTAATATTTTTCATTTTGTCTTTTTTCGTAATTTTCTTCTTCTTCTTCTTTCTTGTTTGTGTGAATGTTGCTGTTTTTTTTTTCTTGTTTTTTCCTCTTATGGTTGCTGTTATGGTTGGTGTTACTTTTTTATTCAGATTTTCTTTCTCCTCTTCATACATTATTTTGTTTTTGTTCATCCTTTATTCCTTCTTCTTCCATTTGTTGTTGTTGTTGATGATGATTATGTTGATGTTGAAGATGATGATGATGATGATGTTGTTGTTGTTGTTGTTGTTGTTGTTGTTGTTTCTTTTTGTTATTATTATTTAAGGAAAAGGTAAGAGAAAGGAAAACAACAACAATAATGCTGCGCACAGTATCGTTAACTGGACGTCTCCAGAATCACATAGAGGTTTGTGAGAAGTCTTAGAATGCGCGGCAGTCCTGGAAGACTGTCATATTTCTGTGTTACAATGTGAAATACATAGACTGTGCTGAGCATTCTGGGGGAGATATTGGTTCTAAAAACGTGCATAAATTGCACAAAAAGCAATTTAAGTAGTTAGATTAATTGATATGGTTTAACAAAAAATGGCTTGGCTTAAATGGCACATAGCCGATGTAAATTAAAACTATTCTGGATCTGCACTGAATCTGATATTGATCTACAGAGCTGCACCTGAATCAAACAAAATATTCTCTACCACAATAAAGACCCAGGTTTAAAATCCTTGGGTGGAGGGGGGGGGGGGGGGAGATTTGCTTAATTCAGAGTCGAGACATTGCAAATATAAATAAGAATTTAAAAAAATGGGTCCCGGAGGCATGGCAGCCCGTAAGGGACAATTTGGATACACCACACTATACAGTATACTAAGCTTTCGGAATGAAAAGATAGAGCGTGACCAGCATTGCACTCGACCACCTTCACACCCCTAGCTGTAAGGTCAGATTCCCCTTTACAGTTGGATGAAATGGGAGTTCCCTGAGAACCAAGCAGCGACTCATAACACAGGAACCAAATGTTTTATCCATTCGGCCGCCGCATTCCACCTAAATATTGAGAAGTAAATAAAGAAAGGAGTATGGCAAGCTTATATCTGATTTTGTTTTACTAAGCAGCCGTTACAAAATGAGAATAACTGATATATTGCTAAACTGTATCTCAGTGGATGTACACATCTGTAGTTGTTTTGCTGTTACATCTGATCTATGGTGCTAATAATACTGCGTTCACACAAAGTGCGGTCGTTTTAAAACTAGAACCCTGTTTTAATGGATTCTGCCTATATTTTTGGATAAAAAAAAGTAGCTTGGGTGCAAAAAATTAACATTAAATTACCATGGAAACCTATTTCTCTACATAAGCCCATACATTAGAAAACGGCCGATCCCAAACGGCTCCTAGTCAACCCAGTCACTAAATGGTTAAAAAAAATTTACCTTTGTGGAAAGGAAAGGCGGTAGAGGGCGGTTTAATGCTGTATATCGATGGCTATTATCACAGTCGTGTGGAACCTAAGGAGTCCATCTTCAATTTTCAAGCGAAAGTAGTTAAATGGCATTAGCAATAGCTCCAACACTTAACACCAGTTAGGTCACAACATTTAAATAGATAAATTTGAAATATTTAATGATAAGTTTGCTTTAATTTTAAAGCGGGAGGAACAAGGAAGTCACACTAAAGAAGTAATGCACGATACGAGTAATCCTGGGAAGTGTCAAATCTGCTTCAGATATCTCACTGTGTAAGGGTAGTCCTTGAATATGAACTAATGTATGTGTGTGTATGTGGGGAGGGGGTAATGGTGTGTGAGTGTATGCACATGTGTTAGGTGGTGATTGTGAATGTTAGTTGGTATGTGTGTGTGTGTGTGTGTGTGTGTGTGTGTGTGTGTGTGTGGTTTACTGAAAAAGTTCTGTAGCCCGAAGGCTGTTAATACAATGGACAGAAATGACTTATTACATACATTGACAGTGGCTAGCCCTCGTGGCGAAATGGGAAGCAGCCTTGCGCAAGTCTTCCCTGCCAGTACACAGCCCCTTCACCACCAAAACTCCTGCTATGCTTTATCTTGGCAACACCTGGTAATTGGGTGCCTCGCAGCCACAGGGTAGACCAGCAGCGGGCTCAAGAGGCACGGTGCATAGGTCCACAGGCATGTGGACACTCCCTGGAGCCTACCAACCACTGCCCCGCTGCCTTGTGAATTAGCCTTGATACGTTTAAGGCTACAGGAGTAAACCTCGAACGAAAAATCTGTGGTGAAGCCCCGCATCAGGAAAACATGCTTACAAAGCTCCAGTAAGACCCCAACAGCAGAAAAGGCGAAAGAGGTGACAAAAACGGGAACCTAACAATTACACCGAAGGATGAAAACAATGCAAAAAACTAAGGCAAAACCCAACAAAATGGGTTATCGACAGTCCATTGCAACTCCCCCTCTCCTCAGTTGTTGCAGCTACCTGTACCACTGGGTTGGAGAAAGAGAGAGTCAAGATGTGTGGTTGCAGCCTTCGCTCTTGCCTTACCACATAAATCAAATTATGCACAGTATTCTTTCAGCTCGTCGTACTTTCCGTCTTCATCAGAACCCCTAAACCCCTAAAAGTTTTATAGCAACAGACAAGGTGCGACGGGGTCAGGCAGAGATGACTGCCGAGAGTATCTAGTCACAACTATGCACATGGGAGGCATAGACAAGATGCAACGAAAAATTTTACTACCACTTATGATCGTTGTATGGATTGTCAGGACGGTTTTGGATACTGACCCAAATGAGCGTCCTGAAAGAAGAACGTTCCTTGTAGCAAAAGAGCTGTCCAGGTACAACATCGACATGGCAGCCATTAGTGACTCCCGGCTCTCATATGAAGGACTAATCACAGAACAGGGGTCCTGTTATACGTTCTTCTGAAAGGGTAAACCTACGGCAGAGGAAACTACATTTATGGAGTTGGCTTTACCGTTTACCATTCCATCCTACATAGGCTAACTGAAATGCCTGTTGGGGACAACGAGTGCCTCATGACGCTCTGACTATCAATAGTCCAAGAGCCCAGGCACTTTTAATCATGTGTCTGAGGCCAAAAGGCTTGAGGGTCGTTTCTGAATCAGAATTTTATGCCGAATCTGAAAATCCATTTCTTAATTGCCGCAGCTGCTGCGTTTTTGGAGAAAAACAGCGTTTTTTGTTGTTTTCGCACCTTATTTTGGGGAAAAGTATAAAACAACGATTTTACTTCGTGGAGTTATTAAATATCCATTTATACTAGCATGTAGGGTATCAAAGTACAGATATTATCTTTTTGAACGCACATACATCAAAATAATACATGTAAGCTGGGTATCCATGGTAACAAGAGCTCTTTTGTGAAAAAAAAACCAGTTCTTTAATCGGTGCAGTCAGTGATTTCTCATGAAGGATGTATCGTCTATAATGTCACTGTGATACTGATCTTGTAAATTGGCTATAACCTCTGTATAACACTTATAGCAATACTTATTGCGAGTATGTGACTGCTATAGAATATTGACAGTAAAGTTTTCTCCACCCCCTGTCAGATTTTGCTGCCAAGACAAAAAATCTGGTTAAATGTCGTCCCATAGTTCCTGTCCTCAGGTTATGGTTACCTTAGGCAGAAGTGTACATAAAACTGAATCCCAGTTTTATGCAGTATACCATAATTGTAACTTATGAATTTGGTGTACTAAATAAAGCGCCAACAAGGCATGTTCCTTAGACTCTCATGGCCTAATTGTTATAATGTAGGAAAACTTAGACAAACTGTTCTGTTATGTCTCCAAAACATATTCCAATAAAATTTGTAGTGTCACAAATTAGTCAGAGTCACTGTCTGACTCATCAGAGGAGGAACAGTACTCCGTTTCATCTTCCTCCTCGTTAGCCATATCTGTACCCACGTTATCATCAATGTGGAGGCATACATCTTCTGGGACCTGTTGCCCTTCAAACCAGTTAATAACATAGCGACCGTTCTCTAGCAGCCATCCATTTTCTTCTGGAGCCCACTTGTACGATTCTGGGGTAATTGCGTTTTTCCACATTGATGCTACCAGATTTGCACGCTTCAATTTCTCCAAGAGCACAGATTTGCATGGAGGCAAATTACTAGGGTCGGTTCCTTTGATTTTATGCAAAGGCTGAGATTTTTGTTTTGGTGCAAAATGCTGATCAAATAGCATATGTCTGGCTGTATTCACTGATGTTAGGTTGGGCTTCCCATACATGCTACAAACAAAGGCCTCCATGTCTGTTAACAGATCTGATGATATGTGAGCTGAATCTCCCAATTTGGCGAATGCTGCGATGAACCTTTGTTCCTTTTCCATTAAAGCCAAAGGGCGGACTTTACCTTTGCGTACAAAACTAGCTGTGTAGTCACATCCTGTGAAGGCATGGAGTCCTGACAGGGCACCACACAACTCTGCTCCAAGGCTGTGAGCTAACTGGGATACATCTATATATCGCCTGGTGTTGTTAGTACTTACACCAACGTCGAGCCATAGCTGTCCTGGTATGACATGGGCATGCGTAAGCAAAATTATAAGAACATCAGTGTCAGAGGACCGGATAATGATGTTACCACCTTTGTAGGACTCGCACATATGCTTAACATGCCAGATCAACCGAGTATCTGCCTCCTCGTGGTTGCAGACCAGGCTGGGGACCTCTTGCACGTGAATACTGTCATCCTTTACATCATATTGATAGGCTTTGTCATCCAGTCCTACAAATAGCGTGTAGCCTCGGATCTGCTCAATGTATGATGTTCTCTTCCATTCCTTTACAAGGAAGTGTAGGAGGGCTGTTTTGAAATTCGCGGACTTGAGCGAGGCATTGAAATCCTTTGGGCGCTTCTGGTCAGGACCAGAGATAATGAAGTTGGTATGTGTAGCATCAGATCCACGGATACCATGCTCGATATCTTTGATGGATGGGGTTTTGTATGAATCACATACAAAGTCTACCCTTTTGGCAAATCCCAACAACCGTGTCAGAACAAGTTTGGCAATTTCACCAAATGTGGCTGGTACATTGACTAGAGTTCGTATGAGAAACATTGCATCAATGGCACATGCATCCCGACTCACTGGTTTGCTACTTTTCACTCTTTCTTCCAACTTATGCATCAGTTTTGACTTGTCCGTTTTGTTAACAGACCCATCCACCTGTGCTATGGTCAATGGCACTGGTGTAAGGGGATATCTAAAGACCAAAGCCAAATCCACGTTGTTGCTCGCTGCTAGGTAAAGCAGTCTTCCAAATAAATCACGTGTCCCCTGCAATTCTTTAATCTTTCTGTCCTTAACGGTGAGCTTAACTCGTATAGCATCTGATGAGAAATTCTTCAATTTAGATCGAGAAATCGGTTTCTCAAACCTTGCAGGGTCTTCAAAACATTCTTTGATAAATGTGTTACATCGTTTGTCTCCAATTTCCACACAGTGTAGGAGGTCATTCTTGACATCTACTGATGTTGCTTTTCCAGTGGACAGGCAGTAGAGATTTCCATCTTGAGCTATCTCATCAAAAGGATTGAGTGTCTCGTTAATGCCACTGATGATTTTATTAACATCATTATTGTCACGCACAATACGGTGATGTGTGAGATCCTTTGTTGAGTCATTTTGCTTCCTAAGTCCAGCCATATCGAACAAGTGCCCAAGTATAGCACTTCTCATGGCATGAGTCACCATCCACCTACTTCTTGCACTTTCATTCTGTGTGAATGCAGATATGCCAGTCATGCGTGAAGCAGCATCTGCATTGATAGTCTGTTCCAGGGTATTATTTTTTATGCCTATGTGTTCAACAACATAATATCTTTATTTTGATACCACACATGCTAGTATAAATGGATATTTAATAACTCCACGAAGTAAAAACATTGTTTTATACTTTTCCCCAAAATAGGGTATAAAAACAACAAAAAACACCGTTTTTCTCCAAAAACGCAGCAGCTGCGGCAATTAAGAAATGGATTTTCAGATTCGGCATAAAATTCTGATTCAGAAACGACCCTCAAACCTTTTGGCCTCAGACATATGATTAAAAGTGCCTGGGCTCTTGGACTACAATGAATTATTCATGTCTTGCCTTCTTCATCAGTGCAGAAGATGCCATAAAAGAGGCCTTTTATGCCGACCTGGACAATTGCCCCCGACAACTGCCCCTGGGACAACCGCCCCCCCCCCACCCATGGGACAAATGCCCCCCCATAGTGTACTTAGTGTAGGTATACACCAATAATAAATAGTATGCTTTGTAAATCCACAGGAATACAAGTGATTTTATTTATTTTTAATCTAACACACATTATATTGTTCTTGGACCAACCGAAGCTGACGAGTCACTTTAGCAACACAACTCAACACAACTCTTTTCTCTCGCTGTAGCTTCATTTGTTATTTTTATTTTTTGTTAGTTTTAGTTTTGAATTGAAAACATTATTGGTTTTCACATGGACAGATAACTTGTTCCAGGGTCTTATAGCTGATAGCGAACACCAGCTACTATATAAAATTGAATCAACTTCCTCTAATACCCTGCCGGTTCATATCCCTAACCTAACCTAACCTAATCTAATATTTACCTAACTTAACCTAATACACTGTTGGTTCATATTCTTATTCCTTATAAAGTTGTAGTGTTGAAAAAAAGTATGAGTTGTGCATTCTGTGTATATAATTATTATTACAAATAAAACATGAAAATATAACATTAATTCTTAGGGTTATTTTCTCTTCTCTATTCAGTTAGTTCCATGTTTTATGCCAGTTATTCAGTGGCAATGGTGGGCAATTGTCCCATGGAGGGCAATTATCCCATGAGGGACAGTTGTTCAAGGGGGCAGTTGTCGGAGGGGCAATTGTCCGGGAACAATCGTCCAGGGGCCGGTTGTCCTGATACCGACCTTGACCAGAGAAGATAAGGTTATGCTCCGAGGTGACTTCAAAGCAAGAGTCGGCAGAGATGCTCACTTATGGCAGGCAACTATAGGGAGAAACTGAGTGGGCAAGTGCAATCCTCAGTAAGTGTGCTGAAAACAACCTCACTATCACCAACACCTAGTTTAGACATGCCGACAAGTTTAATGGTTCTTGGCAACACCCACGATCCAAACATTGGCATCTCATTGATTACATCATTTTCAGGGAAAGAGATTGCCAAAATGTCTGCATGGCTCAGACCACTGTGATACAGATCATCGGCTAGTCAGAGCCAAACTCTTCCTTCAAGTCGCTCCCAAGCTGCGAAGGCAAAAAGCCTCCAGAAGAAGTTTTAACACCATAAGACTGGGGAATCGAGTGGTAGAACATGCTTTCAGAGAGCAGCTCGAGGATGGACTAATAAACAACCCAACAACAAACAACCTAAATCCGAGTGCTGAATGGGGGTATCCTCACAAAAGCCTACAGCGAAACCATTGGCCAAGTCAAAAGAAAACACCAGGATTGGTTAGATAAAAATAACCAGGAAATCGAAATACTTGTCAGTGTTAAATGGGTTGCATTCACTGACTGGAAAAACAACCCTCACTGGCCCAGTGCACACTTCTTGATCTAAAGGATGAATTGCGGAAAAATTAAGCACGTGAAACACAAAAATTCGTCCATCAACACAAGATGAGCAAATCTTCCAATACCACTAAAGCAGTGTATCACCCAACTTACTCATGGCGCGGCACCCCTCCGCTTATCTGACAGTAACTCCCTATCTAAAGTTGAAGAAAGCAACCAGCAGCGATGGAAAAAGCACTACCATTCTCTGCTCAACCACAATACCTATGTGAATGTCCTGAATATCCAGCAGGTCCCCCAGAACCAGGAGCTGACTCACCTCGGCTATTCTCCATCCTGTGATGAGGTAGCTACTGTACTGCCATCCAGCAGTTAAAAAATAACAAAGCCCTCGGCTCGGATGGAATCCCAGTAGAGGTGTATAAAGCAGGAGGGCCTCTGCTTAATTATCAGCCATTTCCACTCTCCTGGAGAAAATATGGGAGTAGGCGGAAATCCTCCAAGCTCTTAAGGACGCCTCTATCGTCAATATTTATAAGAACAAAGGAGACTATGGGAACTACTGCGGGATCTCGCTACTGTCTATAGCTGGCAAGATTACCACCATAATCTTCCCAAATAGACTTCTCCCTGAATCAAAAAACTTCATTCCGGAATCTCAATGTGGTTTTAGAGAAGGCCATCACGTGGCAGCACTGACATGATCTTTGCTGCCTGCCTGATACAGGAAAAGTGCAGAGAATAGTGTCATGACTAGTACATAGCCTTCATCCACCTTACCAAGGCCTTCGACTCAGTCAACTGGGAATCCCTTTGGCAGTTTCCTGCACAATGACACCCAGTCTAAGTTCTTCCCTATACAAACGAGATTAAAAGAGGATGCGTACTGGCACTAACTCTCTTTCACATTTTCTTGACTGTTTTCCTTGCTCGTGCCAGTGCCAAATTAGCCGGTGCGGTGGACATCCATTACTGGATAAAGGGACTTTTCAACATAAGACGACTCCAGGCAGGAAGGAAGGTGTCGGCAGCTTCCGCCACTGAACTTCAGTATGCAGACGACCTCACCCTCGTCGCTTACACTAAATGCTACCTACTGGAATTCCTGAATACCTACTCCGATATGTATGCACACTTCGGCCTTAAGGTGAATTTACGTAAGACCCAGATTATCTTTCAGCTTGCCCCTGTTTAAACCACACCTCCACTATCCATCAAGAAAATAAGAACATAAGAATGGAGGAAACTGCAGTGGGCCTATTGGCCCATACTGGACAGTCGCGTTTACACCATGCCCTATCATGGCTCCTACCTGTCCACCACCGAGGACATCGATGAAGAGATTGAACATCGGATCAGATATACATCTCAAGCCTTTGGCAGAATCAGTACCCACGTCTTCAGCTGTAGGGAACTGAAATTATCTACAAAGTTGCACGTACATCGAGGAGTTGTCCTCCCCACCTTGCTATATGACAGCGAGGTACCTCAAGGCACTTGAAAACTTTCACCAATGTAGTCTACGTTCCATTATCCAAGAATGTTGGGAAGGCAAGAGAACAAATGCCAGTATTCTCGTTGACACCAAGTGTATGAGCATCGAGGATATCATTATCCATGAACAACTACAGTGCGTTGGACTAGCCATGTTACCTGCATAGACGACAGTAGACTGCCAAAGCAACTACTTTACGGTCACTTAACAAATAGTAAACGTAACGCTTGCGGACAACTGAAAAGGTACACGGTTGGTGTTATTTAACACGGTATATCTTTGATTTAGAGGTAAATGCCTTATCTGTTCTCAGGTAATTACCCTGCTTGTTCAGTAGGTTTGGCTATATTTTATATTAATTTGTTCTATATGTTTTCATTGTTTAATATGTTTTGTATATATTAATTTATATTATGTATATAATAAATAAATCAATGCACTGTTTTGTATTAGTTATGAAAAGTAGTATAATAACTGGGTCACTGGTTTGCCAATTCAATCGGTGAGTGCAGAGAGGCAGACGAGCCTGGCAGGTGAGAGGGTGTGGTCCATAGGTAGTAGGTAGTAGGCAGCTACCAAACAGGGAGGTACTACCGCCTGGGAAAATATTGGAAGCATAATGTGTTGTCTAATGGTAGACCCTGCTGCCATATGACATCATGGAAATTATGACTAAGTACCAGGTTGCTCATCTGACTTTTTGCCTCATTTCACACAATTGCAATTCTCAATTGTTTCTCTTACTTTGACAACACAGCATACATATATTGGTTCTCACAATTTATCTTTTTTTTTAATTTTTTTTATTTTATTATTATTATTATTATTATTATTATTATTATTATTATTATTATTATTATTATTATTAATAATATTATTAGTGTTGTTGTTATTATTAATATATTATTATTAAATTTTTATTTTTTTATTTTTTATTATCAATTTTATTTACTATGAACTAAATATAATTATTATTGTTATTATTATTACATTTTCGCCCCCCAGGCCCCAATGTGGGTCAGTGACCTGTGCCCTGGTGGGCTAATCTCTGTAAAAAGTGTGGTACAGTTGGTCTGTATTCAGGATATATTTAAATGGAGGTAAGTGGTTAATACTTTTGTACTTTTTAAGTGCGTGGTAAGACTGAGGTTAGGGACTAGGTTGGGCTGTTGTTGTCTGTATTTCATTTGTTCTTTCACTTGTCCTTGTACTGTATATACATGCTTTGATTTTAGTATATTAAGAAATTATGCAGTGTATGATTCATTCTTAATAAAATACATATGTTTGAGTTAATTTGAAGCTTACTAAGAACCTGGTGGAGATAATATAAGCGTCAATATAGTGTTTACCCTGCATGTTGTTTTGACCACTGGTGGCAGGGGCTTGTTTCTCTATGCTTTCACGATCAACCTTCTCTTATTTGACTAGTGGCAAATACTTGTTTCAGAGGAGTGATGGCATAAAAATACTCATAAGACAAACTTGAAAAGTGCCAAATCGATCCTCTCACCTGGGTGATGATCACTCTACAGTATACCCTAACGCTTGGAGGAGCACCACACGAGAAGGTGTCAGTACTTTCGAGTTAGCCCGACTGCATACCGAGGCAGACAAGTGCCAGCACGAGAGGTAGTCCTCCACATGTGCAACATTTGTGGACGGTCCTGATGGTCCCATATCGGCCTCTCTAGTCACCTCAGAGTTCACCAATGGAGGTGACATCCTATCAGAGATAGGGCATATCAAGCTATGAAATTATCTCCTATTCCTATTACCCACTCCTCCTTCACTACTTCTAGGAATCGTTGTAAGGCTTGTAAACGCCTTATTTAAAGACCTTCAGGTGACGGGCAATTCGAAGGGAATGATTGAAACCCGTCTTTTGACGCATTCAATATTTATTGATGTGGTCAAAACCTGCAGAGGAGAAGGCTTTCATAATATTACATGGTGATCCATCTGATACATATTTAGTTAGTCTCACACAAATTTTATCTTAATTACAATCTATTAGACATACAGACATAACACAAAGTTCATAACTCTATTAATCTTAGCTTCGCTTCATTCTGCATTGTCTTATTACTCTAGGTTAGGCAGAAACGAGTAGGCGTAATGAGTCAACAATATTTCAGTACCGAGGGGTATGTCATCATTTAGGCCGTACTTACAAGTGCGGGTCAATGCAGATCAGTATGGTGTTCCAAGAGACAGCAATATAGCGTAAATCGTTCCAGCACAAATTCTCAGACAGGAGAAGGCTGGTCTTCACAGTATCACTAGAGAGGGCGATCTGACTCATGGAGGGGCGGGCAGCACCGCCACCAGCTGAAGACAGTCTATTCAGCAGAACCAGGACTTGTGTGTAAACACTTATACATCTGGCGAGGTCACGGGTCGAAAAATTTAATGGAATCACACTCCAGCACTGTAGCTGAAGCCAGCGGCGATAACAAGGCTATTCTTCGTAGGGCCAAACGGAAATTTATAAAAAGAAAGACCGCTGTCCGGACTAACTCTTCCTCTAGTAAATCCTTCTGGTCCGGAACCAAAAACATCTGTAATAACTTCTGAACTCTTTCTTTTCCTCCTCTCTTCCGACCTGATAACTCTATAGCCAACACTCCCCCTGACAAAGCCAATCTCGTTGGCACCTTATTCTCCTCTAATTCCACCTTAGACGATTCGCACTCTATCCCTCCTACCCCTGTTCCTCCTACTGAACCTATGCACTTTCCTATAATCTCCACTCTCAGGGTTGCCGGTGTGTTATCCAGGTTGGATGTGAGTAAGGCGTATGGGCTGGACAGAATACCCCCTTGTGTTCTGAGGGTGTGTGCTGAAGCTCTGGCCCCTGTGCTTGCTCGCATCTTTCGCCTCTGCCTCAAAACCCAAACTTTTCCTTCTTCTTGGAAGCATGCCTTGGTTCAGCCCATCCCGAAGAAGGGTGACCATTCTAATCCCTCTAACTATCGCTCCTTTGCCCTAACTTCATCCCTCTCTAAGATTTTCAAAACTATCTTAAACTCTCATTTTCACCGTCACCTTGAACGCCATTCTCTTTTGTCGGATCACCAGTATGGCTTTCGCCGGGGGAGATCTACTGGTGATCTGCTCTCCTATTGCACCCATCTTTGGTCATCCTCTTTTTGGGATTATGGAGAAACTTTCGTCGTGGCCCTCGACATCTCCAAAGCATTTGACAGGGAATGGCAAAAGTCTTTGCTTTCTAAACTTCCCTCTTTTAGTTTCGCTCCCCCACTATGTTTTCTAAACTCTAGTTTCCTTGAGAACCGATCCATTCAGTTGTTGTGGAGAGATCGATCTCTCGCTCTTTTTATCTACCAATAGTGGTGTCCCACAGGGTTCTGTTCTTTCACCTACTCTCTCCCTTTTCAGATATTGATATTCATTAATTTCTTTAATCACTTATAGCAAATAGCATCCGATCGCATTTAGAGAAAAACAAATTAATCTACTACTTTCAACGTGGGTTCACAAAGGGAAAATCTTGTCAAACAAATCTGCTGACGTTTTTTAGGATAGTCTTCTAGGTAGTAGATAATGACGAAAATTATGATGTTATTTACTTATACTTTGGCAAAGCGTTTGACAGAGTACCGCATCTGAGGCTTCTGAGAAAAGTTAAGGCTCATGGTAACGAGGGGAAAGTCTTAAATTGGATAAAATCATGGCTCACCGATAGAAAACAGAGGGTCAGCGTAGATGGTGTTCAAACTGAGTGGGGCTGTGTAACCAGTGGGGTTCCCCAGGGATCAGTACTGGGCCCACTCTTGTTCATAATCTACATAAACGATCTAGATACTGGGATCAGCAGTGACATAGCATGTTGCCGATGGCACCAAAATAGGTCGGCAGATTAATTCAGGGCAGGATGCAAATACACTACAGGAGGATTTAAATAAACTGCAGGAGTGGTCAGAAAAATGGCAAATGAAATTCAACACCAACAAGTGCAGCGTACTTAATATTGTAAGAGACTTAGGGGTACTTGTGAGCCCGGACCTACGGCCTAAAAAACAGTGCGTTAATGTTCGAAATATGGCAAACAGAGTATTAGGTTTTAATTCTGGAATTATAAGTAATAATAGTGCGGAGGTCATATTGCAACTATATCTTGTTCTAATCAGGCCACACCTCTATTATGCTGTTCAGTTCTGGTGCCCTTATTATAGAATGGATATAAATTCACTGGAGTCGGTGCAGCGAAGAATAACGAAAATTCTTCCATGACTTAGAAACCTTCCATATCAAGATAGATTAAAGAAGCTAAACTTGCATTCCCTAGAAAAGCGAAGAGTGCGGGGAGATATGATAGAAGTATTTAAGTGGGTGAAAGGAATCAATAAAGGGGATATACTAGTACGTAGATAAAGTTATTATAATATCCGAGCAGGATAGGACTTGTATCAACGGATTTAAGTTGGATAAGTTTAGGTTTAGGAGGGAGATAGGAAGGAAATGGTTCACACATAGGGTATAATACGCGTGGAACAAGCTTAGCAACTTTGTAGTACGTGCTGGAACGCTGGAAAGTTTTAAAAGGAGGCTAGATAGATTCATGGATAATAGAGAGTGGTATTAACTCTCGACAGGAGCTGCCATGCACAGGCCAAACGCCCTATTGCAGACTCCTTATTTTCTTATGTTCTTTCGTATGTTCTTATATTACATCATCTACATATCTAAACCAGACTGCTGAAGGTGGTAAAATATTACTTAATAGTTTCTTCTCAAAGAATTCCACGTATAAGTTGCTTAATACTGGTGAAAGCGGATTACCCATTGCCATAAAAAAATTTTGAGCATAATATTCTAGATTGAATTCAAATTTACAATCCTTAATACATATTTTGATAAGTTAAGTTCGATGAAATCATCTTTCGAGACGGGCAGGTGAGAGGGTTAGTCCATATAACACGCGGACTTCAACATATAATCAACGACCTCACCAGCCAGGACTCGTTATGTTGAAGTCTGCGTGCTATATGGACTAAATGAAATATATATGGTACCTCGTGTTTCAAACCAGCTGGATTCGGTAAAATGCTACTCCCACTACATAAGTGGCACGGGCAATCCCCATTGGAGATTCACAGCGCCATCAGCTCGATGAACAGGCTTGTGTGAAATATAACAAAGTTTAGGATTGCTTTACGTGTCCTAGTGGCATAGTGGTAGCGTTTCCTGGTCACATGCATAAGGAATAGCCCAAGTTTGATTGTAAATGGAAGTGTTTATTGTATTCCAAGTAGCAAATGTAATTGCAATTATGTAGGACAGAGAGGAAAAACACTGCAGCTCAGAATCAAACAACATAAGTATAGTATCAGAACAGCATCTGAAAGCAGTGCCTTGTTCCTTCATGTTAGGAATAACAATCACCCCATTGCTTGGGAAAAAAGCTTAGAAGTATTTAAATCATCTTGTGTCACAGAAAGACTTCTGGTTGAAGTTAGTTTGATTAAGGAATTAAAATCAATAAACCTTAGTGATGGTCAGTTCAAAACTGATAATATGTTACATAAATTTATTTGTCAGTGGCCAAAAGTTAAAAATGCTTTAAAAACCTTTGATCTAGATGTATTATAGTTATTTTGTGGGTCCCTTATTTTTGACCTGACCTGACTAGTCACGTCACCACCCTTCTCTTAAGCTCCTCTACGTGTGTGTTGGTGTGGGGATTAGTGGATGACATCATTATGACCTCATGTTTTTAAGGTCACCCTGTATATTTAAGCCTCTCTCTGTCCATGTAATCCAGTTGCCTCTGAAGATGTCTTGAATAAAGACGAAAGCTAAGGTGCTCCGTTGTTTCCCTTTTCCCGTGTGATTTTATCAAGATTAATCTTATCCACGTTTTCATTGTGGATTTACATGATATATATATATATATATATATATATTCATTTTGCTTCAGTCTTGCTTAATTACACCAGCTTGGTATACAGTATATTCGTACATCTTAGCTACAACAAAGATCCTCTGTACGGCCGTATGAGAATGATGACAATGACACCGTCAATGGGGAATGTTACTCTTCAAGAGAGGTTTTTAAATCATCGTAGCTCAGAAATTACAAAACTATTTGGGATTTGCCGAGAACGCCCAAAATTTAATTTAAATGTTTCACTAATAAAAGTATTTGCCGTGGATGTGGAAGGAGGTTCAAGATCTTATTGTCAACTGGCAAATTAGTGGTTCAATATTGAATCCGTCAGTGATGGATTAACATAAGGGCAAAAGAAAATATTGTTCCAAGGGCTCCCAGCTGTAAATGGTCCGAAGCGAGCAGACCCAGGTTGGATCCCCGGGCAGTGTGAAACTATGGGTAAGTTTCTTTACGCCATTTGCCTCTGTCTACCCAGCAGGAATTGGGAACATGGAAGTTAATCGATTTGCGGAGTGGGTTCTGGGGTAATGATTAGCCAGTGCTGTTGGCGAGTTGTCCAGTCTTCTCGGGCTAATCCTTGACACTGGGTCGTGCAACTCGTTAACTTACGGTGTGGGTGTAGTGTTATCGACAGCTTCTACCCCTTAAACAAATTCACGCCTAGGTGGCCCTTGGGCCGGCAGTCCTGATTACACGAAGGGCAACCATTATTATTTATATTCCAAAAATTCTGTCACCGTAAGGAAAGAAATTCTTCACGCATAGTCGACGAAAGATATGAAATGTCTTCTGTAGTGACAAGTAAACTGTGAGAGAAATACAGCATACTGTATTTGGATCATCTAGTTCACTGGTTCTCAACCTGAGGGTCATGGTCCCCAAAGGAGTCACGGCAAGAATTTAGGAGAGCCACGGCGAGCTGTTATAAATTGAACGTTTCCAAAGAATGTTGGGAATCTGAATTAAACAAAACTTGTATTACTTATTTTGACTTGGCAGAAGAGAATTTTACTTCTTTTTTGTCATTTTGTTTAATCATAACGACAACACAAATTTAATATTTACATACTCTGGTGCTGGACCGAACTGCTGAACTCACTTGTTCAGTACGTGTCCGTGTGTCATCCCTTTGCAAGTGGTGATAGGACCGTATGATCTCAGTCTGGCCTGGGATACCATCACGAAAACAGTGGAGTGTATTGTCTCTGAACCATATATTGTGTTTGAGCTTGACTCAAGCATAATATTCTCCGTAATTGGTGTTACTTATTTTGTTTCATAATTCATGTGGTCGCTGCTTTACGTGGGTGAAATATTTGTACACTTCCTTTATTAATTATTTCCTTATTTATTGGTGACATTGTTGTTCATACTCATTCTTTACTTATATAATCTTACCATTTTTAGTTGCTAAATTGGTATGACTCACTATTCTTCTCATTCTTCCAAGTTGGGCAGTGCTTGTCAAAGGAGGCGTGTTCTTGCTTACAGGAAGTACACTTCAGCTTGCTAGCTTGAGTGTGAATGTTTACCTGTGTGCATGTTTGTGTATGACTGTATGTGTGCTTTATGTGTGAGTGCATGGGCGTGTTATGTATGTGAATGTGTGTGTGTGTTTGCCATTCTAACTCTTGTCCTATTTATCTGTCCTTCTTTATCATTCATTAGTCTTTATCACTTGTCTGTTTGTCTGTTCTGGGAGAAAAATGAAGGAGGCCACGAGGATGTTGAAAATTCCTCAAGGGAGGAATGGAGTGAAAAAGGTTGAGAACCACTGATCTAGTTCAATAATATTTTTTATATATCGTTTTGTGCAGCCAAAGATCATTTTGAGTTGCGTTCTAATACAATTGTTTTACAAACTCCATCTAATGGAGTTAGTCAGTGAGAAATTTCGATGGAGTCCAACATAATTTATTCTCCTCTAATTCCTCCTTAGACGATTCCTACTCTACCCCTCCTACCCTTGCTCCTCCTACTGAACCTATGCACTTTTCTATAATCTCCACTCGTAGGGTTGCCGGTGTGTTATCCAGGTTGGATGTGAGTAAGGCGCATTGACTGGCCGGAATACCCACACGTGTTCTAAGGGAGTGTGATGAAGCTCTGGCCCCTGTGCTTGCTCGCATGTTTCGCCTTTACCTCAAAACCCAAACTTTTCCTTCTTCTTGGAAGCATGCGGTGGTTCAGTCCATCCCGAAGAAGGGTGACCATTCTAATCCCTCTAACTATCGCCCCTTTGCCCTAACTTCATCCCTCTCTAAGATTTTCGAAACTATCTTGAACTCCCATTTTCTCCGTCAACTTGAACGCCATTCTATTTTGTCGGATCACCAGTATGGCTTTCGCCGGGGGAGATCTACTGGTGATGTGCTCTCCTATTGCACCCATCTTTGGTCATCCTCTCTTAGGGATTATGGGGAAACTTTTGTCGGGGCCCTCGACATCTCCAATGCATTTGACAGGTTATGGTTCAAGTCTTTGTTTTCTGAACTTCCCTTTTATGTTTTCTCTCCCCCACTATGTTTTCTAATATCTAGCTTCCTTGAGAACCGATCCATGGCAATTGTTGTCGAAGGATCGATCTCTCGCTCTTTCTCTACCAATAGTGGTCTTTCACCTAATCTCTATCCATTCTTACGCTGACGATTCTACTCTTCACTTTTTTCACATTTTCCCCTTCCTCCTAACTCTCAAACTAGATCTGTTTCTCGAGCTGATATCATTTCATCTATCAATGCGGATCTATGCAGCATTTCTGAATGGGTATGTAGAAACTTGGTTAAATTCAATAGCAATAAAACTTAGTACTTACCAATTACACTTTGTAAATTAGATGATCTCCCTCCAATTACCTTTCAGGATTCTATCATTCTGCCAAATTCTGAAATAGATATGCTAGGCCTCACCATTTCCTCCATCATGTCATGGAAGTCACACATCCTCAACATTGCTAAGGCTGCTTCCCGAAAGTTGGAAATGCTGTACAGATGCCGTAGCTACTTCACTCCTGAGCAGTTGCTTCAAGTATATAAGGGATTCATTCGTCCTAATTTTGATTACTGCCCTCATATCTGGGGTGGCTCTTCTTCTGTCCAACTGTTAGATAGAGTGGAATCAAAGGCATGTCGTCTTATTTGCTCTCCTCCTTTAGTTGACAATCTTTCTTCCCTTTCTCTTCGCCGCAATGTTGTTTCACTCTCTCTATTTTACAGGTACTTTAATGGGCAATGTTCGGTGGATTTGACATCCTGTGTACAGCCGGCAAGACCGTGGGCTCGTAACACACGTCTTGCCCGCGGTACCCACCGTTTCTCTGTGGATGTCGGTCACACTAGAATAACACGTTATAGTGCATCCTTCTTTCCTCTCATAGCTAAACTGTGGAATGCTGTGCCTTCTTCTGTGTTTCCATACTCATACAACATGTCTCACTTTAAAAAGCTGGTTTTCCGGCATCTTCGTGGTGTAGATTAATATAACTTTTTTTCTTTCCTATTTTTAATTTCTTTCTATTCATATTTTTGCGCCCCCTAGGCCCCGTTGTGGGTCGTTCGACCTGTGCCCGGGTGGGTTAATTGCTGTAAGAAAAAAAAATGGGAACACGATGATTACTGAATGGAGACATGGCCACTTGGTGGATGTCTGTCAGTTATTAACACATCACTTGCTGTATTATCATTGGTATTTTATGTTGCCGCCAGTCCGATTTAAATGTGTTATGACCGTCATGTTATGATCATGTTTAACTTAACTAGCGGTCATGTCTGGGGTTGACCTCGCCCAGTGCTTGTTCTCAGGAGACGCACGTATGTATTACTGATAGCAGAGCTTTGTCTATCCTCTTGTGTTGGAGAATAGTCATACTGTGCCCTCTGGTGAGTGTCAGAGTTCCTTCCAGCTCCAGGTGGGCTCACTAGTGATTAGTAGGTTGGTTCTAGATTCACAATAAGTTCCTCTGAGTTAATTTTGTCGTCCCCTAGCGGAAGTTACAAGCAGGTATTTAGGCCTCAATCTGGATGATTTTTAGACGATGTTTTAGTGTCTCAGTTTAAGTCAGCCAGTCAATTTTTACATCTTCATTTACAAATAAAATTTAAAATGCGTATCATTGAGGAACCTGTCTCTGTCTTCTGGTGTCATCATAGGGCGGTATTTCCACTGTTTTCTGTGCATATAACCGAAGAGGGATTTCTTTTTATGGAAGCGCAGCAGCATTTTAATGTTTGATGGGCTCAAGGGATACCTGCCACTCCCCACCTGACGCAGGAAAAAGCAGCTTTACTTCTGTTTATTTTGCGTGATGACTCCAGCGTGACGGAAATAATCTTAGTTTACTGAGCTCCTTCCTCTACAGCTGGAGAGCAGGAACACTCTTAGGGTAAGGTTTTGCTCACGTAAATTTTTCAACCCTTGACTTTATCTGCCCCAGAGCAGGTCGCTCTGCTTCCTTGGCAATGTTTAAACTGAGCGGGAATAGTGCAGGGACCTAGATGGAAGGGAAGGTTAATGTGTCGCGGCTGGTGACCTCACAAACTCAAATTGGGTGGAATTGAGTACCGTCAACTATCCAGTATACACATTGACTCGAATTTCTCTCTTATCTAATACTGTAATCATGATTCTATGACTGACATCAACACAAGACAAAACTTATACTGATGGAAGACACTTCAAGAGGGATCACTTTACCTAGACTTCATAACGGAGACAACCCGGGAACTGCCACAATTTTCGCGTCTTTCATACGCCCACCTGGGCTACCACTCCCACGGATACTCTTATACATTCATTTTCGTCCAATATATCTTTTCTGCTTTAACTATGACGCAGGGCTGTCCAGCACTATAAATAGAGTGTGTGGGACAGCTATTCCGCCTCACCTGAGTCTGACTGTCAGACAGACACCCACAATGATAGTGTGTGTGTGTGTGTGTGTTTCGCTGATTAGGTTTGATACACGTTTTTCTTATCTTTTTTAATAGGTTATTAGTTTATTAAGATTTTAATACCTACAAGTGTTTCCTTGTAACTCGAGGTTAAGTTTCAAATGTGCATTCCATAAATCTTAATGAACTGCCTTATTTCCAGATGGATATCTTCCAGTGGTACAGTCACTTGTTATTTTGTCTGGGATGTCAGTACGGGTTGTTGAAAGTGAAATGGTTGTAGTAGTGTGTTGCAACGGTTAGTGAGAAAAACAAATGGTTTATGATTGGTTGATGGATAACAGGTGTAAAATGTTGCCTTGTATGGTGATGTGGTTGCTGTTGGTTGACTTTGTCTTGTATTGAGAGTTTCCGTGATGTGGAGGTGTCTGGTGCCTCTCACATGTCTACCAATTGTTTAGATTGTAGTGTTTGTTAGCTGGCTTGGACGATCCCGTGTTGATGTATCGTGTGTCGGTGGTGTTTGACACAACAGCTGATGCAGGAAATACCCCGAGGTGTGTTCAACGATACATGAGTATCAATGTTGACACACGTTAATCATTTAATGTCGATGGACTAGGAAACATGTGCAATGTTACAAGAAGGAGGTAAGAGGAGGTATGTAAAGGAAAATATGTAAGGGGAGGTATGTAAGGTGAGGTGTGTAAAGGAAAATATGTAAGGGGAGGTGCGTAAAGGGAAATGAACAGGAAGAAGGTAGAAATTTCTTAGAGAGAGTGTTAATAATACACAGGCTCAAAAACATGATTTGTTAATGGCGAAGCTGTGTCAATTATGTGGTTCACCAAGGACATAATGCGTCAATAACGTCAACAACGTGGTGTGCCAACGAAGTGCTGTGTGGTTTATTTGATAGCCGTGCCATGCAGGTGGTTATCTTAGTCCAGTAAAGCTGTGTCAATAGCTTGGTTTGTTGCAGTAATTATCGACGTGCTGTGTCAATAATGTGGTTTGCCAATGATGAACTGTATCAATTACATAATTTGTTAACGACGTTCACCAACACTGTTAGTAATCTGGAGTTATCAATAACAGACTCAACAATTGTATCAAAGTAATAGCGTCACTAACGATGCGCGTCAATAATATAGCACCAATAATTATGAATGTCAGTAACATGGTATGTTAATAAGTGGTGATGCCAATAATGAGGATTATAAAAAATGATGATGGTCAATGTGGGATGGTATCAATAACGAGTGATGTCAATCACGAGTGGTATCATCAATAAGGATATCAATTAAAAAAAATATGTTAAAAACGAGAGGTACTCTATCAGTAACGGGAAGTGTCAGCGAGAGGTGTAAATAACGAGAGGTACTGTATCAGTAACGGGAAGTGTCAGCGAGAGGTGTAAATAACAATGTAACAGAATGCGGTTTTCTTTACCTTTATTTCTATTTATTTCCTTAGTCTGTTTCTATTTACTTTGAAATTTTCTGCCTTATTCATTACTTCTTGGTTTTACCGTTCATATGGGAGTGAGGTGGAGGGGGAGGCATGAGGAATGTGAGGTGGGTGGGGGGGGGGGGTTGCCTGTTGTCAGTCCCCCTACCAGAGGGTCGGCCTAGTAACTGAGAGAAGGGGAGAATGAGGGGAGACAGAGAAACAATGAAAAATGGGGAATAGGGCTAACATTCAGGGGCGGATCAAAGGAGTCCTGGGGGCCCGAATCCCCTCTTTGCATCAGAAAATTCCAATCCTTTTTCTTTAACGCTGTATTGTACTCATGCGCTTTTGTGTAGTACAAAGTGACTTCTATTAACCTCAGAATATTTCCTAATATCAAGTGCACATTGTTTCAAAACGGCCTCAAAATGCCTGTGGTATTGGTCAGATTAAAAAAAAAAAGGGGGGGGGGTGCGTCTTACAACACCCCCAAAACCCTTCAGCTGGGTGGGTCAGCTGAGATCGCCATGCTTCCCCACCCACAACTTCATGGATCCGCCCCTGACATGGAATAAACACAGGAAACATAAAGTGATTGTTTTGTTGTTACTCATGCCTCACTCTATCACTGTATGACACAAAGAAACTTATGAATATTCTTCTCACTACAAAGAGGGGGAATTGATGACATTTTCTTAAGAGTTCTTCATTTATTAACGTTATTAAGGATGGACACTTCAAAGCAATAACCTACACCTTTATCTTATGAAACGGCTCCATGTATCTCTCAATAAATGGGAACTTAAAGATTTCCTTAGGTGAATACACCCACATACCTGCCAAGTCGCCACACACAGACGTTCCACACCTATTTATACAAAATTCCAACAGAGAGTGTGCTTTTGATAATGGGGCGCACTTGTAGCTGGGTAGGTGACGCTATTTTTCAGCCAATCAGCTCAGCTGTGCCTGTTACAACTCACTCGCAAATCACTGTGAATGGTTTAGGCCTAAGGCACACTCAGAGCACTGATAGCTTGGCGGGAACAATTGGCAGGCATGAGTTTTGTCTATCTCTTAACTGAATTTTCATCCACATTTTCTCACAAACATTACATAATTTACTCAAAAAATATGGCACTGTTACAACGAGATGTGTCAATAACGAGAAGAATCAATAGCAAGGAGACTCAACAAGGGGTAGTGTCAATAACAAGATATGTATGACAGTGAGAATCAATAACGAGGGTGTCAATGACGAGGATTGTCAATAACGAAGATGTCATTAACAAAAGTGTCAATAACGAGGAGTGTCAATAACGAGGATGTCAATAACGAGGAATGTTAGCGATGGGTGTCAGTAACGAGGGTGTCAATAACGAGGGCGGGTCAATATTAAGATCTACCTTTATTTACATGAGAAGCGGCGAGGAGAGGTGGTCTGACGTCATCAGACCCGAACCTAAAGCTGCTGCCCTCAGAGACCGTTGACTGATTCTCTCTTAGCCACCCCAAGTAAGCTTAACTCACAAGATCTATTCAAGGGTTTAAGTTCTACCTATAATTTCTACTCCGGGGGTTTAATTTCTACCACCAAGTTTTACTCCTGGGTTTTGTTTTACCTGAAACTTCTACATCGAGGGGAAGTTCAATCTTCAAGTTTAATTCCAGGGTTAATCTCTTCCAGTAAGTCCCACTCCTGAGATACATTTTCCTGAAAATTCTACTTCAGATATACGTCCAACCAACACGTCTTATGTAACCAGACATAGGCTACACATATTGTGCATATGTGTGTACATATCCACATACACACCTATACACTGTACTAACTACTACAACTACTTTGCTGTCACTCGGGATCGAGTATGAAGATCATCCAACTATACTAAAATTATATGACTTTTTAAGGATGTCACCTTCGTTGGTGAGTTTAAAGGTGACTTAAAAGGCCGATACGGGACCGGCAGGGTCGTTCACAGATGGTGCACGTGTGGAGGGCTACATCGAATGCGGGAGAGGCGGAGGCAGCGTCTTTCCGGCGTTGGCGCTTGTCTGCCTCGATTTGCAGTCGGGCTAACTCGAAAGTAGTGACACCTTTTCTTGTGGTGCTCCTCCAACCGTTAAAATAAGAAGTAATCGTCTCCCAAGTGAGGGGGTCGATTTGGCACTATTTCAGGTTTGTCTTAAGACTATCCTTTTCAGTTCCCCTCCTGCGATACGTTTACTATTCGTTATAGGTGACTGTAAAGTAGCTGCTTTGGCAGTCTAGTGTCGTCCATGCGGGTAACATGGCCAGTCCAGCGTAGTTGTTCATGGGTAATGGTAGCCTGATGCACCTACAGCTGGTGTTAGCAGGAATACTGGCACTTGTTCTATTGTCTTCACAGCAAACTCGGAGGGTGGAACGTAGACTACGTTGGTGAAAGTTTTCAAGTGCCTTGAGGTGCCTCCTCTATGTGACCTCATGTCTCGCTGCCATATAGGAGGGTGGGGAGGACCACTGCTCGATATACGTGCAGCTTTGTAGATAATTTCAGCTCCCTACAGCTGAAGACACGAGTACGGAGTCTGCCAAAGGCTAGAGATGCACATCTGATCCAATGTTGAATATCTTCATCGATGTCAGCAGTAGTGGACAAGAGGGAGCCGAGTTACCGAAAGTGGGTAACATTAGAGAGGGTAGTACCATTAAGCTGGATGGATGGTGAAGATGTGGCAGAACCAGGGGCAGGCTGAAGGAGAATCTGAGTGTTACGTACATTCACCACAAGGATGACGTGTGCAAACGCATCTGCATAGGTGTTCAGGATCTCCTGTAGGTCGCGTTCAGTGTGAGAGACAAGGGTGATGTCGTCTGCATACTAAAGTTCAGTAATGGTAGCTGCCGTCACCTTTGTTCTCACCTGGAGTCGTCTTATGTTGAGAAGACCCGCCATCCGGTATTCGATGTCCACCCCACCGGCTAAATTGGCACCGGCACGAGTAAGCAAGGCAGCCAAGAAAACGGAAAATAGAGTTAGTGCCATAACACATCCTTGTTTAAATCCCATTTGAATTGGGAAAACCCCAGACTGGGTGCCATTGTGCAGGATACTGCCGTTCATGCCATCGTGGAGTTGCCTCACAATGACGATGTATTTTGGTGGGCAGCCAAAACGGCTGAGGATCCACCAGAGTGCTTCCCTGTTGACCGAGTCGAAGACCTTGGTTAGGTCGATGAAAGCCATGTACAGGTCACGATGCTGTTCTCTGCACTCTTCCTGTATTTGATTGACAGCATAGATCATGTCTGTTGTGCCACGTGCTGGTGTACAGCCACACTGAGATTCTGGAAGAAAGTTTTCCGCCTCAGGAAGAAGTCTGTTTAGGAGGACTCGGGCGATAATCTTGCCAGCAACGGAGAGCCGCGAGATCCCACGGTAGTTGCCATAGTCTGACTGGTCTCCCTTGTTCTAATAAATATTGACGATGGAGGTGTCATTAAGAGTTTGGGGGACTTCTCCCTTTTCCCATATATTCTCCAGGAGTGAGTGGAGACGGCTAGGATTTCATCAGGCCCTGATGCTTTGTTATTTTTCATCTGTTTGATGGCAGTAGCTACCTCATCCAGGGATGGAGGATACCTTTGGTGGGTCAGCTCTGGATGCTGAGGGACCTGCTGGGTAGTCAGGACATCCTCATCGGTGTTTTGGCTGAGCAGTGAATGGTGGTCTTCTTACCAGTGCTGAAGGAGGACTTCATCGTCTTTAATTATTGAGTTACCGTCGGATGAGCGGATGGGGGCTGCGCCACGAGTGATTGGCCCATAAAATAATTTAGTCAAATTGAAATATTTGCTCATCTTGTGCTGATCTGGAAATTTTTGTGTTTTACATGCTTTATTTTTAAGCCAATCATTCTTTAGATTGCGAAGTTCCCGTTGGTCCACCGCTTTCTTTCTGCAGAAGGTATCGGCTTTAGTCTGAGACTGAGGGTTGTTCTGCCAGTCAGTTAAGGCAGCACGTTTATATTCGACGAGTACATTGATTGCCGGGTTATTTTCATGAAACCAGTCCTGGTATATTCTTTCGATATGGCCGAGGGTCTCTCTGCAGGTGTTTGTCGTGACAGTGCCCATTTGGCACTGGGATTTTTGTTGTTTGTTGCCGGGATGTCTATCTGCCCATGTTGGAGCTGCTCTCTGAAAGCATGTGCTATCACCGGATCCTCCAGACGCTTATTGTTAAAACCTCCTCTGCAGGCTTGCTGCCTTCGCTGTTTTGGTGCGACGTGAAATGAAAGCTTGGCTTTGACGAGTTGATGATCAGTGTCACAGTGGTCTTAGCCACGCAGGGCACGGGTGATGAGGACATGTCGGCGATCTCTTTTTCTGACACACACACACACAAACATATGCACACACACATACTGTACCACGTTTCACAACCATTTCTGGAGCATTAATGCTTTAAAAGTTGTAGAAAAATCATTAAAATATTCTAATGTGGCTTAGAAATAAAGATTATAATATAATATAATATAATATAATATAATATAAAACTAGTATGCCATATCTTTTTACAGAACGCATAATAGGGAATCTTTTCTGCATAAAATGAATTATGGGTAGAAATAGGATCTGATTTCGCATATAGTGGATGCACATAAAGCGAGGGTCCAGTGTATACAAGAAATGCTTCCAAAGCTTGCCACAATAATTGCAAATTGGATTAGAAAATAATCAAAACGCCCAGTTCACATAAATGATAATACTAAATTTTACCTTGGCATAATAATAATAATAATAATAATAATAATAATAATAAGAAGAATAACATTGGGGAGTGGGGGAGTGGAATGTTTAACAAGAACTTTTTATACAAAAAGGAGACATGGAGTTAGAATGCAGGTTGTATATGAATCACTGATGATTTGTTGTTGTGGAGGAAACACATGGTAATAGGCCTGCCTCTCTGGTGGTGTTGTAAGGGGAAAATATGATTATAGACCTCTCTCGTTGGTGGTTGTGGAAATGATTTTTTATAATGCCATTTAATAATACTAAATCGTAAATAAATCCTCATAACGACTTGCTGCGGATCCCTAAAGTACATTCAGATATTCGCGTGGTGTTGTCAAGAATGAACCATTGATTTTTCACAATAATTTGAGTAATCCATGATTCATGTGTATAAAAATTTAAATAGTGGTGTAGGTTTATTACTATTATAAAAAAAAAATAATCTAATGAACGTAGCCATCAGTTTATAGAAATGAACTAATAATAGATTACCATTGTATTATAACAATTAATAATAAGAAGTAAAACTGAGTAGAACTCAAACTAAGAAATTAGTTAAGTGTAACGTATCGAACGGTGAATGGTTCCCGCGCCTTTTAACTGAGACTACTGTAGTTCCATCGTAGTGGTCATCGGGCGGGTGTGAGAGTCGCACGAAAATCTCCCACGTTCCAATAACGAATCGTGCATATTTTGATTTTTTTTTGCCCAGAGTGCTTCTTGCAAACCGACCATGGGGCTACCACAGCATGGTGTACACCACGGAAGTTCTTGCAATTGGCCCTGGCCTGAGACCTGGGACCCTGGGGGAAACCGGCAGAGTAACTGACACGACAAACGAGAGAGCACGTTCTGTCGCCGGATATTCCTATAAACGTAGCAACCTTACAGACTGGCTGAAGTCTTCAGAAAACTTTACGTATAACTGGAGGAGATGACTAACACCAGGAAATGTTCTCGATTTTGTTCTTTTTCCCTACAGATATTGTTATCATTATAGTAGGTATTTAAAAAAAGGCGTCAACATTTTATTTTAATTATAAGTATTCTTTTTTTTTTTTTAGATTTTCTCTAACTACGATCATAAATCACCTGTAGTAAGCAGGGCTTGAAGGGTGAGGGAAATTACGGGGTATAACACGGTGAAAAACTGATCATATGGCACTAAAATAATGTCTCTACATGCTTTGTGCATGAAAAAATTTACACACACAATTGCAGGTCTCAATTGTTTCTCTTATTTGACAACACAACATTAGGGTGTGTCATACGGAGGCGAATTTTTTTTTTTTTTGAGTTTGAAAAATCGGCCCATGGTATTAATGATGTAGTTCTATGTGCAGAATCATGTGATATCTTCAGATTTAAAAATTTTCATTTTTTGCTAGGTAAATTTTAACTTGAAATCTTATGAAAATTCAGTATTCCCACCCTTTTACCAACACCACTAAATAGCTTATTTAAAGTAAAGTAAATGTATCAGGTTAATTTATTAGGATGAAAATGATCCAGAATAGTGAAACGAATGATCTTGACACATTTATTAAATTTAATATTCCTTTAGAAAACAAAATCATCAAATACAAAAACCGGTTTTACTACTACGACCCGGTGTTGCTGCACACCATAGAGAACATGTCTTTCTTGCTTCTGTTTCCACTCATCACCTCCCTGCTGACCACCTGAGCTCGGATGTAGCCTTCCCTCTTCTCCTGGCTGTACACGTGACTGCTGGCCTCGCTCACTTGCTGTACACAACGCTCTATACTCTGGGTGTGCGAGGGCCAGGCAGGGACATGCATGGGGTTGTCCAGGAAAGCTCTGACTTGAACATTGGTGAGGCTGCAGGTAAGAGGGGGCTCACTGCCAGCCTGGATGTTATCCAGATCTATGAGATCAGTGAGGGTCTTGGCACCTAGATTGACTTCAGGAGTCTTCCTGACCCTGAAAGAATCGTCACCAACTGATTCGTCATGCCCAGATCCTCTCATAAGTCTCATATCCAAGATCTTTTTGACTGCCACTCTTCTCTCCTCCTCATCCTTACTGCAGAGCATTGTCTGCAGAACTGCCTCGGGATGAGCATACCAGGAAGATCTCCTCACAGTCTGCTCCACAATCTGAACAACCTTCCTTGGCTGACTCCTCAGGAGCTCAAGCTGGAAGAGAACATGCCTCGGACCTTCGGAGAACGATGACTTGACCTTGGTGTTGAACCAATTTGGCAAGTAGACACTCACGATGAATTGGACAATAAGTCTCAGGTTGTGAAGCTGGTTCCCTTTCAGTTTATGATGAGCGACCTAAATTCTGCAGAACCTGAGAGCCGTTGTGAGCCACCTAGAATGTGAGACTGGACCTATCTGCAGGTAAGCAAGTCTATCAGGCATGACCCCAGTTTTGATGGCACTGCAAATCATGTAACCATAGTACTGGTCAGTACTCAGGTCGTCAATGACAGTATGTGCAAGCTCAACGAGTGGAGGGCCAACTGTGATTTTTTCAAAGCTCGGATTTATTTCTAACTCAGTGGCAGAGTCCAGCATCTTGCCAAGAGGACCAGACCATCTGTTGTTTGAAAGAGTCTTGCCATCCAGCTCCTGGATCAGATGTCTGAGTGGCAACTCGTTGGTGTGGAGGTCACAAACAATCCAGACCAGCTTCCTCCCAATCTTCCGCTCTATCCACTGTATGACCCCCCCTTGCCACCCTGTGTTCGTGTTGGTGCTGTCCCCTTCAATGGCCTGCAGGGTCTGGTCTACGTTCCTTTCTCTGAGCCAGTTCACAATGTTATTTGCCACAATCTCAGCTGGTTTCCTGATGTCATCTTTCTCTGGAGTGAAATGCCACAAATACTTCCCTCCTGGTTCACTGCAGCAGGAGTAGTGTTCCTCCTTCACCATGGCAGGGAAAAACTTGTCAGAATCTCCAACTTTCATGAACACTTTAGTGTCATCCCTTCTCCCATCAAAGAACAAACAATTTATTCCATTTTCTCTTATCCCCTTATCAAACTCCTCTTCTAGGTTACTGATAAGTTTCTCCTGAGCTCTCCTTACTTTGTTATGATCTATCACCAGGTGAACATCATCAGGTGTTATCAAACCACCGTCAATCCAGGCAGCTGTTGCTATCTCTGCAGTTTCTCTGAGACCAGTGTGGTGTCGCATGCTGGCCAGAGCTATGCTCGGGATATCTTTCCTATTTCGAATCTTATGCCTGGAAGGTTTGGGATCATTATTTTCTGGGTTAGGGACAAAGTCACCATTCTCCTGGTCAGCACTCGGATTAGCCATGGTGAAGTCATTAAACTCTGAATCAGCTTGACTCCAATCATCGGCCTTTTTTACCTCACCCTGGGCCTTCTCAAGTCTCTTTTCCTCGGCAACTCTTCTCCTCTTCTGTCTCTCTGTGGCAGCCTCCTGTCTCTTGGACTCCGGAATATCTTGGCTAGAAATCATGAGAGCCCCTATACTGCCAGTCTTCTCTCTCTGTGCTTTGACAAATGCCAGTTCGATCACAGGAATCTTCAGTTCACGCTTGCAAATACAGGAGATGTGGGCCTCGGATTTACAGTCACGATCGCATCCAAACTCAGGACAGAGAACAATTGGGCACTTGCAAGTAATTATGTCAAATAACTGGTCCAGTTGCTTGGCAAAGCTGTCCTTAACTGCAAGTTTTCCTCTCCCAAGAGAGATATCTCTTGCCTTTTCCCAACTGGCTAGCAGTCTCTCACTAATCTTCTTCTGACTTGTTATGACTGGAGGCTTGAACTGAGCGTTAGCCAGAGTGTACTGTGCCAAGACAGCTTTGGTCATATCACTGGCAATGTCTTTGTTTGTGTAAGTTCTTTGGTTCTTTTCACTGATTTGCCTGATTAAAACACCGTATCTCAAAGCATCTCTCAATGTAGGCAACTCCGACTTCAGGAGCTCTCTCCCAGACCCAAGATAGTGACTGAGATGGCTGGATTTTTGGTTCCTCGTCCTGACACAAGCAGCCATCGCAAATATTATCAATTTATATATGCATCAGAATCTGAAACAGAAAAAAATATTGTTAGTTGGGTTGTTAAAGAATGAAGTCAGAAAGCAATGTTCGCTATTTAATTGTAATGCACTAATGCAGCTGTACGTTAGATTTTCGATAAATTTCACGCTAAAATTTACCTAGCAAAAGGTTACAACATATTGAAACTGAAATTATTTTCTGTTTATATACACTAAAATCTACCAACAAAGTGATGGGCCATTAGTTTTAGCTGATCTTCCCTCCTATGACACACCCTAACACAACATATATATAGCGTTTCTCACAATTGATTTTTTTTTATATTTATTTATTGGGCACCTCCCTACATCCATGTGTAAGGTGAAGAGCAGAAGCGTTTACAGGGCCCAACAGGGAAGCATGCTAAGTTCATGCTTGCCTTTATGTCTTATGAGTTAAGGGCGTAGAAGCCTGAAGAGTTAAGGGCGTAGAAGACTGAAGAGTCAATGGTTTTATGTCTAAGCAAGTTATTGGAAGCTCCAACAACTTGTCCCTGAAAACGAATTCACAACTTTCGATTTACAGCAGCAACCTACTTTGCTGCTAGGTGAACAAGGACCAAGGGGACTAGGAAGAGTGTCCAAACAACTTCCGCAGGCCCGGGTATCGAACCCGTGACATCTTGCTTGCGAGGCAAGAGCGGTACCGCTCTACCATCAGCGCCCCTTTTAGCTAAATTTGATTTACATACTTTCCTACACATAAATTATTTGGATTAGCTATCTTAAAGGCTTACCTTAAATGATGGTTAGAAACATTTGGATGATATCAGCGGCGATGAGGCAAGTAGAGGCTGGCGGATGTTCCCACACAAGCACTGAATTCTTTTAAAAAGAACAATAAAATTCTTCATATGGTGTTCCATTTGGAGGATATTGCATGAAAAATATTATTCCTTTGCAGATTTTTACAATTTATGTACATCCAATTCTATTTCTTTTCTTTCGGTTTCAAAATATAGTTCCATCGTAGTGGTCATCGGGTGGGGGTGAGAGTACCACGGAAATTTCCCGTGTTCCAAATAACGAATTGCACAGTTTTTTTTTTTTATTCCCCTAGTGTTTCTTGCAAAGCGACCATGGGGATACCACAGCATCTTGCACACCATGGAGGTTCTTGCAATTGGTCCCTAGTCTTAAATTACCTGATCTCTCAAAGACTTTCTTTAAACGCACAAATGTTGTTGCAGGAATAGAGTGGAGTACTTATGCCAGTATGTTATGCCGATAAGAAGCTCCAAGAGAGGAAAAAACTACGCTATAGTTGAGAAAGAATGTTTTGCAGAAGTGAGGAGCATAAATCAATTTTACAGGTATTTAAATGGACAAGAATTTGTCATACAAATTAATCACCAGCCACTCTCTTGTGTAGAGAACATGCAAAACAATAATGGGAGACTGATGATGTGGCCATTGACATTGCAGCCATACGCTTTTACGGTAGAATATATTTTGGAGGCAAGAATGAGGTTGCAGCGGATATATTAAGTCGGTCAGCAGTTTAATTTATTTTCATAATCATTTATGTGTAATAATTAATTTCTTTTGAATGTACAATTTTCCTTTAATGTTTAATAGGAGCTTTAGTTTCAGTTAAAAAGGGGCTTTGTAAGGGAATAGAGTAGAATGCCCATAAACTAGTTCCCGCTAGTTTGTTTTAATGTGTTCGTGCACGTGTGTTCGTATGCGTGTGCGAGATGTAGTCAGGGTATGCTCGCTGCCACAGGGACACTCTCGCCAGTGGTAGTAGGGTAAACAGCTCTCTCCTTGTCTGGCGTGTCCGTTATCAACACCAGGTACTGCTACTGTAAAACTCCCAAATGCTCATGTTACCAAATGAGTAAAAAAAAATACACCAGGAAATTATTTTACCTGGAGACAACAACATTTCAAACATCTTATATATGCCTGGCTAATAACACAAAATGACTTTCAATAATGGTGTTCAGATAAAATAAAAGTATCGGTACTTTCAAAACACCGCACCCCCCAGGCCAGGGAACGATAAAAATATGAATAAGCTTACTTTCAATAAAACTTATTCTTGTCTTGGAGCTATTAAGGCATTAATGGAGGACATTTTACTTAGAGTATTTTGGGTAATGCGACTTAATTTGTGCCAGCCACCCCAATTATGAGAGCAGTTAGGACTCATGAATCCCTTATAAACTTGAAGCAACTGTTCAAGAGTGAAGTAGCTACGGCATCTGTACAGCATTTCCAGCTTTCGGGAGGCAGGTTTATCAGTGTTGCGGATATGTGGCTCCCATGACATATTAGAGGAAATGGTGAGGCTTAGCGTATCTATTTTAGAATTTGGCAGAATGATTGCGTCCTGAAATGTGATAAGTGGGAGGTCTTCTATTTTGGAAAGTGTAATTGGTAAAAACTGTGTTTCATTACTATTGAATTTAACCAAATTTCTACCTCCCCATTCGGAGATGCTGCACAGATCCGCATTGGTAGATGAAACGATATGAGCTCTAGAAACAGATTTACAGGTAGTTTGAGAGTTGGGGGTGGTTGGGGGGGGGGTGAGGAGAAGAGTGAAGAGTAGAATTATCAGCATAAGACTGGATAGAATTAGTATTGTGAATTAAATATCATTGATAAACAGAAGGAAGACAGTAGGTGAAAGAACAAAACCTTGTGGAACACCACTATTGTTAGAAAAATAGCAAGAGATCGATCCCTCGACAACAACTGCCATGGAGCGGTTTTCAAGGAAGCTAGAAATTAGAATAACAAAGTGTGGGAGAAAACCATGAGATGGAAGTTTAGAAAGCAAAGACCAAAGATGGGTGCAGTAGGAGAGCAGATTACCAGTAGATCTCTCCTGGCGAAAGCCATGCTGGTGATCCGACAAGAGAGAAAGGAGTTTAAGGTGATGGAGAAAATGAGATTTTAAGATAGTGTCGAAAATCTTAGAGGGGGATGAAGTTCGGGTAATGGGGCGATAGTTTGAGGGATTACAATGGTCACCCTTCTTCGGGATGGGCTGGACCGAGGCATGCTTTCAAGAAGAAGGAAAAGTTTGGGTTTTGAGGCAAAGGCAAAAGAGGCGAGAAAGCACAGGGGCCAGAAATTCAGCACACTCCCCCATAACACGAGGGGGTATTCCGTCTGGTCCATGAGCCTTACTCGCATCCAAGTTGGATAACACACCAGCAACCCTACGAGCGGAGATTATAGGAAAGTGCATAGGTTCAGTAGGAGAAGCAGGAGTAAGAGGGGTAGAGTAGGAAACGTCTAAGGTGGAGTTAGAGGAGATTAAGGTGCCAAAGAGATTCACTTTATCAGAGGGAGAGTTGGCTATAGAGTTATCAGGTCGCAAGAAAGGAGGAAAAGAGGGAGTGCAGAAGTTATTACAGAAGTTTTTGGTTAAGGACCAGATGGATTTACGAGGAGAAGAGTTAGTCAGGTCAGCGGTCTTTCATTTTATAAAATTCGCTTTGCCCTACGAAGAATAGCCTTTCAACGATTCCTGGAAGTAATGAAAGAGACGTGGGTAACAGGAGAAGGAGATAGTTTCATAGCTTGATACGCCTTATTTCTCTCTCTACATTCAAGAGAATAGTAGCGATCAAACCAAGATTGTAAGGCGATGGGATAAATGCACTCATACCACCCTGTATAACCCCAACAATGCTGTCAGCACATACCGAGACGTCCCGAGTGGAAAAGCAACATTCATTCCAGGGTAAGTCGAAGAAGGTTTCTCGCAAGCATTGCCAGTTTGCCCTCCGGTAGTGCCTTCGTTGGAATTTTGAGGGGGGTGGGGAAATGGTCGTGCCAAGTTTGATTTAATAGAAATAAGATTGTGATCAGAAGACCCTAAGGGGCCAGAAATTGAGTTTGAATAGTGTCAGGGGTTAGATGTAAATCAAAGACCAAGAATGTTAATAAGTTGATCGTGTTGATCTGGAACACGTGTAAGGTATTCAATTATTTGTTCCAGATCATTAAGTAAGAAAAAAATGAGTGCCTCAAGCCCACCTGGGTCATGTACAATGAAAGACCAAATTCGTGTCGTGAAATTTTGTGAAAACATATGCCGAAGGGCTAAACTTTTGGTGCGCTCTCCCTTGTGGTAGGGGGCTCTCATATGTTTCACGAGTTGTATTTAATCTTCGGACAAAACCGTGACACAACTTTTGCCTTTGATTGTAGATTGAAATCACCTAGGTAGAGGATCTCCGTTTTGGAGTGTATGGATAGCAACGACTCATGGCAAGAAATAAGATAGTCAAAGAGTTCCATATAGTTGGTAGAGTTGGGAGAACAGTTTAGGAAATAAAGAAAAATAGTCATTTTGGTAGAGATATTTTGAGCCAGATGACATTCTAAAGAGAAGATTCAAGATCCATGAGTCGTGAAAGAGGTATAAAGGTTGTAGTTGTAGTTGTAGTTGGGTCAGTTGAAGTTCAGATAGTAGTAAGAGGTCGGGGGAAGAGGCTAAAAAATGGTTTTCCCAGAAAAAAAAAAATCTGAGGCCGCGAATGTTGGAAAATTAAGTGTGAAAAAGCCGATCCTCCAACAACCGCAGTGACGTCAGTTGAGGTCCTAATAATTTGATGATGATCAGGCCCACAACCTTCCCGACCAGTGGAACTCATTCGAGAATTACGTATTTTTAATTCAACAATATGTTTTATTTGAAAACAGAAATTTAAAACCTGACCCAAATTTCCCCATATTACATCATCAGAAGGATTTGAGTAAATAACATATTTTCGTTTGTAATCAATCTTAGTTCAATGATAGAAAACATTTGATAGTAACAGCTAGAAGCTGAAGTCAGTGGTAAGCCTGTTATAAAAAGTGTAGAAACAAATAAGTACATGTATAAACAGAAAAACCGCCAAAAAACCTGACATAAATGCTCCATTAAAAATACCAAAGGTGGGAAAGGCTTTGCTGTGTTAGAACTTTACTGTTAAAAATCCAATAAAAATCGCTTATTTTAGCAGATGTTTCGTTTTAACACAATTTCTATGTTCCCTAACCATCTTTGCCCAAACTTTTATCGCCATTGGTTAGCAGAAGCTAAAACACAAAAACAACTCCCCAAATTAGCATCAAAGCTACACTGAGACTCTGGATAAAAGATTAACTTTACTTAACAGCAGTTAGGAACGTTCTAATATCGTTAATTACAAGGAAGGTTGGTCGTAAGCCTAATCTCGTTGAATTAGAATAATTTTAAGTTATGTTTCTTTACGTTATGTTTGGTTGGAAATTATGCTCCTACTGGACCCAGTCGCTATCATTTTTTTTAAATTGTATTTCTTCGTACAGAAACTACGGAAATATTGTGAATTATATGTAGATAAACAAATAAATAGTTTCCAAATCTAGACAAGAGCCTAACATCCATCGAGGAAGGCCATTACACTTGGGTTAGTTCTGCGTATAATTCACTACCGTAACCCACAGAAAACTTGCTCCTGTTGAAGAACCTTTCGAAGAAAACGTATACTACTTCCAAATATCTAACCATAACCTCTTCATTTCAAATAGATGCACTCACTTGATTAGAATATTCATTAATAGATAACTGAAGTACATTCGAAAAGATGTATGGCAACATCTATCAAACAGCTGCTTAGCAAATACTATAATAATATTGTTCTATCCAATTAATTCATAGTCTTAGCTTACTTGCCATTCAAGTGGTTTAGTTGGTCTGTTCTGGTTACATTTTTATGACCTATATTATCCGTTGCTCGTACAAGAGGAAACACCTGCGGTATTTAGTAGCGTCACGGTGGCTAATAACCTCCTCACATTTGTCCTGGGCGGCACTGGGGGGGGGGGGGGGGCCCGGTATTTATGATTTTTTTTTATGATAGTAAATATCGGTTTACAGCCTTCATACTCACCCCTGAAGATGTGAATTACACGAAAGCGCTTGGGAACTTCGTGTTTTCTTCTTTCCTTGTGGTTATCAGCATATACCTAGATCACGCGCACCTACAGTGATTTACTTGCATATATATATATATATATATATATATATATATATATATATATATATATATATATATATATATATATATATATATATATATATATATATATTGATAAAAACACACAGGAAAAGCGAAGCACTGGAGTTCCTTAGCTTTCGTGTTCAATCAAAACATCTTTGGAAGCATCTGAATTTACAGGGACTGAGAGAGGCACGTAAACATTGAGTGACCTTACATATCATCATGCTAGGTCAATAACACGGGATCCATTAATCCACACGCCATCTCCACCGTGAATTATGTTGGACTCCATCGAAATTTCTCACTGACAAACTCCATTAGACGGAGTCTGTAAAAAAATATTGTATTAGAACGCAACTCAAAATGATCTTTGGCTGCACAAAACGACACATAAAAAATATAATTGAACTAGATGAGTGGTTCTCAACCTTTTTCACTCCATTCCTCCCTTGAGGAATTTTCAACATTCTCGTGGCCTCCTTCATTTTTCTCCCAGAACAGACAAACAGACACTTGATAAAGACTAAAGAATGATAAAGAAGGACAGATAAATAGGACAAGAGTTAGAATGGCAAACACACACACACATTCACATACATAACACGCGCAGGCACTCACACTTAAAGCACACATACAGTCATACACAAACATGCACACCGGTAAACATTAACACTCAAGCTAACAAGCTGAAGTGTACTTCCTGTAAGCAAGAACACGCCTCCTTTGACAAGCACTGCCCAACTTGGAAGAATGAGAAGAATAGTGAGTCATACCAATTTAGCACAAAAAATGATCGGATTCTATAAGTAAAGAATGAGTATGAAGAACAATATCACCAATAAATAAGGAAATAATTAATAAAGGAAGTGAACAAATTTTTCATCCACGTAAAGCAGCGACCACATGAATTATGAAACAAAATAAGTAACACCAATTACAGAGTATATTATGCTTGAGTCAAGCTCAAACACAATATATGGATCAGAGACAATACACTCCACTGTTTTCGTGATGGTATCCCAGGCCAGACTGAGATCATTCAGTCCTATCACCACTTGCAAAGAGATGACACACGGACAGGTACTGAACAAGTCAGTTCAGCAGCTCGGTCCAGCGCCTGTCACACAGACAGGGACTGGACCTGTGAAATCTTAAATAATCCGTAAAAAAAAAAAAAAAATGTAGCACCAGAGTATGTAAATATTAAAATTGTATTGTAGTTATGATTAAACAAAATGACAAAAAAAGAATGAAAATTCTCTTCTGCCAAGTCAAAATAAGTAATACAAGTTTTGTTTAATTTAAATTCCCAACATTATTTGGAAACGTACAATTTATAACAGCTCGCCGTGCCTCCCTTGGGGGCCATGGCCCTCAGGTTGAGAACCACTGAACTAGATGAACCAAATACAGTATGCTGTATTTCTCTCACAGTTTACTTGTCACTACAGAGGACATTTCATATCTTTCGTCGACTATGCGTGAAGAATTTATTTCCTTACGGTGACAGAATTGTTGGAATATAAATAATAATGGTTGCCCTTCGTGTAATCAGGACGGCCGGCCCAAGGGCCACCTAGGCGTGAATTTGTTTAAGGTGTAGAAGCTGTCGATAACACTACACCCACACCGTAAGTTAACGAGTTGCATGACCCAGTGTCAAGGAATAGTCCGAGAAGACTGGACAACTCGCCAACAGCACTGGCTAATTATTACCCCAGAACCCACTCAGCAAATCGATTAACATCCAGGTTCCCATTTACTGCTGGGTTGACAGAGGTAAATGGCGTAAAGAAACCTACCCATAGTTTCACACTGCCCGGGGATCCAACCTGGGTCTGCTCGCTTGGGACCATTTACAGCTGGGAGCCCTTGGGACAATATTTTCTTTTGCTCTTATGTTAATCCACCACTGACGGATTCAATATTGAACCACTAATTTGCCAGTTGACAATAAGACCTTGAACCTCCTTCCACATCCATGGCAAAACTTTTATTAGTGAAGTATTTAATTTAAATTTTGGGCGTTCTCGGCAAATCCCAAATAGTTTTGTAATTTCTGAGTTACGATGATTTAAAAACCACTCTTGAAGAGTAACATTCCCCATTGACGGTGTCATTGTCATCATTCTCATTCGGCCGTTCAGAGGATCTTTGTTGTAGGTAAGATGTACGAATATACTGTATACCAAGCTGGTTTACTTAAGCAAGACTTAAGCAAAATATATATATATATATATATATATATATGTATATATATATATATATATATATATATATATATATATATATATATATATATATATATATATATATATATATATATATATATATATATATATATATAACCGGTCGGAATTTACTGGAATTTATTTTCTCACTTAACTTGGGGTTTATTAAAGATTATAAGATGGTAATGGCAGTGGAAGCGCCCCTTGAGAAAAATCCCGAACCAGCACAAGAACACTTAAATCTACTAAACAAAATGAATTGTCCGTGACCCGTGGAAGGATAGCGTCTGTGACTGGGATGAATGAGACACACTGTAAAATTTAGACACTTATATTCCCTCCAACACTACAAACACAATCAAATAATGGTACACCAATATGCGCACCTCTTAACTTGACTTAAAACACTACTCTGGGGAATAAAAGTTATACATGATATAGAAATTATTAGAAAATCAGGCAACAATAAATTTGAAGTATTAAGAAATGTTGCTTGCACACATGAAACAGGCCTTAAGGGCTTTCACAAAATAATATCAGTCACTTAGGAAATGGTATTAAAAAATAAGAAATTAAATACTCTACAATGAATAGGCCTTAAGGGCTTTCAACAAAATAATATCAATCACTGAGGAAATGGTAATAAAAAATAAGAAATTAAATACTCTACAATGAATAGGCCTTAAGGGCTTTCAACAAAATAATATCAGTCACTGAGGAAATGGTAATAAAAAATAAGAAATTAAATACTCTACAATGAATAGGCCTTAAGGGCACTCAACAAAATTATATCACCCCAACAGATGCACTCTTCCTAACCTAACTTAAACACTACTCTGGGGAACAAAGGTTATACCTGAGATCGGAATTATAAAGAAAATTTAAATGCATTAAAAGAATCAAATCACAGTATCACTCTGGTTCCACTTAGTGACACAAACATTCAAAAACAATACTATCAAAATTGTTTAAGAAATATTTAACTACACACGTCACGATAATATCAGTAACTGAGAAATGGTATCAACTACACCCAAATATATTGTCACTATTATTGGTTTGTTACTGGGTCCACCAATACCCGTGAACCATGCTCCACCCAACTCAACATACACCTGTAATAAGGGAGATAAAATGTTCCTCTAGGTATCCCCTAGACTCATGGTCTCAGTGTGCGACCCTGTATCACTCAGCTGGCCTCACTTTACCCCCAGTACATCCATAAAGCGGAAGGGAGTGAGCCAATCAGACCTTGTACAGTTGAGAGAAGGTTTAGCTTCCCGTTAGCAAGAGGGTTTCACTAAGCTGCTCGAGACATGTGGTGTTGTGAGCCGAGGTAGAGGAGAGCTGCTGACCCAACGATCGTCCCGTCGTCAGCTGGCACCCAGACGGCTAGATTCTCTCAAGAGATCCTTTGATACCCCGCTAAACAGTGACAGGCCTACACTCATCGGTCCAATGGCGACAATCGCCACCCTCAATCATCAACGGCAGTCAATCTCTCGCAGTCAAACTCCGGTCAACTCCGGTCAAGTGGGTTCTGACAGAAACCCTGAAATGAACTCACTGTTAGCTCTAGTTTACTTTACCACTGCCCTATCTAACCCAGTCTGAGATCGAATGAGACTTACTTGTTATACTGCAATAGCGCAGCACAGGTGACTAGGCCACGTGACTATTTCTGTGACGGACGCGCAGGGACGTCTTGTTTGTCTGAATGCTCCCCGTGACTGAGGACCAGCCAGCGTCGCGTCTCCTCTCAAGGCGTTAGCTTAGGCCTACGTGACATATTTTCCGCCTAACTAATAACTCCTTGGGACACCCATAACATTATTCAGACTGATACACGATCTATAATAATATCAAATTCAATAATAGTCCCTTTACTTAATGAATCGCATCATTATTAATTCGGCAAATTACATTTAATATCACTTAGGACTAGTTCCACAACCTCTAGCTATGTGCAGGGAACGCTCTCTTCCCTCCGACGACCTTGAACGCTCAGTATTGCCAATGGCGGGGCATTCGAAATTACTCTGAAATTTCTGAATATTACAATCGACCCCCCCTAAAAGAAGACAGCACTGTCCTCATGTGCTGAGAAAACATGCATACGACCCCCCTAAAAATTTGTTCTAAGAAACTGTATCTTACCCCTTTAACGTGCTAAACGCAGCATTTCTGTCTTCTCTTCTCTCCTTTTCTCTCCCGCTAACACTCGACCCCCCTAAAAGAAAACAGCACTGCCCTCATGTGCTGAGAGAACAACTTAGAACCCACCTTCAACTCTGTACTATTCCACTCGCAGCCAACAACTCCATTTCTTCCTAGCCCAACTCAAAACCAACCAGAAACTCGCTCCCCTTTTGCCTGGCCCTTAAGTAGAGAACCAATGTCAAAATTAATACCAGCTCAAAACAAACATGCTCTCCTTTGGCCTGGCCCTTGAACTAAGAGAACCAGTGTCAAAACAATACACAGTCCAAAACAAACATGCTCTCCTTTGGCCTGGCCCTTGAACTAAGAGAACCAGTGTCAAAACAATACACAGTCCAAAACAAACATGCTCTCCTTTGCCTGGCCCTTGATCTAAGAGGAACCAGTGTCAAAACAATACTCAGTCCACGTCTCCGAACCTCATGCCGGCAGACCAACCCTCTGACAATGTACCAGTCCATATTAGTGAGGCCCTGGACATTACAACCGTACTCTCAATCCCGCTCATGACAGCAACCACTACTCAACACACATCTCTGACCTAACCATCTCTCCAATCCCCTCTGCCCTGCTCACAACTCCTCCAACTCACCCTCTACAATCTGCCCTTTCTCATTACCATGCACCCTAAACTGTAATTTGTCGGCTTCGTCTTTCAGTTGCAGGCTCGATCGACCTCTCTGAACTACTTCTCTTCATCTTGCTCATCTGGGGTGGGGGCTCCTCGTCTTCATCTTCAGATTCATCCATCGCTGGGTCTCCCGGATGCCTTAGGGTTGGAGCAGCCTTCAAGTTGCTCCGGTTTTCCACTCTCGCTTCCAGGTCTTCTCCCCCACTGGGCTCAATGCGATATAAACCAGGCCTTGGATTTAGGACCTCAACAATGTGCCATCTCGTATCAAACCAATGGTTTTGCAGCTTACACCGGCCTATTTTTACATTGTTCCTCAGCAAAACCTCCTGGCCCACTTCCCAGCTACTCTCGTGGGCTTTCTCTTCTCTTTTCCTTCTGTTTATTTCCTTACGTCTCCGAACATTGATCTCCACTGCTTCCTGCAATCTTCGTTGCCGGTCTCTAATCACCATCACCCACTCATCTACCGGCTCTGGGTCTACTTCCGGCCTAAGGTCAAACGGCAGGTTTGGTTCTCTCCCGTAAAACAACAGGAATGGGGAAAACCCTGTCGTGGCATGCAGAGTCGCGTTATATTGTGACACCACTGCCTGCAGATGCTCTGGCCACCTATTCTTTTCCTCTTCCTCGAGGGTGGCCAGCAGACCGTGCAGGGTTCGATTGAACCGTTCCACCATACCATTTCCCTGTGGGTGATATGCTGACGTCCTTATTTTCTTCACCCCAAAGGTGGCACAAGTTTGTCGGACCAATGCACTGCCAAAATTTCTTCCCTGATCGGTCAACAGTCGCTCAGGTGCACCCACTGCCAGGAAGATCCGATTCACCAGGATCTTTGCAATCGTCGAGGCTTTCTGGTCTTTGGTGGGAAAGGCCCAAGTGTAACGACTGTATACGTCAACCATTATCAGGACACTCTCCAATCCTTGCCGCTTGTCCAGCAAGGTGAAATCCGCGGCCAGTGTCTCTAATGGTTTGGCAGGTTCAATCGTCCCTAAATGCAGTTGGGGTTTCGGCACTTCATCTTTTGCTACTCCACACCTCTCGCAGCTGGCTATGTAGTCTCGCACTGTTTCTCCCATGCCTGACCAGAAACCTCGCTCCTGCACCAGCGACAGGGTGCGATCTCGCCCCTGATGCCCAAACTCGTCGTGGCAGGCTCTAGTCAAAGCCTCCTGCAAGTTTGGAGTTAACACTGGCACCTCCCTCCATAGATTCTTCCTTTCGGGTCTTCTGTGCCAGACAACCTCTTCTCTTACGATCAGGGATTTCCTAGCTCGGTACATCTTGCGGAAGTCATCATTTTGTAGCTCTACCTGTACCTCATCCTTCGGCAGCTCTCCCGCCAACCATCTTCGCAGTTTTGTCATATAGTCCATGCCTTCTTGCTCCTTACGCAGCCCATCCATCGTCCACAGTTCCTTCCTTCCTGCCCCGTTCTCCTCTAGTACATGCATCGCTGTATACTCTTCTTCGCTATCTTCCTCCTGTTCCGCCGGGATTCTAGATAGAGTATCCGTCACAATGTTGTTCTTCCCCGGCTTGTACTCTATAGTAAAGTTAAACTGCTCGAGATCCGCATTCCACCTACTTTCCACGGCACCTAGTTTAGCCTTCTCGCGGTGACTGAGTGGGTTGTTATCTGTATAGACTGTGAAATGTTTCCCTGCCAAATAATCCCTGAATTTATCCACTACTGCCCATTTGAGTGCTAACATCTCTAACTTACGAGAACTATAGTTGTTCATGTTACGTTCTGATTTCCTCAGGCCCCGACTCGCATAGCACACCGGATGCAACCTGCCATCCTTCCGCTGGGACAGCACCGCACCTAGCCCACGAAAACTTGCATCTGTTTCTAATATAAACTCCTGAGTGAAATATGGGCAAGCCAACACTGGTGTCTGCGTCACCTTGTCTTTCAGTTTCTCAAAAGCCTGTTGCTGTTCCTCTCTCCATTCACTATCTACCCGATCCTTAGATTTCCCATGCATCAACGCATGCAGTGGAGCAGCTATTTGGGCAAACCCTTTAACAAATTTCCTATAAAATGATGTGAACCCTACAAAAGACCGCACATCTTTCACCGTCTGAGGGACTGGCCAATCTCTTACTACCCTAATCTTCTCAGGATCAGCTGTGATGCCTTCATCTGACACCTGATATCCTAAATAACTTACTTTTGAAGCCATTATTTCACACTTTTTAGGTTTAAATCTTAAGTTATTCTCCCTCATCCTGCAAAATAATTCCCTCAATCTGATTATATGCTGATCTATTGTACTTGAAAACACCATCACATCATCAAGGTATACAAGCAACGAGGAGAAAATCTTATCCCCTAAAATCCGCTCCATGTTTCTCTGAAAGGTTCCCGGACTATTTGACAATCCCATAGGCAGTCGCCTGTACTCAAAGTGTCCAAAGCTTGTGCTGAAGGCAGTCTTTGGACGGTCTGAAGGTTTTACTTCTATCTGGTGATATCCCGCCGCCAGATCAAACGTTGTGAAAAACTGGGCCCCCGTCAGAGATTCTAGAGTTTCATTTATCCTAGGCAGAGGAAACGCATCGCGTACCGTGACCTTATTTAAGTCACGATAGTCAATGCACAACCTCAGCGTCCCGTCCTTTTTCCTCACTACTACAATGGCGGCAGAGTACGATTCTCACTATGCTGAATTACTCCCTGATCTAACAGCTGGCTAATGTGCTCCTTCACCTCTGGTACCTGGTTTGGAGGGATCCTCCGATATGGCACCCTAACTGGCCTGTCTGTGGTCACTGGCATCTCATGCTAAACCCCAATAGCCTTTCCTATGGGCTGGCCCTCTCCTTCAAAAATATCACTAAACTCTTCTATTAAACACCTAACTGCACGCTCTTGTTCCTCATTCATTTCCTCCGTGTGCACTTTGACCTCCGTACGGGCATCCGGTTGAACTGTCCTCACATACACCTCTTCACTGATGTCTGCCTCGACATCCGTCCCAGAAGCCACTTTCCCAATCCGCCAATTGCCCCTCAAGTTCTTACGACTATCAGACAGATTTGCCACCAACACCTAGGTCATGCCTCTCACCACTCTTACAGCTGTCGGCAACACTATCACAGCCTCAGGCATCCAACCTTCATGCTCCATTGTTAGAGGTTCAATCACTACTTCTTTGTTAGCTACCTGGCTTAATGAGGGAACACATCCTGACAGCAACCGAGTACTCCGGGGAGGAATGGTTGGGCTTTTCTTCCTCTCTGTCATACAATACCCCAGGCTGATGGCCTCTATTGCACATAACTGCCTAACCTCATGCAAGCAATTTTCCCTGCACAAGTGATACACGTGCGGCCAGATCTCCGCAACCTCCCCCAGCACATTCATCCCCAACAACCCGACATGCGATTGCCCCTTACCCTGGGTCTCAATCCCTGGACAAACCAACATCCCCACATCGGTGACTTCCACCCCACATACGACCATAGTGACCCGAATACACCCCACACACGGCACTGGAAACCCTGACGCCCCTTTTACCCTTATTCGAGTGGGCTGCAACACCACGCCTGCAGACTCCAGCTCCCGACGGTAGAAAAGTTCATCAATTAGCGACACTTCTGCCCCAGTATCTGCTAAACCCCACATTTCACGACCCGCTACCAGCACCGAAACCTTAGGACACTCTGCTTTCAGCCTTAAGGTACTTCTGTCGTGATTAAATTTGTCATGCGGACCACCTTGACCACGGGTCCGCTCTCTCTTGATTCATAACATCGCCGGTGGAATCTATTGGTGAGGCCAGGAACGGTTGGCGGGGACTGCCTGGCCTTGACCATTTCCCGACCGCCAGTTCCGATTGTTATTTCCAACTCGATACTGGCCATTGGCCACGTATCCCCTTGGGACACTCTCTCCTGGTCCGGACCTGTTCGTGCAATTGAAACTGACGTGGCCCTCTTGTCCACAAGCATAGCACATCGGGAGAATCGAGCCCCCAGCCTGCGGTTCGTTCTCTCTTCCTTTAGTCAGCGGTACCTCCCTCAAAGCCCCTCGTTTTTGTTCCGCCTCTCTCAGCCCCGTGATCCACTCATCTATACTACGGTGAGGATACTTCTGGATCTCCTCCAATAACCACATACGGCTTTGTTCCTCCTTCAGCCCCAGAGTGATTGCATCTCCCAACAGGGCCTTATCATATTTATGACCATGGTGGTTCAACTCATCGTTTAAATCGAGCATAGCATCATTATATTCAAGAAGCGTTTCGTTGCTCCGTTGTTTCCGATTCATCACCTTCTGAATGGCGTCGTACGTGGCCGTCTGCCCGCCGTATTGCTGCTTCAAATAACAAGTTAATTCGTCTACGGTTTCCCAGTCTCTGCGTGCATTGTATGCGCGATCTGCCGCAGGCCCCGCAAGATGCCATATTATGAATTGGATTCGACTGACTTCGTCTCCGTCTAGCAGCTTGAGGGTTCGGTCAACCTCTCTTAACCACTTCCCTACCTCTACTCCTGGCCTACCGTCGAACTTAGACATGGTCAACCCAGCCCCGAGACTAGTTCCCTCTCTACTATTGTGTCTCCTCATCTCCCACATTGTCTCATCGTGCTGTATTTGATACTGTGTCTTTACCCTATCTAGTGCATCCCCCAACAGAACTAGGTGTTGTTGATGTTCCGTCTCTAACTGTTGCAATTGTGTGTGGTACTCCCCCCTTAACTGTTGTACATATACTCCATACTCCCCCCTAATTTGGTTCGCCCATGCCTGACATTCCCCATTGATCTTCCCTTCTAACTGTTCCAATCGTTCCTGGTACTCTCCCCGGATTTTCCCCTCTAGCTTCCCAATACGTTCCACGAACTCTTCTCTCAACTGTACCAAACCCAGGCTGTCTCTCCTTTTCTCCGAGTAACCCCGCAACGTCACCCACAACAAACCCATTCCCACGGCGAGCATGAGTAGAGTTGGGGTCACACTCTCTACCGTTTCCATCCACTCCATGATTATGCTCATTATCCCAACCAGAGAACTATCAGTCACGAAATAAAAATAACTACGCTCTGCTACCATTTGTAACCGGTCGGAATTTACTGGACTTTAATTTCTCACTTGACTCGGGGTTTATTAAAGATTATAAGATGGTAATGGCAGTGGAAGCGCCCCTTGAGAAAAATCCCGAACCAGCACAAGAACACGTAAATCAACTAAACAAAATGAATTGTCCGTGACCCGTGGAAGGATAGCGTCTGTGACTGGGATTAATGAGACACACTGTAAAATTTAGACACTTATATTCCCTCCAACACTACAAACACAATCAAATAATGGTACACCAATATGCCCACCTCTTAACTTGACTTAAAACACTACTCTGGGGAATAAAAGTTATACATGATATAGAAATTATTAGAAACTCAGGCAACAATAAATTTGAAGTATTAAGAAATGTTGCTTGCACATATGAAACAGTCCTTAAGGGCTTTCACAAAATAATATCAGTCACTTAGGAAATGGTATTAAAAAATAAGAAATTAAATACTCTACAATGAATAGGCCTTAAGGGCTTTCAACAAAATAATATCAGTCACTGAGGAAATGGTAATAAAAAATAAGAAATTAAATACTCTACAATGAATAGGCCTTAAGGGCACTCAACAAAATTATATCACCCCAACAGATGCACTCTTCCTAACCTAACTTAAACACTACTCTGGGGAACAAAGGTTATACCTGAGATCGGAATTATAAAGAAAATTTAAATGCATTAAAAGAATCAAATCACAGTATCACTCTGGTTCCACTTAGTGACACAAACATTCAAAAACAATACTATCAAAATTGTTTAAGAAATATTAAACTACACACGTCACGATAATATCAGTAACTGAGAAATGGTGTCAACTACACCCAAATATATTGTCACTATTATTGGTTTGTTACTGGGTCCACCAATACCCGTGAACCATGCTCCACCCAACTCAACATACACCTGTAATAAGGGAGATAAAATGTTCCTCTAGGTATCCCCTAGACTCATGGTCTCAGTGTGCGACCCTGTATCACTCAGCTGGCCTCACTTTACCCCCAGTACATCCATAAAGCGGAAGGGAGTGAGCCAATCAGACCTTGTACAGTTGAGAGAAGCTGTAGCTTCCCGTTAGCAAGAGGGTTTCACTAAGCTGCTCGAGACATGTGGTGTTGTGAGCCGAGGTAGAGGAGAGCTGCTGACCCAACGATCGTCCCGTCGTCAGCTGACACCCAGACGGCTAGATTCCCTCAAGAGATCCTTTGATACCCCGCTAAACAGTGACAGGCCTACACTGATCGGTCTAATGGCGACAATCGCCACCCTCAATCATCAACGGCAGTCTCAAACGGCAGTCAATCTCTCGCAGTCAAACTCCGGTCAACTCCGGTCAACTCCGGTCTAGTGGGTTCTGACGGAAACCCTGAAATTAAATCACTGTTAGCTCAAGTTAACTTTACCACTGCCCTATCTAACCCTGTCTTAGATCGAATGAGACTTACTTGTTATACTGCAATAGCACAGCACAGGTGACTAGGCCACGTGACTATTTCTGTGACGGACGCGCAGGGACGTCTTGTTTGTCTGAATGCTCCCCGTGACTGAGGACCAGCCAGCGTCGCGTCTCCTCTCAAGGTGTTAGCTTAGGCCTACGTGACATATTTTCCGCCTAACTAATAACTCCTTGGGACACCCGTAACATTATTCAGACTGATAAACGATCTATAATAATTTCAAATTCAATAATAGTCCCTTAACTTAATGAATCTGTCAGTATTGCCAATGGCGGGGCATTCGAAATTACTCTGAAATTTCTGAATATTGCATATATATATAATCAACCACCTCACCAGCCAGGACTCAAACCTACGACCTTATGCATGTGACCAGGAAACGCTACCACTATGCCACTAGGACACTAAATGCAATCCTAGACTTTGTTATAATTTACACAAAGCCTGTTCATCGAGCTGATGGCGCCGTGAATCTCCAATGAGGATTGCCCGTGCCACTTATGTAGTGGGAGTAGCATTTTACCGAATCCAGCTGGTTTGAAACACAAGGTACCATATATATTTCATTTAGTCTATATAGCACGCAGACTTCAACATAACGAGTCCTGGCTGGTGAGGTCGTTGATTATATGTTGAAGTCCGCGTGTTATATGGACTAACCCTCTCACCTGCCCGTCTCGAAAGATGATTTCATCGAACTTAACTTATCAAAATATGTATTAAGGATTGTAAATTTGAATTCAATCTAGAATATTATGCTCAAAATTTTTTTATGGCAATGGGTAATCCGCTTTCACCAGTATTAAGCAACTTATACGTGGAATTCTTTGAGAAGAAACTATTAAGTAATATTTTACCACCTTCAGCAGTCTGGTTTAGATATGTAGATGATGTAATATAAGAACATAAGTAAGAACATAAGAAGTCTGCAATAGACTTTCTAGCGTTCCAGCACTTACTACAAAGTTGCTATGCTTATTCCACGCGTATTACACCCTATTTGTGAACCATTTCCTTCCTATCTCCCTCCTAAACCTAAACTTATCCAACTTAAATCCGTCGATACAAGTCCTATCCTGCTCGGATATTATAATAACTTTATCTACGTATGAGTATATCTCCTTTATTGATTCCTTTCACCCCCTGAAATACTTCTATCATATCTCCCCACACTCTTCGTCTTTCTAATGAATGCAAGTTTAGTTTCTTTAATCTATCTTGATATGGAAGGTTTCTAAGTCATGGAATAATTTTCGTCATACTTCACTGCACAGACTCCAGTGAATTGATATCCATTCTATAATAAGGGCACCAGAACTGAAGAGCATAATACAGGTGCGGCCTGACTAGAACAAGATATAGTTGCATTATGACCTCTGCACTATTATTACTTATTGTTACGAACCACGCCATCAATTGTCATGATCTACCTACACAGCACTACGAACCACGCCATCTATTGTCATGATCTACCTACCCAGCACCACGAGCAACGCCATCTAGGGACGAAACCCGAGTATGACTAGTCTTAGTTACCACTCCGGGGTTTCCTTTCTCCATATCCTGGTTGTTGCGTCACCTCCTCCAAGTCTTCCTCATCAGCTCCAGATCGAGGAGAGTTCAGTTCACTCTGGGAAGTGACCACACTAGGATCACCTATCCTGGAAACCTACGGCACAGTGACTACCTACCATCTTCTTCAATACTCAGCCTTACTCGTCAGCCATCTCAGCACTGCACTTAAGTATTTGTTATCCTATATTGCCTCCCCACGTCCACTTTCAAATTGTTGTATGTTCTATAAATATGTATATACTGTTAAGCCAATGTTGTGTATGTTTAGGTTAAGTATGGTTAAGGGTAAATTATAGAAAGCTGAATATTTTGTTAAGGAATTTATGGTACTTTATTATACACAACAACAACTCGCATCCATTGTCTACCCTTTTATAGTCCGATTGTCTTTGTTTTTTTATTGTTGTTGCCTGTTGGGATCTGGGTAGACTTTTAACTATATTCTAAATCCCCAACTCGTAACACTTATACTTCCAGATTTAAAACCTAATACTCTGTTTGCCTTATTTCGAACATTAACACACTGTTTTCTAGGCCGTAGGTCCGGGCTCACAAGTACCCCTAAGTCTGCTACAATATTAAGTACGCTGGACTTGTTGGTGTTGAATTTCATTTGCCATTTTTCTGACCTCTCCTGCAGTTTATTTAAATCCTCCTGTAGTGTATTTGCATCCTGCCCTGAATTAATCTGCCTCCCTATTTTGGTGCCATCCGCAAACTTGCTTATGTCACTGCTGATCCCAGTATCTAGACCGTTTATGTAGATAATGAACAAGAGTGGGCCCAGTACTGATCCCTGGGGAGCCCCACTGGTTACACAGCCCCACTCAGATTTAACACCATCTACGCTGACCCTTTGTGTTCTATCGGTGAGCCATGATTTTATCCAATTTAAGACTTTCCCCTCGATACCATGAGCCTTAACTTTTCTCAGAAGCCTCATATGCGGTACTCTGTCAAACGCATTGCTAAAGTCTAAGTAAATAACATCATCATTTTTGTCATTATCTACTACCTCGAAGACTTTCCTAAAAAACGTCAGCAGATTTGTATCACAAGATTTTCCCTTTGTAAACCCACGTTGAAAGTCGTAGATGAATTTGTTTTTCTCTAAATGCGATCGGATGCTATTTGCGATAAGTGATTCAAGAAATAAATGAATATCAATATCAGAAAAGGGAGAGAGTAGGTGAAAGAACAGAACCCTGTGGGACACCACTGTTGGTAGATAAAAAGAGAGAGAGTCGATCCCTCCACAACAACTGCCATGGATCGGTTCTCAAGGAAGCTACAGTTTAGAAAACAAAGTGGGGGAGCGAAACAAAAAGAGGGAAGTTTAGAAAGCAAAGACTTTTGCCATTCCCTGTCAAATGCTTTGGAGAGGTCGAGGGCCAAGACGAAAGCTTCTCCATAATCCCTAAAAGAGGATGACCAAAGATGTGTGCAATAGGAGAGCAGATCACCAGTAGATCTCGCCTGGGGAAAGCCATACTGGTGATCCGACAAAAGAGAATGGCGTTCAAGGTGACGGTGAAAATGAGAGTTTAAGATAGTTTTGAAAATCTTAGAGAGGGATGAAGTTAGGGCAAAGGGGTGATAGTTAGAGGGATTAGAATGGGCACCCTTCTTCGGGATGGGCTGAACCAAGGCATGCTTCCAAGAAGAAGGAAAAGTTTGGGTTTTGAGGCAGAGGCGAAAGATGCGAGCAAGCACAGGGGCCAGAGCTTCAGCACACACCCTCAGAACACAAGGGGGTATTCTGTCCAGCCCATGCGCCTTACTCACATCCAACCTGGATAACACACCGGCAACCCTGCGAGTGGAGATTATAGGAAAGTGCATAGGTTCAGTAGGAGGAACAGGGGTAGGAGGGATAGAGTGCGAATCGTTTAAGGTGGAATTAGAGGAGAATAAGGTGCCAACGAGATTGGCTTTGTCAGGGGAGAGTTGGCTATAGAGTTATCAGGTCGGAAGAGAGGAGGACAAGAAGGAGTGCAGAAGTTGTTACAGATGTTTTTGGTTAAGGACCAGAACCGATTTACTAAAGGAAGAATTAGTCAGGATAGCTGTCTTTCTTTTTATAAAATTCCGTTTGGCCCTACGAAGAATAGCCTTACAACGATTCCGAGAAGTAATGAAAGAGGAGTGGGTAATAGGAGACGGAGATAGCTTCATAACTCGATATGCCTTATCTCTCTCCTTGCATGCAAGAGAGCAAGAGCGATCAAACCATTATTGTAATGTGAGAGTTTTGGCAGAAGATGGGATAAATGCCATCATACCGCCCTGTATAACTCTAGCAATGCTGTCAGCACATACCGAGGCGTCCCGAGTTGAAAAGCAACATTAATCCCACGGAAAGTTGGTGAAGAATTCTCGCAATAATTACCAGCTTGCCCTCCGATAGTGCTATAGTTGACGTTTAGAGGGGGGGTGGGGGAGGTGGTCGTGCCCAGTTTGATTTAACAGAAATAAGATTGTGATGAGAAGACCTTAAGCGGGCAGAAATTGAGTATGAATAGTGTGAGGGGTTAGAGGTAAAACAAAGATCAAGAATGTTAGCAAATTGATCGTGTCGATTAGGAACGCGTGTAGGGTGTCTTGTTATTTGTTCCAAATCATTAAGTAGGGAAAAAGAGAGTGCCTCAGCTCCATCTGGGTCATCCCTTGCAGAGCCAAGCCACTCTCTGTGATGTACATTGAAATCCCCTTGGTAGAGGATCTCGGTGTTGGGGTGTGTGGATAATAACGACTTATGGCAAGAAGTGAGATAGCTATAGTCAAAGAGTTCGAAATAGTTGGTAGAGTTGGGAGAACAGTATAGGAAACAAAGAAAAATAGTCACAGTTGGTAGAGATACTTTGAGCCTGATGACATCATAAAGGGAAGATTGAAGATCCGTGAGTCGAGCTATAGGTGTACGTGTGTTGCAGTAGGCGCTTGCACCTCCCTTAGAACAGAAAGAGGCATAAAGGTCGTAGTTGGAGACTTGAAAAGGTTTGGATGAAGCTGCTTGGGACAGTTGAAGTTCGGAAAGTAGTAAGAGGTCGGTTGAAGAGGTTAATAGATGGTGTTCCACAGAAGGAAAATTTGATCTCAATCCGCGAATGTTGGAAAACTGAAGTGTGAAAAAAGCCGATCCTCCAGCAACCGCGGTGGCGTAAGTTGAGGCCCGAGTAACTTGATGATGGTCAGGTTGGCCCTGTGGTCCACAACCTTCCCGACCAGTGAGACCCTTCCTAGAAGACCCCGCTTCACTATTAATATCAACTGACATAGGAGAATAAAATAGAATGAATAAAACAGATCAAGAATGAGTACGGGTAAATTTGTTGTGTTGTCAATAGTAAGAGAGACAATTGAGACCCTTCAATTGTGTGTAAATGAGGCAGAAAGATAGATCAGGAACCTGGGACTTGGTTATAATTTTCGCAATGCCATATGGCAGCAGGGTGTACCATTAGACAATACATTATGCTTCCAATATCTTCCCAGGCGGTAGTACCTCCCTGTTTGGTAGCTGCCTACTACCAAAATATCCTTCACTATACTTCATAACAATTCTCTGCTAATTCGGAGTTGATTAAATACCTAAGAAAGATCTATTAGTAAGTAGTTAGTTTGCATAGGGTAGGAACAGCAACGACTAATTTAAAATAATCTGTTCAAGGATATTATTTCATGATAAAACGAGTCTCTCCCAGAGATGGTGCACTGTCATAATAACTGTTATAAGTTGGGGTTTCTTATGAAAGTTGTGTTGTTATGAGTGGTGATGGTACGAGTACATAATGTACTACAGTTGACTCTACACCTTCACTTAATTGACAGGGTTGTCTCTCTCCTGCCCAGCCCTACCAGGTCATATCATAAATCTTAAAATGTAATTTGTTTTCAAATATTAGTATAGGGGCGCAGATCTTTGTATTACACACCCATTGCTACTAACCCATTTGTAGGGGGCGGGGTAATCCCAATCTTTCCTTTCCACTTTATTTCTTTGATTACATTTCTCTAAATATTGATTCGATATTTATTCTGGTTTATATTCTGACCTTTGGGCTTATCTTGGAAACCCTTTTACTGTAGAATTCTAGATATTTCCAACTACAGTACTATTTCACGGTAGGCTGCCCCCACCCAGATTTTTAGTCAGAATATCTAACATACACTGTACCTTATAAACACTTTGGTAGCATGGCATGAGCTCAAAGGGTGCGTGGATTCTATTGTATTTCGTGGATATTAAATGTGTTAGAGTGAGAAAGGCAATACTGAAGTGACAATGATAAAACAATATACATTAAGAATATTTATTAAAAAAAAGGTTGAGAATAAAAAAAATAAAATAATTATTGCCGTGGGTTTTACTCAATGTTAGGTAACGTTACTTTAATACAGGCAAACATATAAAGAATACTGGGTCTTACGTCATAGTTAGAAAAATGGGTAATTTCAATCTATCATTAGCAATGTTCAGTAGAATATTTTCCAACTCACTGGTAATATTATACAACAGTGACACTGATGCCCTCCAGCACTTTCAATACATTAACCCTTATACTAATACTTTATATCACTCACAAGCACTCTCAAACCCTTCACAAAACTGATATTCATGTAATGTACTTCTTAGTACACTCAGTACTGTCTGTGGTTATAGATTACACTGACACACACAAGTATCACGACTACATGAGTCTTGGTGATCCAACATAACTCTCATCACTCCTTAACATTATAACCTTAAAACATCCTTTACAACGCAGCTCACATCAGTAATCATATAGACTACTATGTGGGAATAATATACCTGAGACAGAACAAATATTGATACCAGTCAACATTGATACATACATAAGGTTGCTACCACACGGGCTCGTCCCCTGGACTCAAACTCTGCCTTGGCATTCACGGTTGGTGAAACCGAGTCCGGGTTCGGTAGTGAACACCCATGTATACACATTAGGGTGTGTCATACGGAGGCGAATTTTTTTTTTTTGAGTTTGAAAAATCGGCCCATGGTATTAATGATGTAGTTCTATGTGCAGAATCATGTGATATCTTCAGATTTAAAAATTTTCATTTTTTGCTAGGTAAATTTTAACTTGAAATCTTATGAAAATTCAGTATTCCCACCCTTTTACCAACACCACTAAATAGCTTATTTAAAGTAAAGTAAATGTATCAGGTTAATTTATTAGGATGAAAATGATCCAGAATAGTGAAACGAATGATCTTGACACATTTATTAAATTTAATATTCCTTTAGAAAACAAAATCATCAAATACAAAAACCGGTTTTACTACTACGACCCGGTGTTGCTGCACACCATAGAGAACATGTCTTTCTTGCTTCTGTTTCCACTCATCACCTCCCTGCTGACCACCTGAGCTCGGATGTAGCCTTCCCTCTTCTCCTGGCTGTACACGTGACTGCTGGCCTCGCTCACTTGCTGTACACAACGCTCTATACTCTGGGTGTGCGAGGGCCAGGCAGGGACATGCATGGGGTTGTCCAGGAAAGCTCTGACTTGAACATTGGTGAGGCTGCAGGTAAGAGGGGGCTCACTGCCAGCCTGGATGTTATCCAGATCTATGAGATCAGTGAGGGTCTTGGCACCTAGATTGACTTCAGGAGTCTTCCTGACCCTGAAGGAATCGTCACCAACTGATTCGTCATGCCCAGATCCTCTCATAAGTCTCATATCCAAGATCTTTTTGACTGCCACTCTTCTCTCCTCCTCATCCTTACTGCAGAGCATTGTCTGCAGAACTGCCTCGGGATGAGCATACCAGGAAGATCTCCTCACAGTCTGCTCCACAATCTGAACAACCTTCCTTGGCTGACTCCTCAGGAGCTCAAGCTGTAAGAGAATATGCCTCGGACCTTCGGAGAACGATGACTTGACCTTGGTGTTGAACCAATTTGGCAAGTAGACACTCACGATGAATTGGACAATAAGTCTCAGGTTGTGAAGCTGGTTCCCTTTCAGTTTATGATGAGCGACCCAAATTCTGCAGAACCTGAGAGCCGTTGTGAGCCACCTAGAATGTGAGACTGGACCTATCTGCAGGTAAGCAAGTCTATCAGGCATGACCCCAGTTTTGATGGCACTGCAAATCATGTAACCATAGTACTGGTCAGTACTCAGGTCGTCAATGACAGTATGTGCAAGCTCAACGAGTGGAGGGCCAACTGTGATTTTTTCAAAGCTCGGATTTATTTCTAACTCAGTGGCAGAGTCCAGCATCTTGCCAAGAGGACCAGACCATCTGCTGTTTGAAAGAGTCTTGCCATCCAGCTCCTGGATCAGATGTCTGAGTGGCAACTCGTTGGTGTGGAGGTCACAAACAATCCAGACCAGCTTCCTCCCAATCTTCCGCTCTATCCACTGTATGACCCCCCCTTGCCACCCTGTGTTCGTGTTGGTGCTGTCCCCTCCAATGGCCTGCAGGGTCTGGTCTACGTTCCTTTCTCTGAGCCAGTTCACAATGTTATCTGCCACAATCTCAGCTGGTTTCCTGATGTCATCTTTCTCTGGAGTGAAATGCCACAAATACTTCCCTCCTGGTTCACTGCAGCAGGAGTAGTGTTCCTCCTTCACCATGGCAGGGAAAAACTTGTCAGAATCTCCAACTTTCATGAACACTTTAGTGTCATCCCTTCTCCCATCAAAGAACAAACAATTTATTCCATTTTCTCTTATCCCCTTATCAAACTCCTCTTCTAGGTTACTGATAAGTTTCTCCTGAGCTCTCCTTACTTTGTTATGATCTATCACCAGGTGAACATCATCAGGTGTTATCAAACCACCGTCAATCCAGGCAGCTGTTGCTATCTCTGCAGTTTCTCTGAGACCAGTGTGGTGTCGCATGCTGGCCAGAGCTATGCTCGGGATATCTTTCCTATTTCGAATCTTATGCCTGGAAGGTTTGGGATCATTATTTTCTGGGTTAGGGACAAAGTCACCATTCTCCTGGTCAGCACTCGGATTAGCCATGGTGAAGTCATTAAACTCTGAATCAGCTTGACTCCAATCATCGGCCTTTTTTACCTCACCCTGGGCCTTCTCAAGTCTCTTTTCCTCGGCAACTCTTCTCCTCTTCTGTCTCTCTGTGGCAGCCTCCTGTCTCTTGGACTCCGGAATATCTTGGCTAGAAATCATGAGAGCCCCTATACTGCCAGTCTTCTCTCTCTGTGCTTTGACAAATGCCAGTTCGATCACAGGAATCTTCAGTTCACGCTTGCAAATACAGGAGATGTGGGCCTCGGATTTACAGTCACGATCGCATCCAAACTCAGGACAGAGAACAATTGGGCACTTGCAAGTAATTATGTCAAATAACTGGTCCAGTTGCTTGGCAAAGCTGTCCTTAACTGCAAGTTTTCCTCTCCCAAGAGAGATATCTCTTGCCTTTTCCCAACTGGCTAGCAGTCTCTCACTAATCTTCTTCTGACTTGTTATGACTGGAGGCTTGAACTGAGCGTTAGCCAGAGTGTACTGTGCCAAGACAGCTTTGGTCATATCACTGGCAATGTCTTTGTTTGTGTAAGTTCTTTGGTTCTTTTCACTGATTTGCCTGATTAAAACACCGTATCTCAAAGCATCTCTCAATGTAGGCAACTCCGACTTCAGGAGCTCTCTCCCAGACCCAAGATAGTGACTGAGATGGCTGGATTTTTGGTTCCTCGTCCTGACACAAGCAGCCATCGCAAATATTATCAATTTATAAATGCATCAGAATCTGAAACAGAAAAAAATATTGTTAGTTGGGTTGTTAAAGAATGAAGTCAGAAAGCAATGTTCACTATTTAATTGTAATGCACTAATGCAGCTGTACGTTAGATTTTCGATAAATTTCACGCTAAAATTTACCTAGCAAAAGGTTGCAACATATTGAAACTGAAATTATTTTCTGTTTATATACACTAAAATCTACCAAAAAAGTGATGGGCCATTAGTTTTAGCTGATCTTCCCTCCTATGACACACCCTAATACACATGGCTCTGCATCATGGCGTGCCACCCACTGATTTTAATCGTTCTGTATCAACTTCATCCTGCTTCAGACATCCTGGCTAAAGTTAGCTACCGATTCATGGTAGCTATCACTCCACATACAGTGCCTGAATATACCTGTACACGAGGAACACAGTCAGAATTTAAATAAATGAACGTTTTGTGCAAAGAAATGTCTGGCATATGATCATTTAAAATATGATAAGGCGTTCACTTATGTTAACAGGACCAGTTGTATACTCAGATAAACACCAATCGAATCAAATTGACTTAGTATGATTGGATATACTGTACACGATGAACGCAATCAGAATGACTTTTTGCTGCGTTTCTCAGACCTCAGAAGTATATCCGACAGAGGTTACAGTTACACAGTCGGGATTTCAGAAATAGGTTATCGGTCTTAGATACTGTGCACATCGGTGTATGGAAATTATTGCAACGGGTTTACATTAATTTATTAAAGCAAAAGTTTACAATATAATCAGTGTTTGAGCTTGCAATGCATCAATTATATTGGTCACAAGTATGTGGAAAGGCAGTCAGGTTCTGTGTAGTCAGCAGATGGGTTAACTTCAGGGATTTTTAGCGATTAACATGTCCCTCTTCCATGATTAATAAAGGTCTTAAATACAAATATGACAATTATTTCAATACAATCATCAGATTTGCTGATGTCTATAGACCAAGGAAATATAAGTTCAGTGGTAAACTGACATGTCGTAATTTAAAGAAAGCAGGGCAGCACAATAACCACACCCTAATTTAACGAGTCGCATGACCCAGTGTCAAGTCCGAGAAGACCGGACAACTTGCCAACTGCACTGGCTAACATTATCACGGAACACGATCGCAAATAGAATAATATCCAGGTTCCCAATTACTGCTGGGTAGACAGAGGCAAGTGGCGTAAAGAAACTTGCCCATAGTTTCACCCTGGACAGAGATCAAACACGGGACCACAAACGCACACACACACACACACACACACACACACAACATCCTTGACCACCGGAGGGTCAAAACCTACTAGGCGCTGCTGTGCAGCGGGCCCCCTTGGCCAATGTTCGGCCCATTCCCCAAGTCCCTCTCCCCGACCCATCCTCACCACCGGGATGTCAACATAATCAAAAGTGACAATTTCGTTTCGGAAAGAAGTGGGATCAGTGTTGGACAGTGACGAACAGTGATTAAGCCAATGAATTCAGCACTAGACAGTACCAGCGAGAGCTGCGACCCACCAGTGAGATAAGCACCTCTGGGAATCATCTTCTGACCAGACGGTGTTAATCCGTCTACCCTGGGAACAACAGTGGGTAGGCTTTACACCTGACTACGAGATAACACAACACCACCGAGCAGAGAGAGTGCAGTACTGTGATACCACCCCACACCACCCGGTGTCCCCATGACCACGTGAGGTCCTTCATATCAACACCCGAGGACGAGTCACTATACCACGTGAACACCACACCACCCGGTGTCTCCATCACCTACGGGTGAGTTACGGGACCACGTGAACACCACTCTGCCCGGTCTCTCCACGACCCCATGAGGTCATTCATATCAACACCCGAGGACGAGTCACTGAACCACGAGGACCTCACACAGCATGGCAAGAGACCAGCCCAGGCCATCAACTGCAAACTATAATAATTTGTATGTTCAATTCATGTTCCTTCTTCTTTCAGTAATGAAAGGTTTTGTTAAACGACCCACCCAACCATGTCCTTTTAAGTAATAAGTCATTATTGTCTATAATGTATATTTCAGCCTTCGGGCTGCAGAACTTTTTCAATAAACCGTTACTTATTATTATTATTATTATTACACACACACACACATACACACACACACACACACACACACACACAGGAAGACTACAGTTAATAAATTATGTGATTTTACATAAGGATCTAAGATATATTTCTTTATAACATCATTGTAAACTAATACTAGACATATTTTTTGCAGTTATCTGTAGCATACGGTACTGTAACTACTTTCCACCTGAACATCGTTTCTTGTAGTTCATTCCCCTCCCCTACTCTGCCTTTAGGTGCCGCGAGAAAAGCGTGCTAGCCCCAATGATATGAGTTGCAAATGGGTGGGGGGGGATATAGACTTTTTCTATACACATACACACACAGTAAAGATAGCGAGGTAGTGAAGCAAACGTCAGAGTGAAGGTATAATAGCGGCGTTTCTCCTTTTCTTTTCTTTTTAATTTATACCATGGTAGTTAACTTTTAATCTCTTCAACCTGGTTTTCTCTTAATTTCTTACTTCATTTATTTTCTCCATTAGTTTTGTCTAGTCATTTAATTTCATATAGTTACTCCATAACCTCAGACCTTTGGTAGCGTGGCTCGAGGGTTATGACTCATGGGTACATTGTAATTCTGGTATCAAGCAATGGGAAAGAATGACGGCAAAATACTGCAGGTAAATGACACTCCTAACATACAAATAAAATGGTTTATTAAATATTATAAAATGGTTTATTAAAATGAAGTTATATTTAATGAATAATCTCAGTAACACTCAACTACAGGGGTCAGCTCTCTGGCTTTACTCATTTTGTACTGCTAAACTTAGGTACATTCTCCACTTACACCATGAATGGGTGTACATGTATAAGAAAACACACAATACTCTTACATAGCACCTTTGAGCACTATTAGATCAAGTGGCAATGATGCCAGTTACAGCACCAACACTAATACTTTAACATCACCAGCATTAGTAGCTTCTCTTCACCACTGTGGTACCTTTGCCCACAAGCAAAGTGATGGTCAACCTACTCTTGCTGACTCCAAACACTCAGACAATTCAGGTGAATACATACAGGTGTACTAGGAGGAATAACACAGCCACCATATCGCCCTACTGGGTAGTGGTCCCATCCATAACAATGATGGGGGCTGGCAGTGTTTGCTCAGCCTGTGATGTCAACAAGCTGGACAGTGAATGCGTCAGGTGAACGGCTGGCCAGTTGACTGGGCCCAAGAGGAGGTGGTTAGTTCCTGACGCTCGTGTTCACAAATTTACCCGAGTTCACTGGCCTTCGTCCATCTCCCAAACTAGTGTGGAGGTCGTCCCAATCTACAGGGCTCTTGGCCGAGAGGAACCTGTGGGTGGAGGAGTGTCAGACGCTGGACAGAGTTTGTTGACGTGAACGTCAACGTTTCAAAAGGACGCTAAGGGCGTAAGAAAAGTTCACTTAAAACACATCTGTTACGTTACTGTATCACTTGCATGTTCAAACTATTAACTAAGTCAAAATCACTTAATGTGGCGAGGTATAACATGGAGCTGGACATTACCTGTGGGTGGAGGAGTTTCAGACGCTGGACTGGCGCCAAGGAGCGTCAGTGCCCCACACTCCTCCTTAGCTCAGCTTCGAGTTCCACTCACCCAACTATTTCAATGTACTATGTTACTGTACAGTTTGACGTGTGAAACTGAGACTACAAACTCATTTCAATTTCCTAAGATTCGCTTTTCAAACAACTCTCTGACTGAGCTGTCGAAGACAAGACCTAATTGATTTAATGGTCAACAATTACTCACTCTCACTGCCGATTCTACCCTGACTTATATTGACATTTACGCTAACAGTAAATACAATTGAAGCCTTCAACATCAGTCACAATGGATCTTGAATGCTTCATCTGCATCAGACATCTCTAAGCTGACGCAAAGCAAGGGTGCTCTCTTACCAATTCAAATGCATGAACACCCTGTGCGGAATTTAGGAATACCCGAGGTCTTCCGGTAATGCGACATAGAAAACGGAGGACTCAGATCTCCTGAAATGGTTAGAGAACGAATGTTTCAACTGGAAGACTCAGAAGGTTTACAGGTTTTGTGGGCGTGGAGCGTAATATGAATTATTAGGTTTTAACAGACTAGCTATGTCATTAAGACATGACACAGCTCCCTCCTTCCCCAAGATTCATATTATGCGGTAACGTTCAGAAAACATGTATAGTAGTTTCATAGATTCTTTAAATAACTGATACTTTAGGTTATTGGTTTCACGATATGGTGCACACACTCTAAATCATTAATACAAAATAAAATTTCCCATACACAAATAATTCACATATAAAAATAAACTAGAATGTCATTCACTACAGGTGGTCTAAATTTAGGTCATTAAGAAATGGTAATCCGTTATCATACAAATAGAGTTTGACACACCTTCATAAAAGTACTAGGATTCATACACCATGACATAATTGAGCAAAACATAATAATAATAAATTGGGTTACAGGCAAATGAACAATTTGACATAAATAAAATGCAGTTCCTACCTTGACACAATAATTCTTCATAGACTACACACGCTGTGAGACGTTACAGATACAACATACCATACAATAAATCATGTTACATATTACAGAGTACACCCTAATATTGGTAGATAAAATGCACAACCAAATACATTCAATTACAGAACTCAAATTTCAATGTTCACACGCACCAGGAAAGTTTCTCTTAGGGGATTGATCAAATGCTTACAGGACACCCTGAGATTTAACATAGATTTCTCAAGCTAGGATATAGATGACCGGACCCCATCGAGTCGGAGGAGTGATTTGTTTGACTTTATTCCGAAGAGTCATGTCACACTCGCGAGACGCAGCAACATTGAGGGAGCCCGAACGAGCTGGGATAATCCCAAGAATCCTATGCAAAACGTAACGGTCCTTATGGAACTCAACCAAACCAAGGACTGTCTGTTACTTATGGCTTTAGCCATGAAGCGGTATCAGTGCCATGCTTCCATGCCCGGTACTACTTACAAGCCACGAACACTACACTTATACACCAACAACAAGCCTATGTAGGACTTACAAACCAGAACTTGAGAACTCACAATTGGTATCTTTACTCACTCCAGTAACAGATACCCATCAGATGATTGCATATTATGCCAATCCATCGTCCAATCGCTATGTCTTTACTGCAACTTGACAATCCCTCTACAAAATACTTTCCAAAAAATAAAAAATGAAATTCTCAATTATCTTACTTTTTTTTTTTAAATCACTTCTTCATATTACCAAAAGTCACATACACAACAATGTACTGCGCACATCATTGTCATCCCTAAAAACCCCATCTAATTCATATTACGCTACATAACATTCAAATGCACCGCGCTTGTAGGACCTCAGTATAGGTATCCCGAGAAAGCCAAGGGTACTATTAAAGAAATGATGAGAGACATGAGAGATAGGGACATCATTGAACCATCAACCGCTGTCTGGCTATCACCTATCGTGTTAGTAACTAAACCTAATGGGTCGAAACGTATGTGCCTTGATTTCCGAGCAGTCAACAAACACTTGAAAATAGATATACAACCTTTGCCAAGGTTGGATGAATTAGTTGAGAAGGCTGCCGGAAATAAATATTATGCCACCTTAGATTTGAAAGATGCTTACTATCAGGTAATTCTTGACCCCCACAGTAGAGATATAACCACCTTCAGTGATGGGTATAATTTATGGCGGTTCAAACGCCTCCCTTTTGGTTTGTCAGCTAGCCCAGCCGTTTTTACTAGGGAAGTAAACAGGGTCTTAGCTCCTTTAGCAGAAGAAGATTGGGTCAGGAACTATCTAGATGATGTCATAGTGTGGGCCCCTGATTTCAATACCCTCATGGGCAGATTGGCTAAAGTATTTGACAGGTTTGTAAATATGGGAATCAAATTAAACCTATCTAAATGTCAGTTTGGTCAGAGACAAGTAAAATTCTTAGGACATATTGTTTCAGAGAAAGGCATTGAGCCGGACCCAGAGAATGTAAAAGCAGTAACAGACTGTAACCCACCCACTAATGTCAAACAAGTCCGACAATTTTTAGGGATGTGCGGGTTTTATCGTAAGCATGTTTCAAATTTTGCTAAGATTGCATATCCTATCACAGAACTCACTAAGAAACAAGCTGCCTTTGCCTGGACAGATGAATGCCAGACAGCGTTTGAAACGTTAAAGCGGACATTAGCTTCCTTTCCAGTACTAGTAAAAGTGGACATGGATAAACCATTTGAGCTACACAGTGACGCTAGTAATTTCTGTGTAGGAGCCTCACTAAATCAATTACAGGATGACGGTTCTTTGCGTCCTGTTGGGTATTTCTCTCGGAAGCTAAAGCCCGCGGAAACACGGTATTCCACCACCGACCAAGAAGCATTGGGGATAGTGTTAGCCTGTAGATTTTTCCATCATTTTCTGTGGGGTTCCCAATTCACCATCAAGACTGACCACCAGCCGTTAACGTCTGTTTTTAACAAGAAAATTAAAAGTCAAAGAATGAATAGATGGATGTTGGAAATGAGGGATTACATATATAAGATAGAGTACAAACCTGGAAAGGCAAATCTAGTCGCGGACGCATTGAGTAGGCCGGTAGGGGCCCTAAGGAAAGTAGCCAGGAGTAGGACGGTAGGTCAGCTCCCTCAGCTAGACGGTTTAACGCCTCGGCAGTTAGGAATAGAACAAAGAAAAGACGAGAGGTGGGAAACATTGGCTAGTTATTTAGAAGGAGGACAGGTACCCAAACATAAATATCCAAAGACGACTATTGACAAATTTGAAGTAGCGGAAGGGGTATTGTATTTAGTAAAGGAGCAAATTGACAAAGCATTGCTATACTGCCTGGTAATACCTGATCATTTGCGTAGAGCAGCACTAGAGTGGGCGCATAACAGAGAGGCCTCAGGTCACTTAGGACAGTGGAAGACTATAGCCAGAGTAGAAGGCCTTTTCTATTGGCCAAATTATCGCAGAGACTGTGTGAAATTTGTAGAATCATGTGAAGTGTGTCAAAGGTTCAAAGGGACGAAAGGGTTAGAACAGCAATGGCAGGGGATGTCAGAAGTAACTAAACCTTTGGAGAGAGTATCTGTGGACTTGACAGACTTACATAATAGTGCGAGGGGGTATCGCTATGTGTTGACCGTCATAGATCACTATTCGAGGTTTGTCAATTTCTAACCGTTGAGAACCAAATCCACTCAGGAAGTGACCAGGGAATTTAGTAAATTCATTCATGTCTTTGGTAGCCCTGGAGTAGTCATTGCAGATAATGGAGGGGAATTTACAGCAACACAATTTAGAGAACTATGTAACGTAACTGGCATTAAGAACTATTTTACATTGCCGTACCACCCTAGAGGTAATAGTGTCATAGAGAGAATGCACAGGACCTTTAAAACAACACTTGCAATCATGTGTGAAGATAATCCACTTCAGTGGCCAAAATTTCTCAGTCCCGTGCAGTCGGCTCTGAACACGTCTGTCCATGCCACCACTGGAGTACAGCCTCATTTTGCTTTCTTTTCAAGGCATATACAAAGACAAGTAGGAATTGACTTACCTATAATAGAGAGTGAGAGCAGTCAAGAGTTGAAAGAAGCCCATAGGTTGATAAAAGAGATGTCTGCCAGGATGTCACGAGAGACCAGAGAGAGAGCAAATAGATCAAGAACGAACCAAACTATGCAGTTAGGAGAAACAGTATGGGTGAGGAATGAATGGCCCAACCCTGGGACCAGCAGGAAGTTGAATACCAAGTGGAAGGGTCCGTACACTATAACAGAAATTATACGAAATGGTGCCGCGTATGAGTCTTTCCCGTTCTGCCGTCACCACAGGTGCCATGTGGCCGGAGTATCTTGCCGCCCGGCCGCCATTGTCCACTTGAGCGTCACACCGGCTGGGAATTATTCCCAGCGCACCACTCCACATGAATAGTCACAACTAAGGAGACCGTGAGAAACGGCGGTCGTCACTTGGAGCGACCTATAATACCAGGCGTAGAAATAGTGCTGGTATGTCTCTAGGTGAAGCCCTCGTCTCTACCCACCGAGGGCGGTGTGCGAACGAGGTGTCCGTTGTGTATACCTAAAAGTCACAAGGAGTCACATACTTGCAGGTATGGAGTGTAACAGGTGTGTTGAGATGGTGCTACTACAGTATGTATGATAACCGACGGTGCTACAATCCACCCAAGTGGAGCAGTCTGTGTGTTAAGGGATAGTGTAAGAAGGAACGACCTAGATACGGCGTTCCCCGATTGTTATGCAATAAGTAGGTGGATGACCCGCCAGTAATGTAAGAGTCTGGGGCCCAGCTAGGTAACCCAAAATTCTGTTGTTCTTCTGAGGAAGACCAATTCATGTATATGTTTTTTTACCAGTATGTTTTATAAGGAATAAATCAATTAAGACATGTTATGGTTTTCCCCTTCTTTACCCTCACCGATCTGGTCAATGGAAAACCTAACCCAATGCCTAGTCCGCTCTGCCCGCTACCTAACGAGCTACAGGCTGTCCAGAGGGGGTCTGGTGGCAGCGACCCTTAGGAATTAAGATTAGAGTTAAGTTATCCCCTTAGATTTAGTGACCCCAGATCTGGCAGTATAACAAGATCATGCACTTCACCATGGCACATCAATAACCAAGAAGGTTCAGTTTAAAAGCCCACTGCTTTTTAAAGATCCATTCTAACAACTGGTATTCTCTTCCTTACGGGAAATCTGGGAGCAGTAGCAGCTACTGTACTCTCATCATCCCTTATAGCATCTCTCTCATCAGGTTTTGATTCTGAGGAAGAATCATTAGGGGGAACCTGGATGCCGTTTACATGGACAAACATATCTCTATTGATACATCTTTTCGGCAGCTCGTCGGATTACCTCGGGCTCATCTGAAAGGTTTGTTAATTCATATGCTGCACCATTGCATATAATATCAGTTACTGTATATGGGTCCTTCCATTTAGCATATAATTTCTTACTTGTACCTGGGATAGGAACTTCATTTCTCACCCAAACAGTTTCCCCTAGTTATACTGTTTGATTGACTCTATCCCGGTTTGCTATGTTCCGGAATTCTCTGGACATTCTTTCAGAAGTTTCTGTAATTTACCTGTGAGCTTCTCTCAACCCTTTGGTACTTTCATTTTCTATTATTGGCAACTCAATGCCCATGTAATGACCACGGTCATTCACGTCAGTTAACGTAAAATCAGACGATTCATATTACGCTCAATAGCCCACAAAACATGTAGCTATGGCTTCTTTATTGAGTCTCCCATCTGAGGCATCCGTTTTCTCATCGCTTTAAGATGCCTGAGTTCTTCGTTATCCCTTTTCTCTGCCTTCCTGAAACCAACCTCTCTATAAAGTGAATTTGAATATGAGAGAGAACACCCTTGTTTTGAGTCAACTTAGATATGTTTGATTACAATTAAAGCATTCAAGATCCTTTGTGAGTGATGTTGAAAGCTTCAACTGTCTTTGTTGTTAGTAACTGTTAGGTTCTGAATAATAAGTTCTATATACAGGAGAGAACACAAACACCTGTATAGTTTTGTAGGTTCGGTTTACTGGATAAGAGTATGTACACAAAGGAGAGCAGCACTCTCTCTTGACTAGGCTCCCGGTCAACTGCTATAGGCGACGTATGGCAAGTGATACATTAGCAGCTTCCATACGTCGCCAGGCACATTAATTAGGCATGTGGGATGTGGTAATAACATTGCCACACGCTGCTAGCTACATAAATGGAGCACATACATAATATACATACATGACATATAATCCAGCATACATAATATACATACACCTCCCTCCCCCCTATACGCTCATAGCAAAGTCTTGAGCGGACCTTTTCTTTTGGATCCGTTCTGAGCGTCGAGGGACTTCATCACTGGGAAGGGTATGGGACTCAACACTGGTGGCGGGGCCAGCAGACGGCATTGTTACGGGTCGGAGGAAACGGCGGTTCCTCCACCACACACGACCACTGGGTAACCGCACCTGGTAGTCCCGTGACCTGCCGAGACCCATGACTACGCCTACTTTGTCCCAACGTAGGGAGGTCGGGTCCTGAACACGGACTTGGGTGCCGACACTCAACCTGGGGAGAGAACGGGCGTGGTCATTGTAGCGGGCGACGACGTCCTGAACACGTTCGGCGGCTCGGCGATCACAATCCTCTGTCTTGGCCTGCCACTCCTTGGAGAAGGATTGAGGGTGAGCAGGGACACAAGAACGAAGGGGGCGTCCATACAAAACCTGGGCAGGGGAGCGTCCGGTGTAGTTAGGTGTGTTGCGGAGTTCAAGAAGACCCCTGTCGAAGGCCTCGCAGTCAATGTTCCCAGAAGGGGCCACCTTAAGGATGAGGTGCTTCAGGGATTTGACAGCAGCCTCAGCGTGGCCGTTGGACTGCGGGTAATGGGGCGATGACAACACATGCCGGACTCCCCATCGGTCAAGGAACGCAGCAAAGTCCCGGCTTGTGAACTGAGGCCCTCCGTCGGTTCGCAGGCGTACAGGAACGCCCACGTCACGGAAGTAGTGGCGGAACTTGCTGATGGTGGCGGCAGACGTCGTGTCATTACCGCACTTGATGACAACCGGCCAACCAGAGAGACGGTCGACGATAACGAGGAAGGACTTTCCTGACACACAGAAAAAGTCGGCCGACACAGACTCAAAGGGGCGGGTGGGGTTGTCGTCACTCATAAAGGGTTCCTGCTGCTGGCTGGGTTGTAATACGTGGCGGGGCTTACACACCTGGACAGCATTGGAGATGTCGGGGTCGATGCCAGGCCGGAACACAGTCTGTCTTGCACGCCGTTTGGTGGCCTCGGCTCCACAGTGACTGTCGTGGAGGCGAGCCAAGGCGTGGAGACTTGAAGCAGCAGGGACAACTACCGAAGGAGAGGTGTCACTGGCCAGAGGTAGGGGCAGGGCGGCAGCAGGGTAGTTGCTGCTCCCTTCGTGCACCCTGTTGGCGTGTTTTACCTCGAGAATCGGTGTTGGGAAGTCCTGGGGGATGATGGCCAACTCTTGGCAATGTCTGTAGGACAGCAAAGGAGTCGGGACGCCATTATGCACATCAATCCAGGCTTGACACGACCTGTTGCCAAAGGTGACGTGTGCATAGAGTGAACCTAGGGCCGGGGTCATCTGTGAACCATCTGCCATAAAGCGGAGATCCTTGGGGGGCGGTCCTAGATCACTTGGAGAGAGCCCCAAGCATTGCAAATGCTGGGGACCGATGACTGTAGCATCAGCGCCGGTGTCGGGCAACATCTGAAGACGGGATGACACACCGCCGTAGGTCACGATGATGCTGATGTACTGGGGGACTTTGGTCCTGGGACGCGGGGGGGAGCACACATTCCTAATGTGGCTCGAGCGTTGTCAGGAGTCGTCGTACCTCTGATTGGAAGACTGTGGGCGGCCCTCTCTGGTGGAGGGGGGCTGAAGCTTCCGCCGACGCGGTCCCTTGGGTATGTTGGAAGGGCAACACTTGTCATAGTGGCCCAGACGACCACACACATTGCACTGGACGCGTTTGGCTGGGCACCGTACTGTGAGTGACCAGTGGCCCTTACGGTCACAACTGTTGCAGGTAGACTGAGCAGCTGGACACACCTGTGTTCCGTGCTGCTTACCACAGTTGTTGCAAAATAAACCGGGCGTGGACGTGGTGGGCGAAGGTGTAGGAACGGACTTCTTGTCCTTCTTGTACCGGGACACAGCGCGTACAGCTGTAGGGGGAGCACGGATGGCAGAGGTGGCACACCTGGCAGCCTCATAGGAGCGACATATCGTCAACACATCCTTAAGAGAAGAGGGAGAGTCGAGGGAGGTGAGGCGTTGGACAAGTTCCTCGTCCTTAACACCCATCAGGATCACCTGCCTCAACTGGGTCTCCTCGCACTGCTGGTGGTGGCCTGGACATATATCTACCTCTTCCGAGGCTCTCTTAAGACGCACGTAAAAGGCATCAAAAGACTCACCCTCCATCTGTCTGCAGCTAAACAATTCCCTCCTGCGCAGAGCTTCATTCTGCTGTCCTTTGATGTGCCGTTGTAGAACGTCCAGTACCTCCTCTACAGACAGCAAAGAGGTTGGGGGTACCTGCAACGTATGTTCCAAGACACGCTGAATTTCCAAGGACAGGCACATGCGCAGCTGGATGAGTTGTTTAGGCTGTGACAAACTCTGGAGATCCACCATTGTAGAGTAGTCAGTCCACCGTCGCCGCCATTCACGAAAAGTCTGGAAAGTCTCATCAGGCTTCAAGATGGGCGGCGTTTGAGCTGCTGCTTTAGGTGGGGCTGGGGGGTGTGAAGGAAGCATGGATGAGGTATCTGAACGAGTCAGTACCGAGGCAGTGTTAGAGCCAGGGGCTTGGTTAACAGTGAGGCGAGATATCAAGGCTTCAAACCGTTCACTGTCTTCCAATCTCCGTTGGTTGTCTCGTTCTGCCTCTGCTTGCCTTCTGTGCTCATCCGCCAAACGTCTGTGAGCTTCATCCTCGCGTTTCTCATCTCTCATAAACTTCAGTAAAGCAATTATCTCTGGAGACAACGCTGAATATTGAGGTGAGGGACTGCGCGATGTGGGGGCTGAAGCGTCGTGGCCGGTCTGGTCATCCATCTCTGCGGGGCTATCACCCGCCTGGGTCATCCAGACGCTGGGTCCACGGCTACGTAAGGCGTGAGACATAACTACTTCCTCTGTGTACTATGTCTTAAATCAGTGTTGACCGGTCAGCCCGTCGTATCAACAAGATTTCAGACAAAAAATTAATTAAATACACAGATAAGTAGGTTATATATATAAAATATATATAAGGAAGCCGCGCGGTCAGCGAGTGTTAGTACGTGTGAGTGTGTGTCCTGGGCGGGGGAGCGTCTCGCCCCAGCTGTGAGGGGGGGTGGAGGCGGCGCTGTGAGGGGGGGTGGAGGGAGAGGCGCGGCGACTCCCAGTCAGTCTAGTTACCCTCAGGACGCGGTCAGAGACGGGTGCACTGAACTTTACTCCTTACAAATGCCCAGAACGTGCCGTATACCTTGGGAATCCTTTAGAACAAGGTCACACATGAATGGCACGAACACACAATGCACTAAACACTTCACAGAAAATCACTGTCACTGCTCAAAGTTGCTGAAATTCTTCGAGGCGAGGTGACGCGCGCGGGAGTTGACCCAAGGCTTGACCCAAGACGGGAGGGGGCCCTAGCCGGCTTTCTACAAACTTTGCACTATCACTCGTAATTATCCAGTAAGACTACGCACTGCGCCATGTTAGGTTCTGAATAATAAGTTCTATATACAGGAGAGAACACAAACACCTGTATAGTTTTGTAGGTTCGGTTTACTGGATAAGAGTATGTACACAAAGGAGAGCAGCACTCTCTCTTGACTAGGCTCCCGGTCAACTGCTATAGGCGACGTATGGCAAGTGATACATTAGCAGCTTCCATACGTCGCCAGGCACATTAATTAGGCATGTGGGATGTGGTAATAACATTGCCACACGCTGCTAGCTACATAAATGGAGCACATACATAATATACATACATGACATATAATCCAGCATACATAATATACATACAGTAACATTTGTCAAGTAAGTGAGAGTTGAGTCTACCAACCAGGTGTACGACCACTGAATGCTAGTTAAAGTGCCGTGTTGTTCATTCCGAACTAACAGTATGTGTTTGATAATAATTTAATTTGGGATATTGCCAAGTGTGGCATATAACCATCTGTATTGACGATGAAATAATAATTAATGATTGTTTAATGATGTAATAAGTAATTGAAGTTGTTTAATGATGTAATAAGTATTTGAAAATCTATTTTATGAATGGTAAAGTAAGACCTAAGTGGTCCAGTCTGGTCTGAGTGTACTTGATTAACATCATGTTCACTCCTTATGTTAATAAATATTGAATTAGTAAACTACGAGTATCACCGCTTATTCCTTCTACCCATTGGTTCTCAGAAAATAACTTTGTAACTCGCGTGCCTAGAAACTCGCAAACATGCTACCTAACAATGCACTAAAACATGTTATATTCTAATAGAAGTCTGGGTGGTGACAGACTACCACTGAAAGTATAATCAGTGTTGTAATAAGAAAGACACGGTTCCCCAGACTAATCCATGGATTATAATATAATTAAAACGAGAAGTATACTTCAGAAAGGTAAGGATGTAATGGTCATGATAAGAGCTAACCTGAAAACCTTAAGGATTCATATTACGCTCAAACGTCCACAAAACCTTCCGAGTCCCCCAGTGGAAACGTCCTCCGTTTTCTCGGTTCCTTGGTGACGTCACCGAGAGCAGACGCTGTATGCTGGGACCTGTTGCCACCCAACACTTTGTAATCAATTTAATTTTGCTTTCGATAGCTGAGTCAGAGCATTGTTAGTGAAGATAATAATAGAGAATGAAAATGAGTTCATAGTCTCAGTTTCAACGTCAGAGTGTACCGTAAATTAATTCATCGGAATAGGAGTAGCTGGACTCCCTGGCCTGTTTTGAGTGAGGGCGCAGCGGGCATTTCAACCTTTAGTAAGTGCCCGTCCCTTCATCCATACAGGTATGCGAATCCACGCTGTGTTGTAATTTGCCCTGCTTTGAGTGATTTGACCCAATTAATAGTTGATTGTGCAAGTGTTACAGTAACGTAGTTGATATGCTCTGAGTAAAGTCATATTTACGTCTTTAACGTCCCCTGAAACGTGATGTTGTTGTCACCGTTAGTAAGTGCCCGTCCCTTCATCCATACAGGTCCCTAACGCAGCCTAGGCCGTGTCTGTAGGGTGGATGTTGTATCCACAATGTCTGGGGAGATGTCCGAGGTCCAGTAGGATCGTTTACCTTCGTGAGACCCGGCCGTCAGACACTCCAGACCACCTATAGCCCCCATAGCTGGCTCGTCTAGCCCTAACGCTCGGTCCACGAGGTGACGCTGGATCACCAAGCCACACACCACTACCAGCCCCCATCATTGGTGGATGAGTGTCCAACTCAGTAGGGCTATATTTGTGTGGTGGAATTAATCCACTGGGATCTCCAGAGTCGTTGGAAAGTACTCCATGGTGGCTGGACCCCATGGCTGTTGCTTGAGTATCACACCTGACGACTCAGTGTTGTAGTGGCAGTTGCCCTAGTATTTATGGTGCTAAGTGACTGTAATAGTTGTGTGTTGAGTATGTTTTCCAAGTAGGGTTGGAAGTGTTATTATGTCCACCCAGTAATGGTGTGAGTATGTTGAGCCTGAGGGCCTAGTACTAGATTTCGTCTGTTAGTACAAATAAATTCTTTCTTTTAATTTCATATTCATGTTTAAATAAACTTTGTATTTGTATAATTGTGTCTATTAATTACCTACAGTATTTATCGTTATTTCTACCCTATTGCTCGATACTATCATTACACCTACCCACGAGCCTCCTATCGTCACGCTACCAATGATGATAAGTAATAGAGTAAAAGGAATTGTTACTGGCTCAGAGGCCCTTATAAATGGTGGGCAGTACCAGCCCTGATAAATGGTGGCAGCTATGGTGATGTAATGAACATAGTATCGAGTTGGGAGGAATGACTGTGATACTGTAGTTTTTAACCATTTCTCTGTACGGGTATTTGATAACCATTCCACTGTAACTAATGAGTATTTCAGATTGCTAATAATTTTGTTCCATATTTTTCCGAGGTACAGCTTTTTGTGGTGGTTTGCAGAGAAAGTGAAATAAGTTCAAAGAAATACCTTGGAGTTAGCTTAGAAAAAAGTCTTGTTTAAAGTAAATGATACCTGCAACATTAACTTGAGTGTAGAGTGTGAATAAGGTTCGTTAATATTGGGAGAATTTTGATGTGTAATAGTCTGCCAAATTTTTTTTTCCGTTGTTAACTCAGTATTACTTGCAGACAGTGAATGCATGTTTGGGCCGTGGCACTAGTTGTGAAATGTTCCATCGTGTGAGTGCCCAGTGTTTTAATTCTGAGTGCTAACAGAAGCATTGCACTATATGCAAAGGTTAAGTGGATGCTAATTCTGCACTTGTAATATTCTTTAGTTTATGTGTTAGGTAGGATATATATTCCATTTACTTAATATCTCAGGGCATTTTACAGTTCCTCATATTAATATTTCTATGTATACGCTATAATTTTAAAGTTTATTTTAATCAGGTGCTAACGGTTCATTATTTTGTGAAACGTATGTTATGTGAACTCTAATGCCAGTATACTTTCAGAATACAGTATTATATATGTGAGGACCTTATGGTGATACGGTATATGGAAAGTGCTATACAGGTGTATGGACCCAGAATTGTGAGTACAGAAATTCGTGAAGTGTTCACGCAGTGTTGCACCATACTGAGTTTGTGAATGGCAAAATGTCTCAGTGAAGTTTTCATGCCATAATATTATCTTTTGGGAGATTAATAATCTGAACAGTCTTTTGAATAGTTGATGCATGGAATGTTTAGTGGTATTGCAGAAAATTAGTACCAGTCCTTGGGTCTTAAGTGAGAACTGTGCATGTATCGTATTTAAAGTGGGTTATTGTAGTGATTTGTTGTAACACAATGGCAGATGCTAACGCAAATAAAGGGACCATGACGGCCAAAGCCGCTGTTGATTCAGCAACAGAAATGCAAGCTCTTCGGGCTAAACTCGCTGAGTCTATGGATACGATCAGGAGACAACAAGCTTTGCTTGATGAACTGAGGGAAGAACCGGCTGTACCTACCCCTCCTGCCGTGGTAACATTTGTGCCCCCTCCTGCCGTGGTTCCACTTTTGCCCCCTCCTAACGATATACCCAGCCGACCTCCTGGCCCCCATTACCCCCAATCCATTCCGAGGCTGTCCTATGACGACCTCGTTGGTCTTAACGCAGACACCATCATAACTAAATTCTGTAAGAGAGTAGAGTATCGCGCAGTTAGCTCAAGGGATAGATGGTATGTAGCTACCGACCACATGGACCCGCAGATTGAAGACAGGGTCCAAGTAGAACTCGGTACCGATGAGGAAGATTGGGATAAACTTAAGGCAACCTTGCGGAAATTGTTTGTGAAACCAATCCCTCTGGAAGTTGCCTGGCAGGAATTTGCGCGTTTAGAGTACAATTTGGAAGATGACCCCCGGCTCTTTTTGGGCCAAATTAAATCCGCTCTCACCACCATTTTCCGCCGGTATGGGCCCAGGGAAGGTGAAGAGCAAACGTTGAAAGATAAATTGTACCAGAAACTGCCAGAACAGTTGAAAGACGAGTTGATATCTTACTATTCCCCTTGTTGTCCAGTAGACATGATGGCCGAACACTTGGAGAAACTCCGACATAGCTATCTGAGAAGTAACAGAACTGGGTATCCTGGTATCCGGCCAGTTCACAAGCAGGCGAACCGAGAACTCCCAATAAAGAATGAAAGAACCAGTAGGGCACAAGGTAACGTAACAAGAGGAGCTTGGAATACCAGTAGTAAGCGAGATCAACACGCTGTAGCCTTATTTGAAAGTCCTCGTAAAACGTTAGTTGGAAAGTGACAGGGACCTTACTGTCCATATTGCCGAACACCGAATCATGATACTTCTACTTGCCCCTTAAATCCACCCCCACGTTCATGTTGGGATTGCTTAGAAGTAGGATGTCGGAGAAACAGTCCACGCTGCCCCGGACGCTCCAATCGTCGGCAATATCCAAAATATTGACAGAAGCGGGTTCCTTCCAATGTGTCTCCTTGCATTTGGTTTACGGTAAATGAACGGGTCTGTCTTGCTTTAATAGATACAGGTAATGAAGTCACCTTAATTCAGGAGAGTCTAGTAAAAACTTTGAATTTGCAACCCATCAAACCTTGTAAAGATAGATACCAGGGTGTTACGGGAGATGAGTTAAAAATTAAAGGTAAAGTAGTCATAACAGTACAAGTAACACCCCAGTTGAAAGTCAGACACCATGCTATTGTGGTGGATGATAAATACTTTAATGCAGACTTACTATTTGGAGCAGATCTCCTTGGTAGATTTAGAGTAACCTGGGAACGTAAAAGGAAACTTTTCATTTGGGCAGGCCAGTCACATGAATATGGGAAAGTAGTAATGAGAGATCACATGCAAGGAATCAAATGCGTCAATAGATTGTCATTAAAGCCCGATGTACCTTGTCCACCACAGTTGAAGAGGCTCCATATTGATAGGAAGACTATTGTACGAGGCCACCATGCACCGATCTTATCCATCAAGGTGAAAGTAGAGATAGGTCAAATTCTGAGCATACGATTCACGCATAAAAGTTTCAACCAACAACCAGAGATATGTGTTAGAGTACAGCCAGATTCACGTATATATTTGCCAGTAAGTAATTGTACCGATAAATCAGTGTATTTGAGAGTTGGCACTGTCATTGGCGAATATGACTTAATCCCGGAGGAGATAATCTCGTATGTTGACACTAAGGGAAATCACTTGGGACATATTCAACAGGTCTATGACAAATTGTGTAAAGTAAAGTTTTCAACTGAATTCTCCCTTTGTGCACCTCATCACCTAGCCATTCAAACAGAAGGGGAGAGGAGATCCTCAAACCAATTAAAAGTCAATGTAGGTGCTGATCAGAGAGTACCGTCCTCTGACTGTGTAATTTGTGCCGGAATTCCCAACGGTACAGTAAAGAAGGTAAGACATGTCCAAGAGATTTCCAACAGTATGATACCGGAATGTGACGAAGTAAAAGGCGGAACCACTAGACAAGAGAAGTTGAATGAGTTAATTAGAAACCAACCGTGGAACCATCTAGACCGAGAAATGCGTAAACATTTGCGGAAAGTAATTCTAGCTCATGATTCCTTATTTGTTTTAGGACCACATGAAATAGGGTCAATTGCTGGTATACCCGCTAACATTCAGCTCGCCAACCACAATCCTGTCCGAGGACCACAGTATAGACACCCCGAGAAAGCAAAGGAGATAATTAAAGAAATGATAACAGATATGAGGGATCGTAATATCATTGAACCATCGACTGCCGCCTGGTTATCCCCCATTGTTCTGGTAACAAAACCCAACGGTTCAAAGCGTATGTGCTTAGATTTTCGAGCGGTCAATAAGCATTTGAAGGTCGACATACAACCCTTGCCACGAATTGACGAATTAGTAGAGAAAGCTGCAGGAAATAAATATTATGCCACATTAGATTTGAAGGATGCATATTATCAGGTCATCCTTAACGACAGCAGCCGAGATCTAACTACTTTTAGCGATGGGTACAATCTATGGAGGTTCACACGCCTTCCGTTTGGACTCTCAGCTAGTCCTGCCGTTTTCACTCGTGAAGTAAACCGAGTATTAGCTCCATTAGCAGTGGAAGACTGGGTACGAAACTATCTTGATGATGTAATAGTATGGGCTCCTGACTTCCCCACCTTGTTGCAAAGACTCACCAGAGTATTTGAGAGATTTGAAGAGATGGGTATTAAACTAAATTTGTCTAAGTGTCAATTTGGCCATAAGCAAGTTAAATTCTTAGGACATGTAGTTTCAGAGAGAGGCATTGAGCCTGACCCAGAAAATGTCCAGGCTTTGACTGATTGTAAACCCCCAACCAATGTTAAACAAGTCCGCCAATTTTTGGGTATGTGTGGATTTTACCGTAAGCATGTTCCCGAGTTTGCCAAAGTAGCTTACCCCCTCACTGAGTTAACGAAACAGATTGTTGATTTTGCATGGTCCAGTGAGTGTCAAGAAGCATTTCAGAAGTTGAAGCAAGCACTAGCTTCATACCCAGTTCTTGTCAAGGCCGATATTTATAAACCATTCGAACTGCATAGTGATGCCAGCGATTTCTGCGTAGGCGCTTCCCTTAATCAGATACAAGAAGATGGCTCTTTACGACCGGTGGGTTATTTTTCTAGAAAGTTAAAGCCGGCAGAAACTCGTTATTCCACCACAGATAAAGAAGCGTTAGGCATTGTATTAGCGTGCAGGTTCTTCCATCATTTTCTTTGGGGTACGCAGTTTACAATTAAGACAGATCACCAACCTCTAACCTCCGTCTTTAGAAAGAAAACCAAAAGTCAGCGAATGAACCGTTGGATCTTAGAGATGAGAGATTACGCTTATAACATTGAATATAAACCCGGTAGAGCTAATGTAGTGGCTGATGCATTAAGTCGACCAGTCAGAACCTTGAGAAAAGTCATGCACGACCATGTTGCCGCTCAACTTCCCACACTAGAAGGTTTCACACAGGCAGACTTTGGTAAAGAACAACAAAAAGAACCCAGGTGGCAAGAGTTAAAACAGTATTTAGCAGGAGGAAAAATTCCACAACATAAGTACCCAAAGACCACCGTTGATAGCTTTGAAGTAATAAATGGAGTACTGTACCTAGTAAAAGAACAACTCGATAAAGCATTGAAGTATTGTCTCGTAATCCCGCAACATTTACGTAAAGCCGCATTAGAGTTGGCCCACGACAATGCCACCTCAGGTCATTTAGGACGGTGGAAGACCATCACCCGAGTAGCAAATTTGTTTTATTGGCCTAACTACCGTAAAGATTGTGTTGATTATGTAGCATCATGCGAGACGTGTCAAAGGTTCAAGGGAACTAAGGGACTTACGCAACTTTGGCAAGAACTACCAGTCGTAAGCAAACCACTAGAACGAATTTCGGTGGATTTAACCGGCATGCATTCCGGGATCAATGATTACCGATATGTGTTAACGATCATAGATCATTACTCAAGGTTCGTTAACTTCTATCCATTGCGCACGAAGACCACGCAAGAAGTTACCCGTGAATTTGAAAAGTTTGTCAATGTCTTCGGTAGTCCTAAAGTAGTGATTGCGGATAATGGAGGAGAATTTACTGCCGCACAATTCAGGGAGCTCTGTCGATTAACTAACATTCAAGTGTATTTTACCTTGCCTTACCACCCCCGAGGTAACAGTATCACGGAGAGAATGCACCGAACTTTTAAGAACATTTTGTCAATAATGTGTGAAGATAACCCGCGTCGCTGGCCACGATTCTTGGGTCCGACCCAATATGCGTTGAACACTTCTGTTCACACAACGACTGGAGTGCAGCCACACTTCGCATTCTTCTCCCGGCATGCACAGAGACAAGTGGGAATTGAGTTACCAATAATAGAAAACGAGAGTACTGAAGGGTTGAGAGAAGCTCACAAAGTAATTAAGGAAACTTTTGAACGAATGTCTAGAGAATTCCGGAACGTAGCAAACCGAGATAGAGTCAATCAGACAGTACAGCTAGGGGAAACTGTTTGGGTGAGAGATGAAGTTAATATCCCAGGTACCAGTAGAAAATTAAATGCTAAGTGGAAGGGCCCATATACAGTAACTGAAGTAATACGTAATGGTGCAGTGTATGAGTTAACCCACCTTTCAGATGAGACAGAAGTAATTCGACGAGCAGCAGAAAAGGTGAAAAGACGTATCAACAGAGATATGTTTGTCCAGGTAAATGACATCCAGGTTCCCCCTGATGATTCTTCCTCAGAATCAGAACCTGATGAGAGAGATGCTATACGGGATGAGGAGAGAACAGTAGTTGCACCTGCTCCCCGATTTCCCGTAAGGATGAAAAAACCAGTGGTGAGACTGGATCTCTAAAAGCAGTGAGCTTTTAAGTGACCCTCATTGGTTGATAATGAAGTGCACAATCAGTTATAAGTAACTTGTGGTAAAGGGAGAGGTAAAGAATTGATGATTTTTTTCTGTTAAAAGTATTTTGCAGAGGAAGGCTCGTCTAGCCCTAACGCTCGGTCCACGAGGTGACGCCGGATCACCAAGCCACACACCACTACCAGCCCCCATCATTGGTGGATGAGTGTCCAACTCAGTAGGGCTATATTTGTGTGGTGGAATTAATCCACTGGGATCTCCAGAGTCGTTGGAAAGTACTCCATGGTGGCTGGACCCCATGGCTGTTGCTTGAGTATCACACCTGACGACTCAGTGTTGTAGTGGCAGTTGCCCTAGTATTTATGGTGCTAAGTGACTGTAATAGTTGTGTGTTGAGTATGTCCACCCAGTAGGGTTGGAAGTGTTATTATGTCCACCCAGTAATGGTGTGAGTATGTTGAGCCTGAGGGCCTAGTACTAGATTTCGTCTGTTAGTACAAATAAATTCTTTCTTTTAATTTCATATTCATGTTTAAATAAACTTTGTATTTGTATAATTGTGTCTATTAATTACCTACAGTATTTACCGTTATTTCTACCCTATTGCTCGATACTATCATTACACCTACCCACGAGCCTCCTATCGTCACGCTACCAATGATGATAAGTAAAAGAGTAAAAGGAATTGTTACTGGCTCAGAGGCCCTTATAAATGGTGGGCAGTACCAGCCCTGATAAGGACATTAAAATTCAGAAAATATAATGTTATTTATGAAAACAAATGAGGTAAAGACAAGAATATTGACTTGGAAAGTAGAAACATAGAAATATAAGAGATATATTTATACTGTGGAAATATAGATACAGCATAGAAAATTATTAAATATATACACTAGAAAACATTAATATAAACGATAGACATGAGCAAGAAAATAAGTATATAAGAATTTGAAATATAAATATATATAAATAAAAGTATAAGAAAGAAAAATATAGAGAATATACATATATGGAAAAATAGAAGAGAATAAATACAAGAAATATTTGAAATAAGAATATAAGTAGGCTACATGAGAATTTGAAGTAAGGAAAGTCACGCCATTACACCCACTTGTCTCTGTGCATGTCTGGAAAAGAACTCAAACTGAGGTTGTACCCCGGTGGTGGTATGCACAGCGGTGTTTAAAGCATACTGAGTAGGACCCAAGAATCGCGGCCAACGTCGAGGATTATGTTTGCACATGATTGATAAAATGTTCCTAAAGGTTCGATGCATTCTCTCAGTGATGCTGCTACCTCTTGGGTGGTAATGTAACGACCACGGTCGTACACGTCAGTTAACGCCAAAATCAAATGATTCATATTACGCTCAATAGCCCACAAAACATGTACCTCTGCTTTTATTTTGAGTCCTCCATCTGAGGAGTCCGTTTTCTCATCACTTCAAGACGCCTCAGTCCTCCGTTATCCCATTTTCTCTGACTTACTGAAACCAACCTCTCTATAAAATGAATTTGAATGTGAGAGAGAACACCCTGGTTTAGAGTCAGCTTAGATATGTCTGTTTACAGTTGAAACATTCAAAATCCATTGTGAGTGGTGTTGAACGCTTCAACTGTCCTTATTTTTATTAAGACGTTTCAAGTAAGTGAGTGTTGAATCTGCCAGGACCAACGACACCCATCGGTTTCGTTCCCTAAGAATACCCATGAGTTTCTGATCGCTACTGAAGTTATGTTATTTTGTCGCCCCGACATCAGAGAATCTGATGTTTGTAGTTTAGTTAGAGTCAGTTGTCTATTTAAGAAAGTCATTAATTTCCTGAATTATTCTGTCAACGTCTACCTGTGAATAGCTCCTTGTTCGCCTCAGGCCTGAGCTTGCAGAATTGATGTTATCAACGTGTATATTCCACCTTTTCCTGGCAAGCTCAACCTCTGATTAGATTATATGAATAGACATAGGAAATTACCCTGATCAGGAATACCGGAGTTCATAATTAAGTATACGGTGATCCAAAATGGTAGAGAAGGTATGTTGTTGGTAAGATTGACCTTTCTGGCATGAATATGGAGGCCCAAGCTGCCCAGCAGGTGCACGTATATACCTCTACACGAGGGAGAATCACGCATTCGTGACTCTTCCTCAACGTATCTCCAGGTATGTTCAAGTGTGTTCCCCGCCGCCTAGTAATTCAGTTTGACTTAGTCAATTTTGTGAATATCAGTGTTCATGTTTTAACATAGTGACTTCTGTGCCAATTAAGTCGAGTAACGTAGAGATTTAGATATCGGCTGGACCGTTGCCAAACGTATGTTTTGTATAGTTGAAGTTAATTATTGACGCATTCGTGACTCTCCCTCAACGTATCTCCAGACGCGGATGTGTTAGCCACTCTCCTGAAGGTCGATAGCTACCTATGGGCACCATGGTTCTTGAAGACTGTCTCTAAGGGCGCATTTAGAATCGCAGGACACGATTCCCCCGGGAAGTGCCCTCATCACTCTGCCAGTGTGTAACGAGTCAACCTCCCTGAGTGCACCTAGCGAGCGAGCCTTCAGCTTGGCGGTCGCTGTAAACAACTGTGCCCGCTGACTCCACCTGGAGATTGTACTTCATCTATTGCATGGAGCTGTGTCCGCCCATGTTTGGAGGGATAACTAGCAGAAATATAGTATCCCGGGTTAAGTATTGAACCCCTGAATGAGAGTTCAAGGTACCAGGTGGTTCCTTGTGAAGTGATAAGAATTATGGTATGTTACTAATTGTGGAATTGCCCAGTGTGTTATGTATTCATCTGTAGTACCCATGAAATAATAACCTGAGAGTATGAGGTTCTAACCACGAATTGAGAAGGTAATTTGTTCCTTGTTAAAGTAAGACCTGCGGGTCCAGGGTTATTGACAGTGTGTAAGCATTTCTAAATCTTACTTGTCAAAGAAATACTACACCAGTGTCCAATAAAGTAATGAGTATTTGGAGGTGTTTAATGAGGTAATAGTTCTTGAAGTGTTTGATGACTTAGTAAGTTAATTTCGGTTCTGTTTAGCGTGAGTGAATCTAAGATGCATCTTCTCCACTTACTGTGTTAATAAATAGTGAATTAGTAATCTGAGTATCACCACTCTACTCCTTCTAAACATTGGTTCCCAGAAAGTAATACTTACTCACGTGCCTAGACATCTACCACACTACCCAACAACTTTCCATGAGTTACGCTATATAATGAAAAGTCTGGGTGGTGGCAGCTACCCTTTGTAAGTATAAAAAGAGTTGTACTAAGAATAACATGGTTCCCCAGACTAACCCATGTATAAGAATAGACATAAAACAAAGTATACTTCAGAAAGGTAAGATCATTGAAACTGAGAATACAATCTACATGAAAGGAAATGAAAAGAAAGAACATTGACTTGGAAAACAGTAGAGAAGCATAAGAGTTACTTATATAAGAATATAAGGTATAGAGATAAAGAACATATAAGAATATAAGTAAGAATATATAAGAATAAATATATATGTAAAGAATGGAAGAAGAATAAGTATATAAAACAGGGTACTCATTGGAAGAATGCTACACAGAACAAAAAAGTATATGAGTAAATAGAATACTAACAGAAAAGAGTAGCTGGATGGTAAATTATTGAAAAGAGAAAACTCGGCCCGTTACAGTAAGGCAAGTCGAAGATGTTGTTTTTAACAGCGAAATTAAGAACAAAGTAAAAAGTATAGTTAGAAATCAATAATAACTCTTTCCTCTTACCCGACAGCGCAGCAAAGGCATCATTTTCGGACAACGCAAATTTATAAGTTTCCCATAACATAAAAAAAAAAAAAGGACGTTTTCTCAAAATAGTTTTCCTTTTCATATGTAGGGATAACAGTCTCAAATGTAACTGACTATACTCTATGCAGGGGTTTTCAAACTATGGGTCCCGACCCTTCAGTGGGTCGCGAAATAAATAAATTGGGTCGCAAAATAAAAATGGGTCGCGAAAATAAATAAGAAAAAAAATGGGTCGCGAAAAAAATAAGAAAATATAAATAAATGCACCATAATTTAGGCTTGGTTATTGTAATGTACACTCCACAGTCTAGGAAGCGACTGCAAGGAGAGCATTTCCTGATTCTTCCTTTACCTCTCATGTCATCCGTTTTGCGCAGAAAAACTCGTAATCGTAGTTTTTTCCCCCGTAATCTAACCTAAGCTCATTTCATATCATTACACTTAGGTTTAATGGGTCGCAATTCAAATTGTTGTTCTGGCTGTGGGTCGCAGTAAAAAACGTTTGAAAAGCACTGCTCTATGTTATTGTAGTAAAGGAGTATTAACTCTACTTTTTCATCACATTCGACTTTATATAAAATTTACCCTGATACTTAACTTCATTACGCAAATTAATCTTTATAATAATCATTATTATTAATTATATACAGAATATTCAACTCTCACCTGGTTCTTATCTGTAGCTGAACATCAACTTCCCCTAAAGGACTGTGTTTTTGCAAAAGTCGTTTACTGCTTGAGTATAATTTATACAAGTTGGATAATCACGTATATTTTATTTTATTATTTTTTTTCTACGGGCATTAACCCACCCAGACGCAGGTAATTTTATAATGATGGGGGATGGTAATAATAATAATAATAATAATAATAATAATAATAATATATGTATGTTGTGTTGTCAAAGTAAGAGAAACAATTGAGACCCTGCGATTGTGTGTAAATGAGGCAGAAAGTTAGGTCAGCAACCTGGGACTTGGTCACAATTTTTGTGGTACCATATGGCAGCAGTGTCTACCATTGGACAACACATTATGCTTCCATTATCTTTCCAGGCGGTAGTACCTCCCTGTTGATAGCTGCCTACTACCTACTACCTGAAGTAATAGTCAAATGAGAAGTATTAGTTATTTGACAAGACTGATTTGCATTCTCCAGCCGCATGATGTAACAAAAACAGGTATAATTTAAATAATGTTATTGCAGAGAAGTAGGGTTAAAGTAGATCAAGTCAAGAGACAGTTTTCGGGAATTCCACAACCCCAACTAACCCACAGTCACTAAGTTTCATTCCTGTGCCACAGCCTATGAACCACAACACACCCACATGTAGTCATAATGTAGTTCTGGGATTTTCACCCACACTACGTAACCGTAGGAGCACGGACCGCGTATGCCGACCTCAGTTCAACACTAGTACTATTAAGATGTCGACACTGGAAGATCTGCAGGGCCTAGAGGCAGACAAAACCCTAGAATTATTTTTAGGAAAATTTAGATATGGGTAACGGGATAGAAAGTGCATTAGATTACAGAGTAGATGAAAAAAAGTGTAAATGATGGTTCGAACACTGTCACAGACGGGTTGTGATGAATGGGACAGATTTAAACAGATTGTGTCAGACTTGTAGATCAATCTCTAGAAATACCAGTGTGTTCACCACATCACCTGGCCATACCAGAAAAAGTGAAAAGAGACCTAACAAGTTCCCATTAATTCTGAATCATGAGGAAAAAAGACCTCAGTTCATTGTGTAATTTGTAGAGGCGGTGAGAATTCCCAGTTTAGAAAATGAGTCATGTTAAGGCTGTATTAATTTCTAGGCCTACCAAACTGTGATGAAGCGAAATGTGGAGAGACTAGACTAGGGTTTGCCAGCTAACATTCCATTAGTCAATGAAAATCCAGTGAGAGGACCTCATTATAGATACCCAGAGAATGCCAAAGATATTATTAAGGAAATGATGGGAAACATAAGGGATAGCGAGATAATGGAACCATTAATAGCCGTCTGGCTATCATCCATAGTTTCAGTAACTAAGTCCAATGCCCCAAAAGGTATGCGCCTTGATTTCCGAGCCGTCAACAAACACTTAAAGGTAGATATACAGCCATTGCCAAGGTTGGATGAATTAGTAAAGATGGCTGCCGGAAATAAATATTATGCCACCTTAGATTTGAAAGATGCTTACTATCAAGTAATTCTTGACCATAACAGTAGAGACATTACTACTTTTAGTGATGGATAAATATTTTGGAGGCTAAAACGCCTACCTTTTGGATTGTCAGCCAACCCAGCCATATTTACACTGGAAGAGACAGAGAGAGAGAGAGAGGGTGTGTGTGTATGGTGGAAAGCGTCTGTATTGCTCTTGGCATAAATTTCATGGTGCTCCTGAAAAGTAATGAATGATCGGCATGTGTTGTAGATATTTTCATTTTATCTACGAAATTTATAGGGTATTTTAAGAAAATTTTTGTACACTGCCTTACAGATTTTCGTTGTATATCGCGTAAATGCTTGTATTACAACAGCAAAATTTTCCTGACATGTGGGAGATATCGCACCTCAACAAGTGAGGACAATGTTACTGTTATAGTACAAACATTCACGCGATCTCCACGAAAATTTATAAAGCAAAATACATAATATTTTTTCTGAGAGACCAAACATTATATTCAGTTCTCTCCTGTTTTTGTATGGGTGAGTTTAGCGGGCAAAGAAGCCTCTGAGGCGGGAAGGGCGTAATATTGCATAAGAAATAACAAGAAAAGGCTAACTCAACTATTAGAAATACCCATATATACTTACTCATATTTTCAAGTTACAAATTCAGTTATGCTTTTATTTCTACACAAAATTCTGCATGTAATTTTCTCCTTAAACTATTTTGCTTATCATACTTCTCGTCCTCTGTCAGACTGTTTGTTTGTAACTTGTACAATAGGTGAGTTGTGGAGCATTGAAGTTGCGATTCAAAAAATATTTGATTTCAGGTATACATAAAAGCATAAGTGTAACTTACATTATAGGTGAGTTCTGAAGCGTTGAAGTTGCGCTTATTATGATTGCTTTTGGCACCATTATTAAGATATATGGAGAGTTATAGTGGGGGAATTGCAAAGTGAGGGAAGTTGGTAGCGTGGCCCAATAGTTATTTAACTGTTTATGTGTTCTTAGGAGGAAATTTCTAAACAACAGCTATCTATTAGTTAAGTGAATGGCATGGACACATTTATAGATCATTATATTGACGTTACCAGATAATGACTACCGGACTCAAACATGAAATCGATACACTTCCTACCAAGGTAAATAAATTCATCCTATGGATCACCCTGACAATGACTCACGTGTAGCCTGTGGGTGGCTCAGTGCTGGGGACTAACTGTCGGTCTGGTACGGTTGGGGAGACGGGTCCTCCTCTCGACCCTGGACTCGGCCAGAGTGTGGTTCCGACGGGTGTTGGACTCTGTTTTCCGTGGGAGGCTCTGCCAGCTGGGCACTCAGTGCTGAGGAGGGAGGTCCTCCTCCCGACCTCGGGACTTGAGACTGAGTGTAACTCAGTCTGGCTCTAGGTTGTGTCTGTCTCTCGGAGGGAGCTATGGGCCCCCTTTTATTGGAAGTTTCAGGTCGCAGTTGCCGTGCGCTTATCGTCGTAGGTGTGTCTCGTCAGGTGTTGGTGTAATGGCTGGGATATGTCTCTCAGTGGACATAGGCCTCAGCAGCGCTTCCCTTAAAGTTACTGATATGTATGTTATTCTATGGCTTGGAAGATTTGGTCTGATAAAACTACTATGCGCTTCAAAACAAAATAAAATATTTGATTTAGTATAAAAGCGTTGAAGTGGGGTTTCCTCTGGTGTGAATTAATATTTCCTCTTCGTGTGGTTGTCCTTGGCGCACTTTTCAATGCAGCGGCTAACATTATAAACAGGGCGCTAGTAGGAGGTGTAGTGGCGTTTTTGAGGTAGTAGTAATAAAATGGCGGCGAAGGTGTGGCTATTGGGGGAGGCTGGAGGCCACGGTAAAAAAAAAAAAAAGTAGTGTTGTATTCTGGTAGACATGGTAAATTTCCCTGGGCTTACATTTTTTCTGTCATTGGTAGCATGAACAAGAGGGGCCTACCGACCAGTCTGCTAGGTTAGTAAGTGGAACTTGGCGTTCACTTGCGCCAGCTAGTGTGGAGAGGAAGAAAGTGTTTCATTTTGGCTCGTGGGGCGCCGGTGGTAGAAGAGGTACCGCTCTTGCCTCGCAAGTGAGATGTTACGGATTCGATTCCCGAGCTGGTGGAAAAGTTGTTTGGACATACTTCCTAGCCCCAATTGGTCCCTGTTCACTTGTCAGTAAAGTAGGTACCTGTTGTAAATCGAAAGTTGCGAATTCGTATTCAGGGAAAGTTGTTGCAGCTTCCAATAACTTGATGACGAAAACAATTTTTATTTATTTATTTATTTTTTTTATTTTTTATTGGGCACACCCCTGCATCCTGTGTAAGGTGAAGTGCAGAAGCGTTTACAGCGCCTAGCAGGGAACGATTGACTCTTCAGGCTTCTACACCCTTGATTCTTCAGGCTTCTACGCCCTTAACTCATGAGACATAAAGGCAAGCATTAACTTAGCATGCTTCCCTGTTGGGCGCTGTAAACGCTTCTGCGCTTCACCTTACACAGGTTGTAGGGGGGTGACCAATAATAATAATAATAAAATAAAAAAGAAGCTCATACCGTGCCACAAGAGTCTGTAATTTGGTCGAGCAGATACAGAAGAGGGAGGGAGAGATATATCATTAGTCTGTGAACAAGATGAACAAGATGTGACCACTGTCCAGGTTTGGCGACATGAGTTTCTTGACCACAGCACTGGAGACGCCAAGCTGGAACAATAGGCAGCCACAGAATAAAATTTGGTTCTCGTCGATGAAAAGTTTGTGGAAGGTGTACAAAGACGAGGCTGACTTTCCATAGTTTATAAGTACTTGGTATACCGTTGTCGGCGAAGTGGAGGAACTCAGGAAGCGTAGCAACATGTAGAAACGGTAGTGGGTCATGTGCTCGCTGCACATAGATATGATAAGCACATCGTCGGCAGACCAATAAGCCTCGAGTTATGTTTGTCGACAAACGGCCACTGAGTCATCAGTCCAAGAAGCATGCACATTTTAGTGCTATATGTATCTTTTCAACGGGACGTGTAGGAGGAAAACGATAATAAGGTAGGGTCAGCGTCGACAGCAACAGTATAGCACATATTGTATATTCGTTGATGGGGCGAGATGGTTCATCAAGATGTTAAAAAAAAGTCGATCGAGGCACTGCTGTCTTGAATCCCTAAATTCATTCCACCAAAGTTCAAGGCTAAGGTAGTAAACAAAGAATAACTCTACTCTCACGTGGGAGCCATGTAGGTCGCTGCATGGGTGGGCGCGTGGCTACCTCAGCACCGCCAGCAGATTTATTATCCTCGTTCTTCAAATTCTACCCAGAGTCACTAGCGTCACTAGTCCAATTTTTAGGAAAGTCATTTACATCACTGTTACAGTACATCCTCGTCTCCCGAATCAAATATTATTTCACCAATATCCTTAGCCAGGAAAAGGATATGAAAATTAGGGAACTCTCACACTGACAAGTTTTATCCATACGAGGACTGAAACTCCATTTTACCTTTATGAAACTTAGGAACTTAGAGTTTTCCACTCGTTCACGGAGAGACGAGAGGTAATGAACCAAGAGGGGCCAGAGGGATACATACCCATGCATTTTCGAGATTGGGAGAAGTTAGAGTACCCCGACATGGATGCCCTGAAGGCTAAGAAGTCAGGTATAGTTTGAAGACTGTCTTCGAGACCAGGTTTCAGGTGAAGGAGCGTACCAGGAGTGTTCTGGCGTGATTAGTACACTCTACCTGGAGTGTTCTGACGTGATTAAAGCACCCTACCTTGAGTGTTCTGACGTGATTAAAACTCTCTACCTGGAGTGTTCTGACGCAATTAAAACACTCTACCTGGAGTGATCTGGCGTGATTAAAACACTCTACCTGGAGTGATCTGGCGTGATTAAAACACTCTACCTTGGGTGTTCTGACGTGATTAAAACACTCTACCTGGATTTTCCTGACGTGATCAAATCACTCTACCTAAAGTGTTCTGATGTGAGCAAAACACTATCTGGAGTGTTCTGACATGATTAAGTTACATGGGCATGGTTAAGTATAAGAACTGTGTACAAGGAAACACCTGAAGTGTTAAGATATGGCTGTTGTTTAGACAAATATTGGACACATGCCTTTTCTGAACTGTAATGGAATGTAAATAGCCTAGACACGTTCTTTGTAGATATAAAATAGTTATGATGGAAGATCATATTCTAGACATGTGGTTGGACATGTGCCTTAAGCATATAGAGTTCCTGGAATGGAAAGATGGTAGCGTGGGCATGGGTTAGACACGCTCTTGAGGATATAGGAGTACCTGAAATGGAAGATGATAACTCGGAAATGGGTTATACACATACCTGGGGGAGAAAGAGTGCCTAGACTGGTCAGACTGGGTGCTGGACTGGCGGGAGACGGCCGCCCTGGACACTGAACCTTCTCTCTCACTGGATGTCTCTCGTCCCTCGCTGTGGAAGATAGACGGGGTATGTTAATTTCTTTTTTAGCGCACTGTCTTTCACTGTCTACATATACTATCTTGTGTACTGTCTCTAAATATCTCTACATTATAACGTTCTGAATTCTTTCACTATCTCTTTACTACGTACTATCTTTCACTGTTTTTGCATTATCTCTTTGTGTACTACTGCATTATCATGTTTCCTATCTCTCACTGCCTCTACGTTTTACTTCAACCGTGTGATGGACTAGGGAAGGTGCACATGACCTTGTACTCTGTGAGGGATAATACAATTAACAAGAACCTACTATTTAAGGTAGAATGAAGAAAAGAAATTGCTAAGTTGTATGACAAGAGATTTATATTGACCCTACCTTTAAGCACCTCTAAGTTGATGGAATGATATGAGAGGGAAGAGGGTTCGATAACTGGCTAGTACAAAGACTAAAGGTGGTTGACAATAAAGTTCGACTGTGTGGAACTTGTCTACAGTAGTGGCATTATAGAGAATGACACGTTATTGTAACTGGCACTGGGAAGAGAAGGCTCATAGACTAGATTTCATGATCACGCTGAGCAAAGAAAATTTTAATTAGGTATACCATATATATCTAGGGGTTTATAAAGAAGCCAATTAAAAGGAAACAATTCAAAATAAAAAATAAAAACAAGTGCAGGAGACTGGAGGAGGAGGAAAGAGAACGAAGAGCGAGGGAGATAAGTGAGGAGGCATACGAGGAGGATGGACGGAGAAAAAGAGAGAGAGGGATACAGAAGAAGAAAGATTAATAGAGGTAAAAGGGAATAAGAAAGAGGAATAATAAGGGAGAAAAGGAGCGAACTTTGTGAGCCAGTTTTTACCATCCCTTACAGTCTTCCTCATACACATTTGATCTCCCCCGCTCAAAGATCTGCCGCTATTGTCTTCCATCTGAATGCTAATTGCTTATTAGTGAGGCAGTGTCAACACGTGCTACCTTATTAGGCACACTATGACTCGAGGTGAAGGGGTGCTGGAACCCCCTGTTTTGCAACCAGTTGACTAAATGGAACCAGGGGAAGGAGAAAAGGTAAATTATACAACAGAACCCACTTCACTTGAGGAACTGAAAAAAAACAAAAACATTATGGGGTAACTGTTATGTGACACCGAATATATATTGGATTTAGAGGTAATTACTTTATGTGTTCAGAAGTAATTACCCTGCTTGTTCAGTAGGTAGGGCTATAATTTATATTACTGTAACAAGTCAAAACTCGTATACAAGATATAGTTAGAATATTTATAGTTGTAGGAATGAACATAAGAACATAAGAACGTAAGAATGGAGGAAACTGCAGCGGGCCTATTGGCCCATACTAGGCAGTCCCATTTACACCCAACCCCTATTGGTCATATATCCATCCAACCTATGTTTGAAGCTATCCAGCGTATTCGAGTTAATGATGATGTTTGGTAACTTGTTCCACTCGTCCACTACTCTATTTCAAAACCAATGTTAACATATTTCGCGCCTAAATCTGTCTAATTTAAAACCATTGTTACGAGTTCGCTCCTGGTTGGATAGTTTGAGTACCTTTGCAATGTCCCCTTTGTTTAGCCCTGACTTTCATTTATACACCTCTATCATATCGCCCCTCACTCTACGTCTCTCGAGGGAGTGCAAATTAAGATGCTATAACCTGTCGCTGTAGTCAAGGTTCCTAGTGCCAGGGATAGTCTTATCATTCTCCTCTTAATTCTTTCCAAGGATTCTATATCCATTCTGTAATACGGTGACCATAATGAACTGCGTAATCCAAGTGAGGTCTCACAAGCGCAAGATGTAGTTTTAGGATGACCTCGCTAGTCTTGTAACTAGTACTCCTTTGTATGAACCCAAGTACTTTATTAGCCTTGTTTTGAGCAAATACACTCCGAAATCTTTCTCCCAGTCGGATTTCTCAATAACGTCGTTGTTCATCTGGTATCTGGTTTCCCTGTCTACATCTCCTTTACTGAGTACTTTATATTTGTCCACATTGAATTTCATCTGCCAATTTTAAGACAATTTAAAAAATTTGTTTAGATCTTCCTGTAGTTTTGCAGAGTCCTCGTCAGATTTAATTATACGCCCTATTTTAGTGTCATCAGCAAATTTACGTGTTGCTGTCTACGCCGATATCTATGTCATTTATGTATAAAATAAATAAAAATGGTCTAAGTACTGAGCTTTGGGGACATTGCTCCAATCGGATTTGGGCCGTATTCCTAGTCATTACAGAGCACGATGCCAATTGATTGTGTTCGTGCTGGTATATCACTAGTCATCCCGATAAACGAGGTATCGGAAGGGAACAGTGTGCATACCCCTGAAATGTTGGAAACAACATCGGGTGCCAATCCCCACCCGATAGCTGCCTTAAGACGAATAATAATCATCATTATATTTTATGAAAGTTCATCCAGTACTTTATTACAGATGTCTACGTCGAATGATATTAATTATTTTGATAAAAACAATTAAAAGAAGTGTTAATACGGATAAATCAACTTTCACAATACTGTTATGAACTTAAAACATTATTGGAATGTTGACATCACAGCTCCGACTTCGATGAAGACTGCTAACTGTGCTGTGAGTCTCATCTTCAATTAACACTTACTTCTGTTATAATTTAAGGTATGTTTCTTATCTTTATTCATTCATGCAATATTTTTGTCGTCGTAGTAATAAAATTTCAACCATCTTAGCCACGAAATTCACTTATTTTTTCCGGAATGAGGCAAGCCAAGTGAGCTCACTATCTTGAGTTAGCAAGGAAAATATCATAGTTTTTGCCCCAGTAATATGGTTTATTAAGGTTAATATTTATTTTCAACAAGATATAAGCTATGGTTTACGATGTACACTGTCTTGTGTGTGTCAGGCAGAAATATGCTGACATAAGTAAGCAGATTTCATTTTCAATATTCTTTAACTGAAATATTTACTGTCAATAATAAAGTAAAGAAAAAGTACAGCTTACTATCAATACAAATAATTTGCTCTAAAATTCTGCAATGCTAGGCTACATCACAGTTTTAATGATACACGCAACACTGATGTCTTTAGTTAAAAAAAATCAATTTACTTTTAAGTTTTACAAACGATATTTTCATTCATCTAAGTATAACTACATTTTTTAGCTATATTCTAAACAATATCAGAAAAGCACACAGCACAGTAAACAGTAAGGGAGTGACAATTAACCAAACTTGCTTGTCACAAAAATAACACATGGGATGAACATTTGTCAACTTGACGCAGTTTGGCTCTTAAGAAGTTTCTATGTACAATAACTTGAAGTGTGTACAATGCAAGGCAGGGGCCCCCACTGCACTGGCATGAGAGATTAGTTTAACTTTGCCATCTGTATGATGGTATTCCATCAGTAACACTTACAGATTTCTATAAAAACATTGGTCAATTGAAAAAATTGTGGATCAGTCATATTTAATATTTTGTTAGGTTAAGTTAGGTTATGTTAAGTTAGGTTATGTTTAGTTAGGTTATGTTAAGTTAGGTTAAGTTAGGTTAAAATTGGGTAAGGTTAAGTTAGGTTAAAGTTAGGTTAGGTAAGGTTTTTTTTTAAGTTAAAGTTAGGTTAGATCCATGTTTTGTGCCAGTTATTTACTGGTAATGTGGGGCAATTTTCAAGGGGGCATTTGTCGGGGAGCATTGTCAAGGGGGCAGTTGTCCTAGAAACAAATTTTAATACAAAATTTCAATTAAGAAAAAATATATAAAATGATAATGTTATGATTTTACAGCATGTAGACCTATAGACAACACCTTGATGACATCGAAGAAATAAGGATGTTAAGTCAGGTTGATGATATGAGGAAGCGACGATTTAATGTAAGACGAGATCCTTTTCAGTATTATAATGAAAAGGAATTTATTCAGTGCTACAGAGCATCTAAGGACAGCACCAGAGAGCTGCTTACAAAAATCAGACATCATCTCCCGCATATTCACAACGTGAAGACTTTGTGAAAGTCTGCAGGCCGGTGAATATCGAGGCTTTATCCTTGGTGATAGTGGATATGCGTTGCGTCCATACTTACTCACTCCAATCCATAATCCAGCTAATGAAAAGCAGAGGAAATATAACAGATCTCATATTAAAACAAGAACTACAATTGAAAGGACATTTGGAGTGTGGAAGAGGAGATTTGCTGTCTTGCAACATTTAAGAGCAAAGCTGTTTACTATACTGTAATTGCATGTGCAGTTCTCCATAATATTGCTTTGATTTCTGGACTTCCACTGGACATGGAAGACATGCATTTCGAAGACCCTGAAGAAATGGTCAGGTATGGAAATCATGAAGGTCAAGTTTGGATGGAGTATTAAGTAGAGCATTTTTTTTAGTTAATACAGTACAGTAAGGTTTATTTCATTACTTTGTTAATTGTTACGACCCTTGGGCCTCTTAAGGGTGTAACAATATCACAAATTCACAAATTACACTTTGTACTATAGGTCCAGGAATAGATCCCACCAAATTATCACCTCATTACTATGGGGTATATTGAAATACATGCAGTAGTTTTAATAACAATATATTAACAAATAATCAATAAAATAAATATATCAGTATGTACAAAAATAAACAAATACAAGTTAAATCTGATCAAATAAATGACTCAACCGAGTGACAAAATAATGAACACAAAAGTAAAGACTTATTTAGTCTAGAAACTACGATGAACAACGTGGTCTATCCACCACACGAAACCTCATAAATAAGTAAGTTATTTTCCGTGGAACTCCAAAATATGATTAACAATAATCTTTCACAAATAATACTTTACTTGGTGTTATAAAAGTCGTGCAAGGTTAACACGTTATACCACTAGAAACATACTGTACAATAAGAAAGGAGATACTCTGTACTTAACTAAACACTGCCGGGCCCATACTAAAGTAAACAAAGCGAGCGGACGCGGCAGAAATGACGTCACAAACAAAAGACGTTCACGTTGCGAATCCACAACCAACGATGGAACGCTCACTGGTAACATCTCCCCCCTTAATTTAAAAGTTTAAGAAGCTCTGAATAAACTTTTACTCAACACGAGATAGAGTGTCGGCAAAAATATTATCACAGCCCTTTATGTGTTTGATTTCTATATTATAGGGTTGAAGAGCTAATGACCACCGTAACAGTCTTTGATTCTTATTTCTCATATTATGAACAAACTGAAGTGTTTTATGATCTGTATAAACTATCACTGGGTAAGGTGATCCACTTACATATGTAATGATTGATTGTCAGACCAAACCTTACAGCCCAGAATTATGCCGTATATAGCAGCAAGTACATTACAGACATCGTGGTACCACCACATTCCGGGTTGACACACCTCAGGTCGACCCATGTGACTTGACCTCGCCCGCTAATGACGTGGGTCAGGTGACCTACAGCCGCACCTAGCCAAGACACCTGGCCGGGACCACACCTGCAGCAGCTATCCAGATCAAACCAGTTTAGTGCTAATTGGTTAGAGGTCAGAAGCCGGCTGTGCCGACCCCATATAAAGGCCCTGCAGTCCCGTCCACGGGCATTACCATTACGATTGTAGTACCATTATCATCCTGGTTGCTGTCATATCTCTCCCGTTCGGGTCGTCACTCGGTTTACTAAGCAGAGTCACGCACGTCCCCTCCCCAGGTCGGGAGGGAGACCTCCCGACCAGACCACGGCATCGCCAGCTAAGCAGATTCTCCCATAGGAGGCAGCCCAGCCAGCACTCATTGGGCCTACGTCAGGGTACTGTACACGTGAGTCTTGTCAGAACGTCCTAGGGTGAGTTACCTACTGTGGGAAGTGTATTCATTCAGGTGTGTCCGAAAGTCAGTGTCAAGTAACGTAAAGCATGATGTGTTAGTGCCCCGATATAATAGTGATATTAATGTGTTCATGTCCTTGAGTGAAGTAATAAATAGTTGTATCAAAGAGGTGTTTAACAAGTTGTCCCTTTAAGAAGTGATGTATGTGTATTGACATACGAGATAGGATAAGCGTAGTGACGCTGAGTAAATAACATCCAGGCCACGCTACCAAGTTTCCTATCTTTACATTCCTACTCTCTATACTTCCTACTATATATATGTAAATCTCTTCTCTGTTTATTTTGTCTCATTATACATACACCTCAAACTTTTCCAGAGCTAACAAAAGGGCCAATGCTTCTTTTTCTATTGTGGCATATCCACGTTGATGCTTTTTCAGTTTGGCCGAGAAATAACAGTTCGGGTGCAATATTCCATCTTTTCCTTTTTGCATTAACACAGCACCAACTCCTGTGTCACACGCATCCGATTGTATCATAAATTGTTTTTTAAAATCTGGGAGTTGTAGTACAGGTGCGTTGCCAACAACCTACGAACCATTTCGAATGCTGTCTGGCATTCATCAGTCTACACAAACTTTCTTTTTGGACTGACCAAATCTGTCATGGGAGTGACCACCATGCCAAAATTTTGACAAAACCTCCTGTAGAATCCAACCATCCCAAGAAATCTTCTGAGAGCCTTTCGATTGTGAGGTGCGGGTAGACTGAGAATATCGACAACCTTGGCATCAATTGCAGCAATTTTCCTTTGTCCAATGACATGACCAAGGAAGATTAAGGTGGCATGTCCGAATTCACTCTTGGGTAGGTTTACGGTGAAGTTGAACTCTGCTAGACGATTGAAGAGTTCACGGAGTCGGCCAATGTGTTGTACCCATGTGTCACCGATGACGACCAGATCATCTAGATAGGCGTACACTCCAGGCAGGCCTGACGTCACTATATGCATTGCTCGCTGAAATGTTGCTGGTGCTCCTTTGAGGCCGAAGGGCATAACTTTGTATTGTCACAGCCCCTCCGCAGTAACAAAAGCTGAAATCTGCTTTGCTTTTTCCGAGAGTTTGATTTGGTAGTAGCCTTTGAGAAGATCCAGCTTGGTGACAAATGATGCTTGACCCACACTATCGATGATATCGTCGATGCGCGGCAATGGATATGCATCAGCACGTGTCACCAGGTTGACCTTCCTGTAGTCAGTACACATGCGGACACTTTCGTCGGGTTTAGGCACCAGCACACAGGGTGACGCCCGTGCACTACTGCTCCTCTCCACTAGGTCAAGTTCCAATAGATACTCCACCTCCTGCTTCAGCTTCTCCCGCTTATCAGGGCTCATTCGGTAAGGTGCTTGCTTGATGGGAGATGTGCCAGGCAGCAGTACCAGGTCGTGCTCCAGCAGAGAACACTGGCGTGGCACATCGTCGAAGAGTGGTTTGAACTCCTGCAGCAGTTGCACCACATCCTGAGATTGCTGTTGTGAAAGATGGGATACTTTAGAGGTAGGGTCACACAATATACTGGAATTACAGAATTTTATGGGGACATCCACTTAGAAATCAGTGTCTGGGATCACCTCCTCTCCTGTTACCGAACAAACCACTTCACTCCTACTAAAATACGGTTTCAACCTGTTGATATGAATCAACCTCTCCAATTTTCTCTTGTCTGGAGTCGCTATGACATAGTTGGTCATTTAATTTCTTAACTATAGTGAATGGACCCTCATATTTAGCTTGAAGGGGATTTCTATACAGGGGTATAAGTGCTAAAACCCTATCTCCAGGCTTAAATTCTCTAGCTTGACAATGCTCATCATATTGCTTTTTCCTTTTCTCCTGTACTTCTGACAGATTTTCACGAGCAATCTCACCTACTCTCTTCAGTTTCTCTTTAAACTTCTCTACATACACTGACAAAGGGACTTTTATCTGATTACTTATCCAACTTTCCTTCAACACAGTCGTAGGACCTCTTACAGCATGACCAAAAATCATTTCCAAGGGACTGAATCCTACGGAGTCTTGGGGACTCTCTCTTATGGCAAACAACATAAGTGGTACTCCTTCATCCCAATCCTTATCAGACTCCATACAGTATTTCATAAGCATTGATTTAAAAGTCTGGTGGAACCTCTCTAGGGCACCTTGGGTTTGAGGGTGGTACGCAGAAGCTAAGTATTGTTTAATACCCAATAGGGTGTGTCATACGGAGGCGAATTTTTTTTTTTTGAGTTTGAAAAATCGGCCCATGGTATTAATGATGTAGTTCTATGTGCAGAATCATGTGATATCTTCAGATTTGAAAAGTTTTTATGTTTTGCTAGGTAAATTTTAACTTGAAATCTTATGAAAATTCAGTATTCCCACCCTTTTACCAACACCACTAAATAGCTTATTTAAAGTAAAGTAAATGTATCAGGTTAATTTATTAGGATGAAAATGATCCAGAATAGTGAAACGAATGAACTTGACACATTTATTAAATTTAATATTCCTTTAGAAAACAAAATCATCAAATACAAAAACCGGTTTTACTACTACGACCCGGTGTTGCTGCACACCATAGAGAACATGTCTTTCTTGCTTCTGTTTCTACTCATCACCTCCCTGCTGACCACCTGAGCTCGGATGTAGCCTTCCCTCCTCTCCTGGCTGTACACGTGACTGCTGGCCTCGCTCACTTGCTGTACACAACGCTCTATACTCTGGGTGTGCGAGGGCCAGGCAGGGACATGCATGGGGTTGTCCAGGAAAGCTCTGACTTGAACATTGGTGAGGCTGCAGGTAAGAGGGGGCTCACTGCCAGCCTGGATGTTATCCAGATCTATGAGATCAGTGAGGGTCTTGGCACCTAGATTGACTTCAGGAGTCTTCCTGACCCTGAAGGAATCGTCACCAACTGATTCGTCATGCCCAGATCCTCTCATAAGTCTCATATCCAAGATCTTTTTGACTGCCACTCTTCTCTCCTCCTCATCCTTACTGCAGAGCATTGTCTGCAAAACTGCCTCGGGATGAGCATACCAGGAAGATCTCCTCACAGTCTGCTCCACAATCTGAACAACCTTCCTTGGCTGACTCCTCAGGAGCTCAAGCTAGAAGAGAACATGCCTCGGACCTTCGGAGAACGATGACTTGACCTTGGTGTTGAACCAATTTGGCAAGTAGACACTCACGATGAATTGGACAATAAGTCTCAGGTTGTGAAGCTGGTTCCCTTTCAGTTTATGATGAGCGACCCAAATTCTGCAGAACCTGAGAGCCGTTGTGAGCCACCTAGAATGTGAGACTGGACCTATCTGCAGGTAAGCAAGTCTATCAGGCATGACCCCAGTTTTGATGGCACTGCAAATCATGTAACCATAGTACTGGTCAGTACTCAGGTCGTCAATGACAGTATGTGCAAGCTCAACGAGTGGAGGGCCAACTGTGATTTCTTCAAAGCTCGGATTTATTTCTAACTCAGTGGCAGAGTCCAGCATCTTGCCAAGAGGACCAGACCATCTTTTTGTTTGAAAGAGTCTTGCCATCCAGCTCCTGGATCAGATGTCTGAGTGGCAACTCGTTGGTGTGGAGGTCACAAACAATCCAGACCAGCTTCCTCCCAATCTTCCGCTCTATCCACTGTATGACCCCCCCTTGCCACCCTGTGTTCGTGTTGGTGCTGTCCCCTCCAATGGCCTGCAGGGTCTGGTCTACGTTCCTTTCTCTGAGCCAATTCACAATGTTATCTGCCACAATCTCAGCTGGTTTCCTGATGTCATCTTTCTCTGGAGTGAAATGCCACAAATACTTCCCTCCTGGTTCACTGCAGCAGGAGTAGTGTTCCTCCTTCACCATGGCAGGGAAAAACTTGTCAGAATCTCCAACTTTCATGAACACTTTAGTGTCATCCCTTCTCCCATCAAAGAACAAACAACTGATTCCATTTTCTCTTATCCCCTTATCAAACTCCTCTTCTAGGTTACTGACAAGTTTCTCCTGAGCTCTCCTTACTTTGTTATGATCTATCACCAGGTGAACATCATCAGGTGTTATCAAACCACCGTCAATCCAGGCAGCTGTTGCTATCTCTGCAGTTTCTCTGAGACCAGTGTGGTGTCGCATGCTGGCCAGAGCTATGCTCGGGATATCTTTCCTATTTCGAATCTTATGCCTGGAAGGTTTGGGATCATTATTTTCTGGGTGAGGGACAAAGTCACCATTCTCCTGGTCAGCACTCGGATCAGCCATGGGGAAGTCATTAAACTCTGAATCAGCTTGACTCCAATCATCGGCCTTTTTTACCTCACCCTGGGCCTTCTCAAGTCTCTTTTCCTCGGCAACTCTTCTCCTCTTCTGTCTCTCTGTGGCAGCCTCCTGTCTCTTGGACTCCGGAATATCTTGGCTAGAAATCATGAGAGCCCCTATACTGCCAATCTTCTCTCTCTGTGCTTTGACAAATGCCAGTTCGATCACAGGAATCTTCAGTTCACGCTTGCAAATACAGGAGATGTGGGCCTCGGATTTGCAGTCACGATCGCATCCAAACTCAGGACAGAGAACAATTGGGCACTTGCAAGTAATTTTGTCAAAGAACTGGTCCAGTTACTTGGCAAAGCTGTCCTTAACTGCAAGTTTTCCTCTCCCGAGAGAGATATCTCTTGCCTTTTCCCAACTGGCTAGCAGTCTCTCACTAATCTTCTTCTGACTTGTTATGACTGGAGGCTTGAACTGAGCGTTAGCCAGAGTGTACTGTGCCAAGACAACTTTGGTCATATCACTGGCAATGTCTTTGTTTGTGTAAGTTCTTTGGTTCTTTTCACTGATTTGCCTGATTAAAACACCGTATCTCAAAGCATCTCTCAATGTAGGCAACTCCAACTTCAGGAGCTCTCTCCCAGACCCAAGATAGTGACTGCGATGGCTGGATTTTTGGTTCCTCGTCCTGACACAAGCAGCCATCTCAAATATTATCAACTTATAAATGCATCAGACTCTGAAACAGAAAAAAATATTGTTAGTTGGGTTGTTAAAGAATGAAGTCAGAAAGCAATGTTCACTATTTAATTGTAATGCACTAATGCAGCTAAACGTTAGATTTTCGATAAATTTCACGCTAAAATTTACCTAGCAAAAGGTTGCAAAATATTGAAACTGAAATTATTTTCTGTTTATATACACTAAAATCTACCAAAAAAGTGATGGGCCATTAGTTTTAGCTGATCTTCCCTCCTATGACACACCCTATTACCCAATTCATTCATCACCTGCTGGAAAAGGAAAGAAGTGAAGTTAGTACCCTGATCCGACTGTACAATTCTAGGAATGCCATATTTAGTGAAGAAGTTAGTCAGAGCCTTTACCACACTCTTTGCTTTGATGTTTCGCAATGGTATAGCCTCTGGGTACCTGGTGGTAGTACACATGATTGTTAACAAATATTGGTGGCCACATCGAGTTTTTGGGAGAGGACCTACACAATCAATTATAACCCTGCTAAATGGCTCATCTACCACAGGAATGGGTTTTAGGGGAGCAGGTTTTATGACCTGATTCGGTTTACCAGCCATCTGACATTCATGGCAAGTTCTACAGTATCTGGCAACATCACCTTTCATTCCAGGCTAGTAAAAATGCGACAACATTTTTTTGTATGTTTTCCTAACTCCTAAATGTCCTCCCAAAAAGTCGTGTGCTAATTTCAAGATTTCTCCCCTGTGACAACTGGGAATCACAACCTGATGCACAACATTCCACTCATCAGCAGGATCAGATACAGATCTGAACTTCCTCATAAGTAACCCTGAATCCATGTAGTAACAAACAGGCAAGCGAACGGCTTCTTCAATATCCACAGCCTTCCTACAAAGTTCAGCTAATTCGGAGTCACTCTGCTGATCATCTATTAGTTTTTCCCTAGTGACAGGTACTTTCTGAATGGTAATATTGTCACCAGAAGAGAGATCAGCTTCAGATTTTGGGGCATGAATGTTAACTGAATCTTAAGCTTCACTCACATTTCTCCCACCTGTCACTATCAAATGAATCATCCTGACTGTCAAACAGATTCTCAATACCTAAATCATTTTCATCATTGCCAGGTGCACTGCTATCAGCAATACAGAGCTTAGGGTCAACTGAAGGAACGGTCTGTACCTTATTCCGAAGAGTCTGGCTCCTTGTAACTGCACATAATGGAAATAAATCAGGGTATTTTTCTTCAATTAAACCAGTATTATTCTCCACTGTAGGAGTCGAAGATACCACAGGATCTGGCACCACGCTGGCTCCTGCAATATCATTACCAAGCAAAAAAGTAGCCCCTGTCACAGGAAGAGAATCTTGAACACCAATAGTCACCCAACCAGTCACAAGTGGAGTTCTTAAAAACACCCTACACAAAGGAACAGTGATCACTCCACCGACACCCTTAAGCACCAAATGCTCTCCAGTATAGGAATCTTCCACGCAGGGAACAGATCCTTTTAACAGAATACCGTGAGAAGCACCACTGTCACGCAAAATCTTCGCAGGGTACTGATCACCTGATTCCTCAACTGCAACTGTACCATCAAACATGAAAGGTTCAAAAGAATCCTCCTTTGGGCGATTTCTCACTAAAGTTTTGTCAAACTTCTCCAGAGGTTCGAATGAGAGCAGTGGCTCTTCCTTCTTTGCTTCCAATTTTAGGCAATTCGCAATCACATGACGTGGTTTCTTACAGTAAAAACAGACAAATGCTTTAGTCTTGGCATAGGTCTTGGAAAGCTCACCTGAGTTTCCACGAAAATTTACTTTACTAGAAGAAGCAGTACTACTATCCTGCCTACCACCCTTTTCCTTGGCTACAAAACCCTTTCCACCTGAATGATTTTGAGATTTAACAGGATGCATTTTGTGAGTAAGGGCATAGCTATCAGCTAATGCAGCAGCTTTATGAACATTACTAATATCTCTCTCTCCTAAGTACAATTGTATATCTCTTGGAGTGGCTCTTTTGAACTGTTCTAAAATCATCAACTCAAGAAGTTCCTCAAAAGTTTCTAACTTGCTAGACTTTATTCACCTTCCACACATTTTACTCAATGAATAAACAAATTCTATATACGACTGTGCATCAGTCTTTCTCATAGTCGTAAATTTCACTCTATATGTTTCAGGAATGAGTTCATATGCCTTAAGAATTTCTTCTTTCACTAACTTATAACTACGACAAACTTCACCTAACAAAGACAGAAATGCTGAACGAGCTGACCCAGTGAACACACTTTGAATCATAGCAATCCACGACTCTTCAGGCCACTGAAAAGACTTTGCAATCTTCTCAAACTGCATGAAAAACTCTTCTGGATCCTCCTCGTCAAAAGAAGGCATAAGTCTCAAATGTTTTGTCACATCAAACAATTTTGTCTCAGATTCTAAAGACAATGCCTGTAAGTCTTGTCTTCTACTGCTAATCTGTGCTAATGCTAATTCATGCTGCCTTTCACGCTCTCTTTCCCTTTCTTCTCTTTCCTTCAAAGTCAACTCATATTCCATTTCTAACTTTCTGATCTCTACAGCTTCCCTGGGGTCAAATGAACGCAAAGTCAGTACCACCTTCGGTAGCACCTCTTCATTTACAAGTTCAGTTAGAACTGCACTTTGAATTTCAGACTTTCTTTGACTACGTCGATACTCAATTTCATATGTATCAGCAAGTTTCATCCAATCATCCTTTCTTAACACACAGTCTTTCAACATTTCTACAGATGGATTTTCAACAAACTCCTCCACATCAAACGTAGCCATGATTAAACAATAAAGATTCCCGATATTTAAATATTCCCAATAGATAACACTGCCCTGCATAGTTTTTGAGGTTTGTGTATTATTAAGCTTTTCTGGGTGTATTTTGCATGCTGATCTCAAAAATGTTATCCATTTTGCTCAATCAGGTCAGAATTTTGTGCTATAGCATTTTGAGCGGAGATTCAGGTAAAATATTGGCATTTTTCGCTCAAAATGGGGTCCTCATATTCGTTCATTAAAAAAAATCATCCGAGACATTGGCAAGCCTCACAGAAAAGATTTCGGTCAGTTTTAATTCCCTTACGATGCATTTAAATACACCCATGTGCTCGCCGGCCATTTAAATGTCCGCCGTGACGCAAAGGAAAAGAGTATATGTCCGTGTTTTTTTACATATATTTTTTCACAATTAAATTTCTTTTTCATCTGGTGGTACATGGCATGTACTAGCAACCACCCCGATGTGCCTCTAAAGTCTAGACCCTCAGTCAGTGTCTCTCGAGACTTCCGGTGGGGCATTCAGTGCAGATGGATGAGAACTACAACAACATGGAGTATCTGTTAACTGCTCTGAAGTATAAAGACCACAATTGGAAGATCTGTGGAGACTTGAAGGTAATTTAATACACCAAAAACAGTTGCTTTCAAAAATTGATATTTTGTTGACAGTTTTTCTAATAGGTAATTATGTCTGCCGACATACTGTCATATTATGAAGTGTTAATATTTTTTAATAATAAAACTATTCAGCTAAACATATTTTTCATCTGTTTTTTCCACAGGTTGTGTCCATGGTGCTGGGCCTACAAGGTGGTTACACCAAGTTTCCATGTTTCCTCTGTCTGTGGGATAGTCGAGCAGACAAGCAGCACTACATGCAACGTGACTGGCCTGCAAGAAGTGGACTTACTCCAGGTTCTCACAATGTTGTGCCCTTGCTCTGGTGAATCTGCAGAACATTCTTCTTCCGCCACTGCACATCAAGCTCGGTCTGTTCAAAAACTTTGTAAAGGCACTGGACAAAAAAAGCCAGGCTTTCAATTTTCTGAAAGAAAAATTTCCAAAAGTCAGTGAGGCAAAGCTGAATGCAGGAATTTTTGATGGCCCTCAGATCAGAGAGCTTTTCAAAGATCCCAAGTTTGATTGCAGCATGGATGTAAATGAGAAGAAAGCCTGGCATGCCTTTAAGTCTATTGTCTCCAATTTTCTTGGCAACTACAGAAGTCCAGAGTATGGACGAGTTGTTGAGGACCTACGTCTGAGCTACAAAGTTCTTGGTGCACGCATGTCCATCAAGATGCACTTCCTCAGCTCCCACTTGGACTACTTTCCAGAGAACTGTGGTGATGTGAGTGAGGAACAAGGAGAACGCTTCCATCAAGATATCCGTGTAATGGAGAAGCGGTACCAGGGTCGCTGGGATATCAACATGCTCGCCGACTACTGTTGGTGTCTGAAACGGGACGCCCCAGACACCAACCACCAAAGAAATTCTCTGCGACAGCCATTTATGCATGTCTAACTGTAAAGGCATCTATGTAGTTGACGTATTTTGGTCCTATGTGTTGTGGTTACATTTCTTATGATAAATTTTGCATAAAAATTTTGACATAATATTTAAGAATTTCGATTTTTTCCTAATTCCCATAGCATAAAAATCTGACCGGATTGGGCAAAATGTATGGCATTTTTGGAATCAGCACGCAAAATACATAAAGAATCAGCTAAGAAACCCCGCACCTCATGAATTTTTTTTCAAATGCAGCCCAGTGTAATGAGTGAAAAGGGATCAATCCTGGCAAGGTCGCCAATTTTGTTACGACCCTTGGGCCTCTTAAGGGTGTAACAATATCACAAATTCACAAATTACACTTTGTACTATAGGTCCAGGAATAGATCCCACCAAATTATCACCTCATTACTATGGGGTATATTGAAATACATGCAGTAGTTTTAATAACAATATATTAACAAATAATCAATAAAATAAATATATCAGTATGTACAAAAATAAACAAATACAAGTTAAATCTGATCAAATAAATGACTCAACCGAGTGACAAAATAATGAACACAAAAGTAAAGACTTATTTAGTCCAGAAACTACGATGAACGTTGTCCCAGTTGGGCCTTTAAAGTCAGGGAGGGGAGAATTGATAAATGGCAGTGAAGAAATAAGCAAAGCATTGAACAGCTACTTCTTATCAGTTTTCACAGAAGAAATTTGCGATGACATTCCGGAGGTGGAACTGATATTTAAGGGAAAGGAAGAAGAGAAATTAAAGAATATCACTATCAGAAAAGAGGATGTTCTTAAGAAGATAAATAAACTAAAGAATACAAAATCCCCAGGGCCGGATGAAATTTTTCCTCGAGTCTTAAAAGAGTGTAGGGAACAGATTAGCGGACCCCTCGTAAACTTATTTACAAAATCATTAGACACTGGAGTTATGCCAGAGTTGTGGAAACAGGCAAATGTAGTACCCATATTCAAAAAGGGAGACAGAGCATCAGCGTCAAATTACCGGCCGATCAGTTTGACGTCAGTAGTGGGAAAATTTCTTGAATAAATTATAGCAGATAGCATCCGATCGCATCTAGAGAAAAGCAAATTAATCTACGACTCTCAACATGGGTTTACAAAGGGAAAATCTTGTCTAACAAATCTGCTAACGTTTTTTAGGAAAGTCTTCGAGGTAGTAGATAATGACGAAAATTACGATGTTATTTACTTAGACTTTAGCAAAGCATTTGACAGAGTACCGCATCAGAGGCTTCTGAGAAAAATTAAGTCTCATGGTATCGAGGGGAAAGTCTTAAATTGGATACAATCATGGCTCACCGATAGAACGCAGAGGGTCAGCGTAGATGGTGTTAAATGTGAGTGGGGCCGTGCAACCAGTGGGGTTCCCCAGGGGTCAGTACTAGGCCCACTCTTGTTCATAATCTACATAAACGATTTAGATACTGGGATCAGCAGTGACATAAGCAAGTTTGCGGATGACACCAAAATAGGGCGGCAAATTAATTCAGGGCAGGATGCAAATGCATTACAGGAGGATCTAAATAAACTGCAGGGGTGGTCTGAAAAATGGCAAATGAAATTCAACACCAGCAAGTACAGCGTACTTAATATTGGAAGAACAAATACTTATAATGTATACATCCTTAACAACATCAACCTAGAGAAGTCGACTTGTGAAAGAGAACTAGGGGTACTTGTAAGCCCGTACCTACGGCCTAGAAAACAGTGCGTTAATGTTCGAAATAAGGCAAACAGTGTATTGGGTTTTATATCTAGAAGTGTAAGTAACAAGAGTGCAGAGGTCTTATTACAACTATATCTTGCGCTAGTTAGGCCGCACCTCGATTATGCGATTCAGTTCTGGTGCCCCTATTATAGAATGGATATAAATTCACTGGAGTCGGTGCAGCGAAGAATGACAAAAATGATTCCGGGACTTAGAAACCTTCCATATCAGGATAGGTTAAAGAAACTTAACTTGCATTCCCTAGAAAGACGAAGAGTGCGGGGAGATATGATAGAAGTATTTAAGTGGGTGAAAGGAATCAATAAAGGGGATATAGATAAAGTTCTTATAATATCCGAGCAGGATAGGACTCGGAGCAACGGATTCAATTTGGATAAGTTTAGGTTTAGGAGGGAGATAGGAAGAAACTGGTTCACAAATAGGGTGGTGGACGAGTGGAACAAGCTTAGCAACTTTGTAGTAAGTGCGGGAACTCTGGAAAGTTGAAAAGGAGGCTAGATAGATTCATGGATGATAGAGAGTGGTAGTAACTCTCGACAGGAGCTGCCATGCACAGGCCAACCGGCCTATTGCAGACTCCTTATTTTCTTATGTTCTTATGTTCTTATGAACAACGTGGTCTATCCACCACACGAAACCTCATAAATAAGTAAGTTATTTTCCGTGGAACTCCAAAATATGATTAACAACAATCTTTCACAAATAATACTTTACTTGGTGTTGTAGTGGATTTTTCCCCCACAAACGCTGTTTGTCGCTGAGTAGCCGACCCCACCAATTCCCAAGTGTATGCCTCGTGGTCTAGGTCAACCAGCGCCGCCATACATCACGGAGCGGGGGTCAACTACTAATCCACGCCAATCCCTGCTATTTAAGACCTGACCTCGTGGTGATCTCTCTCTTTCTACCTACACCAACCAGCCAGCAACACCCCCTCTTCCTCCGCCGCTGCCTGGCGGCCCTTGCTCTTCCTCTGCCTGCCTGGCGGTCCTCTCTCCCGCCGGCGAGCATGGCGACCCACAAGCTGTCCTTCTCTGAGCGTCCTCACCAACCAGCTCTCTCTACATCACGCTTGTAACCATGCTGCCTTCCCAGCACCAAGCTGCATTGTACATCCAATACAACATGTATATAGAGAGCACATTGTGAGTTTCCTTTCTCCAACCCATCCTGAGTGAACACCAAACAATCTCATACCCCACAGTGTTATAAAAGTCGAGCAAGGTTTACACGTTATACCACTAGAAACATAATGTACAATAAGAAAGGAGATACTCTGTACTGCCGGGCCCATACTAAAGTAAACAAAGCGAACAGACGCGGCAGAAATGACGTCACAAACAAAAGACGTTCACGTTGCGAATCCACAACCAACGATGGAACGCTCATTCGTAACATAATCATTAAGAAGTAATGTGGCTTAGTTAGTTAGGTAACTACTGTACTATGTTCCATTCATTACTTTAAGTGATGAACGGTTCATGTCATTAAATTTTAATAAAACAGTGGTTCTATATTATTTCTTTTTAAAGCCATTTCATTCATTCATTAATATCACAGCTTATATTATAAATAATAAAAAATCATCTTAAATGCCATACTTTGGACAATATTTGCACAAAATAGAAATGCGGACTTATTTTCTCTAAATTAAATTATATATGAATGCCTAAAAATTAATAAACTAAAAATCTCCTTTACCCATTACTTTGCACATAACAACCTGTATTATAAATCTACCCAAAAAAAAAATGATCTTTAATCTTTGGCACAGTAAAAAGAATTGCAATTATTGAAAATCACAGCATACCTGTATATTAAAAAAAAAAAATCTTAGCTGCCATCCTTAAGACAGCTATTGTAACCAATGAAACTCTTTGGCAAAATAAAGAAATGTAGATTTATTTCCTTTAAATCAAATTATTTTCAGGTGTAAGACATAAGAAAATAAATTTGTAATCTAGATGCCACTTTATGAAATATCACAGTACCCCTGTATATAGTAAAATCATAAACATTGCATATGACTATGTTATTACTCAACCATCATTCATAAGTTTTAGCCATGGCATCATATGCAGCCGATGCTTTCCTTAAACATGTATCTAACAATTCAAAAGATTTATTAATTTTTTCAAGTGTCTTTAACTCTAATTACAGTTTCACTTTATTTTTCTTTGAGTGTATGTGCTGATATTATGGCCTTCACTTTCAGTTCTTCCTCATGCTCCCTTTTCATTCTGTACAATTTATATTTGTGGAACTCCCCTTGTCTTTTCTCACAATGACTGGTGAGGCTGGAACACAGGGTGAAATTAGAGGTCGAAAAACAGAATTAGATTGTGCAGACGACACAGTTGATGGCCCTGGGGTTGGAACAGGCAAAACAAGTGGATCATGGGAGTGAGAAGTTCAGGTACACTTGCAGAAGTCTTCCGCATGACACGAGCACTGGGTGGCGATTTCTTTGGAAGCTAATGCTAGTTTTTCTGGAGGACCACCACCCGCTCTCCTATATCTCTGGTTTTAGTTCTGAAAGAAACAGAAGAATATAAATGCTTTATACAGTACTAGGCTACAGTCATATCTGCATTAAAATTTATTATATGCGGGTAATGAGGGCTCGTGCTTCTGACAAGTTTTTGGAGGTGACCCTTCAGAAACTGAGCATAGACCTGTTTGAAGCTATCATGCCAGAATAATTTGGCTTGCCAAGTGTGTATTGCCAGGCAACTAATGGAAAGTACACCAAATCTGCAGAATAATATCTGTTTCATATAGTTATATGCTGTATAGCTTGGTTCTAGGATAATTGCCCCCCAATGCCAGTGAATAACTGGCACAAAACATGGAAATAACCTAACTTTAACTTAAAACAACCTATCCTTACCTAACATAACTTAGCTTAACCTAACCTATTTTTTAACTTAACCTAACCTATTTTTTAACTTAACCTAACTTATTTTAACCTAACCTATGTTAAACTTAACCTAACTTTATTTTAACCTAACCTAACTTTAACTAAATCTAAGTTAATCGAACCTAATTGTAACCTCACCTAACCTAACTTTAACTTAACCTAACCTCACCTTAACTGAACTTACCTAACTAAATATTAAATATGACTGATCCACAATATTGTTTTACACTTAACCATAATTTCTTATCAATGGTTTTTATTTACCGATTTGTAGTGTTAAAAAACTGTAGTAATTGTCATTTTTGGTATATAATTATTACTAGAAATAAAACAAGAAAATAAAGCATTAATTTTTAGTGTTTCATGTTTCGTTCAAGTTATTCACTGGCAATTAAAGATTTCAAACAAGAGGACCTAACCTGCCTACCAGTTCTTTCATTATGAATTCATATTTTTTTCAGATATCGTGCACAATTTTAACCTAGCACTCTGAGGAGTAAAAATAAATCAATAGCTACACTTTCACATATTAAACTATATGGTTAATCTTACTCAGGGAGGGAAAATGGGGAGATGAGATGGGAGCTTTCCTTCTGTCTACTTCGGTAGGGGGTAGAACTCCTCACATGACCAGTCACTTAAATACTGTAATCCTACTCAATTTAGTAACCTAATGGCAAAAAACCTTATTTTTAAATACTAAACTTAGAAATAAGCATATACTTACTCCTTGTTATGTTGGAGCTCCTCTTGAGCTGCTTGGCTGTGGGAGGCAGTAATTTCATCCTAGGCCTTTCTTTTGCTATCATTTATTGCGTTACAGTACTAGTACACCTGTGCTCGACGACTAGCCCTTGCTCGATAAGGCGCAAAAGTGCTATGTGTAGGGTTACTGACAGGGCTGCAGAACGTTCTCTCCTCTCCATGTTTGATAACAAACGCGCAAACATTGTTGCCAAGTACACAGATGAAAAAATTATCTGTAATTTGTTTAGAACAGATACTAAAGTTCAATTTGAAAAAAAAAAAGATATTTTACAATAATATTATTGTGCCGGTATAAAATAACAACTAAATATCTCTCTAAACCGTCTTTCTAATTATGTGAAATAATGCATATGGCACCCGCGCTTGGTAAACGTTTGTGCGGCCATACAAAACGAAGTGTAGTGTTAAAGGCTCATGCAAGCGACTAGAAATATGGCGCCCCGCGCTAAGCGTCGGGTGGTTGCATCCCGACACACGATGCACCGTGACGATGACTGATCGTCATTATCGTCGTAATGACTAGGAATATTAGTGCCGTTAATGCTCACTCGCTGTTTCCTGTCCAGTAACCACGCACTAATCCATTTTAGAACATCTCCTTTAATGCCATGAGCCTCCACTTTTCTTATTAGTCTTTTGTGGGGGACTCTTTCGAAGGGTTTGCTAAAGTTGAGATATACCACATCATAATTGTACCCCTCGTCCACTAATTCGAAAACAGATGAAAATAATGTTAATAGATTAGTTAGACATGAACGCTCGCTTGTGAAGCCATGTTGGGAATCATTGATCAACTTATGCTTCTCCAGGTGATTTCGAATAGCATTTGAAATGATTGCTTCCAGTAATTTGCCTACAATTGATGTTTGACTGATTGGACGGTAGTTAGAGGATAAGGATCTATCTCCCTTCTTGAAATTCGGTATTACATTCGCTATCCTTCAGGATTCTGGTACAACACCCGTTTTTAAGGACACGTAAACAACTTTGCTAAGGGCATACTAAGCTCTTCCTTACATTCCTTTAATACTCTAGGAAATATCCCATGGGACCTGGTGACTTATTAGCTGCCATGCATTGACAGGAGCTGCCATGCACAGTAGGGTGTGTCAATTTTGTCAACATGTTAAAAATCAAATTTGGTAGTCAAAATATTGTGCCTCTTTATGTCTAAACTTGAGATTAGCAAACAAAAATGAATTGAAATAACCCTCACCTACATCAATTATACCTTAAAGTTTCAAATATCAGTATTTCAACAAATTAATGAGACTTGATTAGAATTATTCACTTGATATTAACTAATCTCATGTAAGCATATGGATTATGGAGTATTTTATGGTTCTATAGCTTGTGTACAATATGCATGTCAGAACATGAACATGAACAGGCTCTCCGTGTGGGACAGTTTAATTGTTGTTTTGACTTGTACCAAGCGTGAGGATAAGGCGCCCGGCTCACTCTCCTTCTAGATATCATAGACGGTGGTTTGCTCTCATTGCACTTGCACCTACTCTACCAGACGAATTCTACATTTTAATTATTGTAAGTAGGGCATATTGATTGTCGCAGTTACTTATATCATTGTATAAAACATTATGTTCTAAGAAATTATTATGTTATTTCTGTTACAGCATTTTTGATAAACAAATTGATATTTTTTGAAACAACAATTGAATTATGAAACATTGAAATATTTTTCTATTTGTCAGATAGTGTGAAGATGTCAAAATTGAAGACAAGAAGTCAGTTGTCAACCCACTTGAGCCTGCTAGTTGGTAAAGGGAAGGAGCTTCCTGTATCAGAACTTCCAACAGTGAGAGACATGCTAAGATTAGGGTTACTCCTTCGAGAAAAAAATGCAAAGGACAGAAGGAACTATACAGATAAAGAACTCATAAATGACATGATAGTCCCTCTTCTGCATCAATGGACAAAAGCTAATGCACTATTCAAACCACCTGTGATTAATCAGTGTCGAACTATTGAGCTAAAACTAACGAAATTATGGCACAAAGCAGTTGAAACATCACTTGGTAAAGGAAACTTGGCCAGGAAAAATGAATTTCTGCGCACACTTGATACTCTGTTTGACATTTTGACCTGCAAGTGCTCCATACAATTATGTTCTGAATCCAACTGTTCTCACTCAGGTAAGAGAGAAAATAATTCCCACATTGATTGTGGTTGTCCTCGTGAAAAGAAGATCCCTGTTTTAGAGCTTGAATTTATAAAGGCACAGAGGACAAAGGCAGAAGGCCAAGGAAGTATGCAAATGGGTTCAATAGATTATTCAGAAACAAAGAAGCAGATTGCTAATGCCAAGAAGAGAGAACAAATCCGAGAGAGGGAACAAAAGAAGAAAATGAAGAGTGAAGAAGCCATCCAAAGAGAGGAAGAGCTGTGTCAAGATGTTTATCACTTCTTTGATAGTTCTTCTGATGAACAGGAAGCAACATCAGATGATAGTTCCAAAGAGCCATCTGAACCTTTACCAAAGAAAATGAAATACAACACAAGAAATATTTCAAACATTGCTTTAGCTAGTATTCGCCACCATGCTGGACTTCGTGAGGCTGCAGAAATTGCAACTGCCGCTTGGATAGATGCAGGCCTCATCAGCCGAGAGGATGTATCTTTGGTGATAGATCATAATAAAATTAGAAGAGCACAAGAAAAAATAATGAAGGAAATATCTGATCAGCATGAAAAAGATTTAAGCGAGGGAGGGCTCTCCTGTCTTTTGTTTGATGGAAGAATAGATGACACAAAAGTTTTGCTAGAAGTTGAGGGAGTGAACAGAAAGTTTCCAGGTCTCATCAAAGAAGAACACTACTCTGTCTGTTCTGAGCCTGGTGGTCGGTTTTTGTTTCACTTTGCTCCCGAAACTGAAGTAGAAGGGAAGAAACATGCAGAGGTCATTGCTGATCATATTTTATGTTGGGTTCAGGAGAGAGGACTTGGCAGTTCACTGCAGGCTGTTGGTGGAGATTCAACTGCAGTGAACACCGGATGGCAGGGGGGTGTAATGACGCATTTAGAGAAAAAACTAGGAAGAAGACTTGTTTGGATTGTATGTGATTTACATACAGGCGAGCTACCTCTTCGTCATCTCATCCAGGAACTTGATGTTCCTTCAAAGAGCAACAACAAGTGGTCAGGTCCCCTTGGCATCATGCTGGATGAAGCAACACAACTAGAAATAAATACAACCTTTCCAAAGGTCGAAGTTGGCCCTCCCCTTCCGGCGTTGTCTGAAGGAGTCATCAAAGATCTCAGCACAGATCAATCCTATGCTTATCGTATTGCCCAAGCAATAAGATCAGGAGAAGTGCCTCAGTCATTGGCTCTCTTGGAGATTGGACCTGTCAGTCACAGCCGTTGGTTAACTACAGCTCTTCGTTTCTGCAGGATTTGGATTTCCAAGCACGAATTGAAGGGCAAAGTGCTGAAGAATTTGAGGTTAATTGTTGAATTTATTATTGGAGTTTATCTTCCCCAGTGGTTTAGTGTGAAACTTAATCCTATGTGGGTGGATGGGCCCAATCACCTTTTGTTTCAATTGCAGCTAGTAAGAACACAGAGGAAGGTAGTGAGGGACATCGTGTTACCTGTGGCAAGAAGGTCCGCTTGGTATGCTCTATCAGAAGCAGTTTTGCAAGCAATGCTTTGCAGTCAATGTACCAATCTCCGAACCGAGGCTGTAGAAGTCATTCTAAAGATTAGAGGAACGCTAATAGATGACGACCAGTTGGGAGACTGTTAGTTTCATTCAAGAAAAGTTCCCCCAATAAACGTCAATGCCACCAAATTGTCAGAATTGGTTGACTTGAGTTTGGAAGTCTTAGAGCCACCATTGACAACAAGTCTAACTAGCCAAGAATTGAGAAACCTTAAAGAGACTCCAATGCAGGTGCCGAAGTGGCCTTCCCACACTCAAAGTGTGGAGAGATGTGTGAAAATGGTCACAGAAGCAGCGGGCCATGTTTACAGCCACGAGAGGCGAGAAGGTTGCATCAAAGCACAAATAGCAAGCAGACTACTGATGACAAGAAACCAAAGCAAAGAGAGTATGAAGGCATTGGTTACTTTCAAATAGACTACGGATAATAAAATATAATAATTTGAAACTTGAAACAGTAACATGTGTGCAAACGCTGGTTATGTTATAAATTCACAAATATGTACATTTAAAAATCCATTTGATGTAGGTAGGACTTGTTATAAAAAAAAAATTATGCCAGAATATTGTTTTGCATGCTTAAAGACTACAATAAATTGCTACCAAATTACTCGATTTTCAATTTAGCCAGTTCACCCCCTAAATTGACACACCCTAATGCACAGGCCAACCGGCCTATTGCAGACTCCTTATTTTCTTATGTTCTTATGTTCTTGTCTATTTGCTTACTAACATCGTTACTAGTTACTACTCTCTTGCTTAATTTATTTTCATCACTATCTCTGTATAGTGTTGGTGGTGAAAATTGTTGAAAAATATTTATTCAGATTAAAGCTCATTTCTCTGTCGTTATCAGTTAGCTTGCCGGTATCTGACTGTATTGGTGCAACTTTTTCTCGTGTCTTAGTTTGATACATTTGAAAGAATCCCTTGGGGTTTGATTTCGCCTCCCTTGACACCTTCAGTTCATTATTCCTCTTTGTTTTTCTTATCTCGGCCTTAACCCTACTGGCCAATACCTTATAATATTCTCGGAGTTAAACTTCACCACTATTTATTCTCCTACCTATAGCCTTCCTTTGTCCAATAATATTCTTAAAATAATTATTTATCCATTTAGGGTCATTGTTGTCTGATCTGAGTTTTCTGTATGGTATGTTCTGCCTTTGTGCATTAAGTAACTCATTATTTAAATTGTTGTGGAACTCGTCAACCTCAGATCTCATGATCAGGTCATCCTCAACCGTCAGGTCTCCAGTTAAGGTGATCTCGCCCTCTGTGGGTACATTGCATGAGATCACCTCATGTGAGGTCATGTAATTCACCACCAAGCATATACCACTTCTCTTAGCTGCCTCTTCAAACTATCAAGGTTTTCCCTTCTGAAATCTGGGACTTCAGTGGAATTTTCCTTGCGGCTGCCCTGTAATTCTAATTGGAATCTTATTTCTTTGTAATCGCTGTTAACAAGTTAGTTCCCTACCTCTACATTACTAATGAGGTTTTCTCTGTTTGACAAAACTAAATGAAGTATATTATTACCCGGGTGGGTTCTGTTATATGTTGGCTTAGGAAACAGTCATGGATTGTTTGAAGAAAAGCCTTTGATTCTGATTTACCCGTGAGGTTAATCCAATCTATTTGGCTAAAGTTAAAGTCGCCTATTATACAGACTTTGCTATGTATGGAAGCCCTGAACATTTCATCCCAAATAAGATGCTCATTAACCCCATCATGATTAGGAGGTCTATATATTACTCCTGTGATTAATTTTTCCCTACCATCGATTAATTCTATCCAAATTATTTCTGTATTCCGCTCAGTTTTTATTTCCTTATTTATTTCACACTTCAGATTATTCTTGACATAGATTGCTACTCCGCCTCCTTTCCTAATCTGCCTATCGGTATGGAATAATTTGTAACCTGCAATTTGGTATTCGACAGATAACTCATGTGAGTCTAGGTTTATCCATGTTTCAGTGAATGCTATTATATCGGTTTTTTAGGTACACTCGCACCAAAAAGTATCGGTGCAGGGTGTGATCAACGACTTCCGAAATGATAGGTATACACTGTGATATGTCGGGAAGGTTGGTAAGTGTATCCTCATAACCCCCCCCCCCCCCCACTTGGTGTTTCCATATGGCTGACAATCAGTGTGTTTGTTTCCTCTTTTCGGATTGTTGCTCTGTGTCGACTGAATGATGAGCGAGGGTTCGGTCTCGGTGAATGTGGGTATAAAACAGAGGCAACATGAAGCAGTAGAGATCTACACATGGCAGACGACATAGAAACCTCAGAGGGAACACGAGGAGCTATTATTGCCGTTCATAACGAAGGGTTCGGCGTCACAAATATTAGCCGGCGGGTTGGTGTCCACAGGAACACCGCTGCACGATGGATTTGGCGATTCCTCGAAACTGGTGCTACAGACCACAGGTCTCGGAGCGGCCGTCCACGTTGCACCACCCCTCAGGACGACCAGGTTGAGTGGTTTATTTGGTTGCATAAATTAATGTGGCACTATTCACAAGTATCACAAATAATTTTGTTAACAGGGAGCTCCTCATATTTCATACTGTCTAATTATCACTTCCCGACCTTATTTATAAATTTTTGTTTCACTTGACCATTCCATAGTAGCTGCTCAGCAGGATTACAGGGCTGCCAACATACGGCTGGAACAACTCGCCTTTCCCAATACCTATCGTCACTGGTCTCAAATTGTTCACACTACAGTATGCACAGATACTTTTTGTTGGGAGTGTACATACCAACGCCCTGATTTCATCTATTTTGTTTCTCATACTTCTACTGTTTGCGTAGTAGACATTTAGGTTAGTCGTGTTCTGAGTCCTCTCTTTGTCGCGATTAGGTTTTAACTCCTTACCTAATTTAGTTTTGTCATCATTCCTAGCACTATTTTCCTGTAGCCTTTCACTTTGTTTACCCGCTCCCACTGCAGTTTAAAGACTTCGACATCTTTTGAACTGCCCTCTCGAGAGAGCCACCCCATCCCTAGACAGATGCACCCCATCCCTAGCATAAAGGTCCCTTCTGCCGTAAAAGTTCTCCCAGTTGTCAATGAATGGGACTGATATTAATTTGAAATATCTGTCAAGACGGCCGTTGACACTAACTGCCCTTGACAACCATTCATTGCCAACTCTCCTTCTAGGCAGGACACCATATATGGTAAGGATCCCTCCCTTCGACCTAATACGTTCTATAATTATCTTAAACTTATCAAGAAGCTCCTCACTCCTACACGGGCCAACATCATTGCCTCATGCAATGAGGCAGATAATGGGTTTGTTCCCATTACCAGACAAGATATTGTCTATCCTGTCAACTATATCCCCCACCCCAGCTCATGGCAAACACACCCTCATCCTATTTTTATTTTTACCACAAAAAACTCTGTCCAGGTACCTTACCTGGGAATCGCCAACAATTAAGGTTTTCGTACCTTCCTTGTCAGCCTTGTCCCTGACTATGCAAAAGTCCAATTCGTCTATCAAAGGACTGGAAGAATTGGGACACTTAGCTGTCGTTCTCGTATCCTTGGTGTGTTTTTTCACCACCAGTTTGGTCGTCCCTCTCCAAACAACCTTCTATTTGCCCGAGTCTTCATCAGACACAGGCGCTCCTTGTTTCGTTTCTTCCTTCATCCTCGCTATCACTTCCTTTAATTTCAAGATTTCTTCCTTGTCCCTCTCTAACTCGGCCCTCAGAAGGGCACAGCCCTGTTCACATGTAGCACTAGCCTGTTGGTTATTTAGCTGTATATTATGTTCGTTGGGGGAATCTTCTAAACACCACTTATTAATTAACTGAATGGCATGGACACATTAATAGATAATATATCGAAGTTACTAGACACTGACTCTCGACAAAAAAATGAAATGGATACACTTCCCACCATAAGTAACTCACCCCTGGATCACTCTGACAAAGACTCAAGTGTGACCTGAAGGAGGCCCAGCAGGTGCTGTTGAAGAGAGTGCTGGACTATGTCTCCTGTTGGAGAGACTGCTAGCTGGAGATGCGGTGCTGGGGAGGGAAGTCTCCCTCTGGGGATGAGCTGTCGTCTCCTTCCCTATTACAAAGATGATCCGAATGTGAATGTTCTTGAAGGGAACTGCCGGGTCTATATATTCACGATCTACAGTCGGAAGGTGTTGTCTCCTAATTATCACTAAAATGGTTAGATCTGGTCAGCTGTGTTTGTCCAGGTGCGTGGACAAGTCACCGGTCGCTAATGCTTCCTAATTATTACCACCCGGGTGTGTCTTTGCTAGGTGTGGTTTCTTTAACACGGTCATAACGCGGGGACCAGCTCAGCCGGTGAATGCAGAGAGGCAGACGAGCATGGCAGGTGAGAGGGTTTGGTCCAAGTGCAGTACAGTTGGTCTGGACTCAGGATATATTTATGTGGAGATAAGTGGTTTATACTTTTGTACTGTTCAAGTGTATGGTACGGCTGAGGTTAGGGTTTAGATTAATTTAGGCTGTGGTTTTCTGTATTTCACCTGTTCTTTTACTTGTCTATTGTACTGTATATATGTTCTCTAATTTTATTATATTTAGAAATTATGCAGTGTATGATTCCTCCGTAATATGATACATATGTTTTGAGTTAATCCGAGGCTTATTAAGAACCTGGTGGATATAATATAAGAGTCATTATAATGTTTACACTGCTTGATGTTGTGACCACGAGTGTCAGGGGTTTGTTTATGCTTTCACGGTCAAGCCTCACATTCTATTTGATTCGTGACAAATTCTTGATAAAGAGAGTGATGGTATAACAGTAATCCTCTTTGAAACTTGTTGTAAAAGAGTACACTGTATACCAACCCAACTGTCCTCCTTCAGAGTGGTGAGTTGAGGGTTTGTACAAGAGGGGATTTGTTTCATAGTATTCAAAGGTGAGCTGTGGTCGAGAGCATACAACGCTCGCCTGCTGTTCTTGTCTACCGAAAAAAAAGACAGGCTTCATTTACAAAGGCAAATACTCAAGGGGGTTAAGTTAGTATAACCTCAGGGGTTAAGTCAGTGTACTTAAGGAGTTAAGTCAGTGTACTTAAGGAGCTAAGTCAGTATGCTCCAGGGGTTAAACACCAATCAGTGCTGGTACCGTATCCAGACGCTCCCAGATTCTCCAACGATTGCGTGCGTGTTGGGAATGACGACTGTCCTCTTTATGTTAACCGTCAACGGATATCTTGCTCACATAGGCCGGTTTGTGCGGTGAAGGTTACGGTAGTTGTACAAACCTTGGACTAAGGCTAATTAGGAACAGATGCTGCGTGCTATGCTTTTAGAGCATGCATCCCAGCATAAAGACTTGCTTTCTATCTTTACTAATGGCCCCAAGTCTGATGTTGGCGTCAGATATATAGTAGTCTTAACAACTTTTACCTGGAGTCATGTGTTACCTACTGCCGCGTCAATTTTTAACACCGAGTTGTCGGTGATTCTCTTGTCCTTGAAGGTAATTAGTCCCCCTGAGAACAGGGGTTTTACCATTTTATTAACTCAAGAAGCGCCCTTACCCTCGAGAGTCTTCTAACCCTCTCCACCCTTGAGACACTGGAGTAGAACCTCCTCAAAGACTAACGTTACAACTAAATGTTTATATTTTATCTTTACCGTTATATTATACTTTTCTTAAATAGGAAAGCCTTTATAAATGAATTTAGAGTCACTTGTTGCGACTCCAAATGTATTATAACAAACCAGTCAGTCACTCAGTATATGCTCCAAGGGCTAAGTCATACCCATTATTCTCGAGATTGTAAGTCAGGAATGTTAAAGGATTATCAGCATAATATGTTAAGACAGAATTCTCAAGGGATAAAGTAAGTATACTCACGAGCCATTAGTTAAATCTGTATAGTCAAAAGGTTAAGTCATAACTTCACTACCTGCATGCTGGCACAACTTTACTACCTGGATGGTGTCACAACTTTAATAATAATAATAATAATAATAATAATTAACGGTTTATTGAAAGAGCTTGGCAGCCAGAAGGCTGAAAATATACAGTTACATATTTGGGGAATGGGTTTCGAATTACAAATAATATACAAGCAACATAAGTGACACAAATAAGACATAATAACTAGATGGGGAAAAGCTCAAACTACAGTTCATTTCAACATAGTGACAGTGCAAGGAGTAGTGTTTACTGGGAGTGAATACACTGGTTTATTACAAGTTATTGATAATTTTTACAATGGTTGGGACTGGGCTGTTCTTATAGCGATCAGTTCGTGCACGTATGGGCTGGATGCGGTTGTGGTGTCGAACAGCAATTCTCGGACTAGGGATCTCAGGTGGTAGTAGGAGCCGGTGTCGAGGATGGTGTAGAAGCTTCTTACCAAATTTGCAGATGAGGTCGTGGTGATGGTCAGTGAGAGTCGAAAGGGTCAGTGTGTTGAGCGCTTCTTGATATGTGGAGTAGGAAGGGGAGAGAATAACCTTGCATGCCCTCTTTTGCACTTTTTCTAGGTGTTTACGTTGTGTGGCATTTAGGGAGGAAGACCAGGTACGGGAGGTATAGGTGAGCTTGGCAAGTTTGAAAGTTGAGTAAACACTGAGAGGCTTAGGCGCAGGAACTCCGAGGTACTTGACTTGGCGGAGGAGTTGGAGACGGAAACTGGAGGATTTGACAACTTCTCTGACGTGTGGTTTCCAATTTAGTTTGTTGTCTATGGTGACGCCGAGGAGCTTCGTGGAATCTACAACTTGTAGTGTGTTCGGACCTAGAGTAATGGAAGGAGGTGGGACAATGTCGGAGGAGAGGTTGATGTGCATAACCATGGTCTTGGTATGGTTGATGGTGACATGGTTGTTGGTGGCCCAGTTTTGGAGACTGTTCAATAAATCCTGAAGGGCGGTATAGTTGGGAGCAGAATTGTTGACGCTGATCCCAATGGTGGAGTCGTCGACATATTTCCAGTGTTACGAGTTGGGGATTTAGAATATAGTTATACGTCTACCCAGATCCCAACAGGTAACAACAAAAAAAAAAAACAAAGACAATCGGACTATAAAAGGGTAGACAAAGGATGCGAGTTTTTGTTGTATATAATAAAATACCATAAATTCCTTAACAAAATATTCAGCTTATAAACTACCCTTAACCAAACTTAACCTAAACATGAACAGTATATACATAGTAATAAAACATAGAACAATAGTGAAGCAATGTGGAGATGGGAGAGGCAATACAAGATTACAAATACTTAAGTGAGGAGCTGAGATGGCTGACGGGCAAGGCTGAGTATGGTAGAAGACGGTAGGTAGTCACTGTGCCGTAGGTTTCCAGGATAGGTGATCCTGTGGTCGCTTCCCAGAGTGAAGTGTCCTCTCCTCGAATTGGAGCTGACAAAGTAGACTGAGGCGGAAGTGACGCAACAACCAGGATATGGAGAAGGGAAACCCGGGAGTGGTAACTAAGACGAGCCATACTCGTGTTTCGTCCCTAGACGGCGCTGATCGTGGTGCTGGGTAGGTAGATGAAGACAATCGGTGGAGGGGTTCGTAACACCAGCGAGCAGGGGTTTCTCTTAGGGCATCATTGATGAGCATAAGGAAGCAGAGTGGTCCCATCTTGGTGCCTTGGGGGACGCCACAGGTGAGTGACTGAAAGGTGGAGACAGCCCCTCGGAAGCGTACAGCTTGGCGTCGGTCACCGAGGAAGTCTGTAAGCCATGGTATAAGACTTCTCCGAAGCCCGAGGTCAATAGCTTTGTTGACGATTATATTGTGGTCGACTAGGTCGAATGGTTTAGTGAAATCAATGAAGGCGACAGCTACAGACGTTTTTCGTTTCTCGAGATGCATGGTGTCACAACTTCACAGAAGAAAGAGGATGTGTGGATCAATTACTTACATTAAAGAAAAAGAATTAAAAGATTTTGGTTAAGAAAAAAAAATCTTTTGCAAAATATTCATGTGGGTAGAAATAGTATGAGAGACGACATATGCTGAAAGCACAGGGATAAGCAGACTAAATATTCAAGTCTCCTGCACACACATGTCTATACACTATTAACGTCTTCTGTGCACACACGCCTACACACTATTAATGTCTCCTGTGCACACACATGTCTACACACTTAATGTCTCCTGTGCACACACATGTCTACACACTATTAACGTCTCCTGTGCACACACATGTCTACGCAATATTAACGTCTCCTGTGCACACACATGTCTACACACTATTAACATCTCCTGTGCACACATATGTCTATACACTATTAATGTCTCCTGTGCACACATATCTACACACTATTAACGTCTCCTGTGCACGCACATATCTACACACTATTAACGTCTCCTGTGCACACACATATCTACACACTATTAACGTCTCCTGTGCACACATATGTCTACACACTATTAGCGTCTCCTGTACACACACAGGAGTTCAAACTAAAAGTCTCCTGTAGACACAAATGGCTACAAACTTAACGGCTCCTGTATGTACACATGTCTACACACGTAAATTATTCTGTACACATGTGTCTACATACGAACATTATTACTGTCTCTTGTACACACATGTCTGCACACAATTAGCGTTTCCTCTACACACATGTCTACACATTTAACATCTCATGTACATACATGTCTAGACACGAACACATTATTAACGTCTCTAGTACACCCATGTCTACACACTATTAACGTCTCTTGTACACCCATGTCTACACACTATTAACGTAATCTGTGCACACAAATGGACACCCATGTCTACACACTATGCAACTGTTTTTTTTTCAGCCTTCCGGCTGCCATGCTCTTTTAATAAACCGTCAATAATAATAATAATAATAATAATAATATTAATTATTATTATTATTATCGCTTATGCACACATGTCTGCACACTATTAACGTAATCTGTACACAAACCCACGTTTACACACTATAAACGTTTCCTATGCACACATGTCTACATACTATTAACGTTTCTTGTACACACTTGTCAACATACTTAACGTCTATTGTACACACACCCATGTCTACACACTATTAAGATCTCCTGTACATCCATGTCTACAAGCAATTAACATCTGTACAAAGGCATGTCTACAAACAATGAGCGTCTTCTGTACACACATGTCTACACATTATTAACGTTTCCTGTACACATATGTCTATGCACTGTTAACGTCTCCTGTACACACATGTCTATGCACTGTTAACGTCTCCTGTACACACATGTCTATGCACTGTTAACGTCTCCTGTACACACATGTCTGTGCACTGTTAACGTCTCCTGTACACACATGTCTGTGCACTGTTAACGTCTCCTGTACACACATGTCTATGCACTGTTAACGTCTCCTGTACACACATGTCTATGCACTGTTAACGTCTGCTGTACACATATGTCTACATATTATTCACGTTTCCTGTACACATATGTCAACACACTGTGAACGTCTCCTGTACACACGTCAACACACACGTAACGTTTCCTTTACACACACACGCATCTACACACTATTGTTACGAGTTGGGGACTTAGAATATAGTTATACGTCTACCCAGATCCCAACAGGTAACAACAAAAAAAAACAAAGACAATCGGACTATAAAAGGGTAGACAAAGGATGCGAGTTTTCGTTGTGTATAATAAAGTACCATAAATCCCTTAACAAAATATTCAGCTTATAAATTACCCTTAACCAAACTTAACCTAAACATTAACAGTATATACATATTAATAAAACATAAAACAATCGTGAAGCAAGGTGGAGGTGGGAGAGGCAATACAAAGAAGACTTGGAGGAAGTGACGCAACAACCAGGATATGGAGAAGGGAAACCCTGGAGTGGTAACTAAGACGAGTCATACTCGTGTTTCGTCCCTAGATGGCGTTGCTCGTGGTGCTGGGTAGGTAGATCATGACAATTGGTGGAGGGGTTCGTAACACTATGAACGTCTCTTGTTTATACATGCCTTCACACAATAAATGACTGCTGTAGACACACAAATGTCTACACACTTTAGTCTCCTGTATACACTTGTCTATATACTATTAACGTATCATGTACACACACATGCTAAACACGACTAACGTCTATAACAGCTTTTGGAGCTGTTATATTTGTAACAGTAACAGGAGACAGATTATCTCAAACGTTACCACCTTTGTAACAGCTATGTGGAGGAATAACAGCCTTGAAGCTGTGCCTGTATGTCAGGCGAGAGTCCCACTACTGAACACCTTATATAACAGCTTTGGGAGCTGTTATATAACAACCTTGGAGCTGTTTAGATTGTTGGGTTAAGTTGTCAAAACCCAAATGGTCCTTTCTCCATTTAATTATAAAAATAATGTTCGTACCCTTCAATAAGGAGACAACTTTAATTAACACTGTTAGAAGAATAGACTGCAAGTTTATTTGGAAGCTTGGAAATCAACGTCTGTCTCTCATGAAGGTCAAGTGATAACTGAGGACAGAGAACCGGCTTCTAATGGCTTACCTAATCATCCTTAAGATACTACTTGATAGAGGAAAATAACCATCACGTGATCTGACATGATACTTCACAGCTCATGGAAAATTACGAGAGGTGATATAATTATATAACACAAATGTATTAACCCGTATTTATATAAGTACTGCTGTCTATGAGACAGTGGCTAATACATCGCTCTGTCACCACCTTCCAAGCTTCTACGAGGAATTAACTAGTCTCACAGAAAAACCCTATACATATACCTACCCATGTTTCAAACATATGAGTGTAGACACTAAACTGGCAAATTTGGAAGATACTAACTTGTAATAACAAAACAGGAATATCACTGACAATATTAACACAATAGTGGGAATAGTTAAGCTGGGTATAGCAAATCCTCATGAAAAAATAAAATGGCAGAAATAATCCTCGCCTACTTCGTGTTTAAGAATTCGCCTTCTTATCAATGTCATCTTAAGATGATATGGAACGTATAACTTTTGCTACTAAAATCATGCTGGGTGAATGAGTCTGTGGGATCTGGAACACTCTTTGACTCGGTATCCATCTTCCTAGTAGTAGGAGCGGTGGACAAAACATTCACCTTTGCGGAGAGCAATGGTACAGACGTGTGAAGGGTTCTAAGATGAAGTAGCTGAAGATTTACAGTTTGTGATAATATCAGTGTAGAAATGTTAGGATTTTTACGTAGATCATCAAGGACGCCTATAGCTGTCTGGAGTTGAGCCTCACTAGACTCCATCTGGCACGGAAGTTTGTGCAGACCGTGCAGCTCATGCATTATGTTCACGACGTCTTCTACGATGAGAACTATTCCCAGAGATGCAGCAAGTGCACCTGGTTTGAGAACTTTCCGTGAACGTATCCGTCAACACGGTGGTGCCATAAAGGAGCAGGAGAAGGAGCTATTCTTAATATTGTTTCGCAGAGCGTAGTTTTAAACAATAAGTATTAGGTCCACTGGGTGTACTCGACGTGTTTACTGTATGAACAGTTGTGTCTTGGAAATCGATGTCTGGGATAATCATTAACATTCCTGGGGAATAAATCTGTGTGGCCCCTTTTAAGTTTGCCTGCATGTACAACATTTGAAGTTTGTGAATTTGGCTTCAAAAATTTTTATTTGTTGCCCGCCTTTTTGGCGATAATGTGGAATAGACCTTCAAACTTGGGTGAAAGTTTGGACTTTCGTTCAGGCTCTTCAACCATAACAGCGTCGCCTATTTCTAGCATGACAGGCTTAGCTTGTTAATGTTGCTTGTGAATCATTTCAGCGTGTGACACTGCTAAATGTTTCCGTACTTGCCCATGAATATCCGCAAAAACATTGATTTGTTTGGTAGTGAAATCGTCCACATTAGAGACAGGGCATGGTTTGTCTGCAAGTACGTCATACGGCAGACGTTTGTTTATGCCATAAACAATATAATAGAGTGATGTGCCTGTAGAGCTGTTGATTGACAACTTGCAGGAACCAATCTCCCCAGGCATAGTGCATTTGATTCACTATTCGACGAAGAATCTCTAGGATTTTGCGATTGGTTCTTTCAACAAGGCCATTAGCCTGGGGATGGTAGGCTGCCGTATTGTCGACATATTTGTGCTACAAGCTGATTCTTGAACTCTAATCCGTTGTCAGAGAGAAGAACCTTGGGGGTAGTAAAAGTCCATATGTGGTTCATCACTAGTGCATAAGCCACAGATTCGGCAGTTTTATCCTTCAGTGGGACTAAAATCACAAATCCAGAAAAAATGATCCACACACACTAGGAAGTACGAGGATCCTTGATGACTCCTTGGAAGTTGTAACAAGTCGATGGTGACTGTGTCAAGCAGATGTTCTGGTGTAGGATATAGTAGAATTGGAGCCGGTGACATTGTAGTACCCTTATGCTGAGCACACGCCAAACATTTAACTGTTTTATGTCTTTTTTCTTTGTAGTCCAGAAATATTTCTTTCTGACCTCCGCCAGACATTTGTTACGTCCAGGGTGACCTGCTTGGGGAGCATCGTGATACAACGCTTGAATCGTTGCACGAAGTGTATCAGGTACGATAATTTGCATAACAATACCCTCAGTTGTCTGCTTGTAGCGATGGAGTATATGTTGTCGTAGTTCAAATTGACTGAACGGAAGTGGTAGCTTTGAAAGATTAGCCTCTTCTCCCGACTCTAGAGCGAAAATTGTCCCTCTTTTAAACGCAAGTGTGAGAACGATGAGACAGGCATCATTACAACCACATTCGCACGTCCTAGTAAGTACTCGAAGACGGGTTCGAAGTCTTGAAGGGTCAGATACCAACGTGCTAGTCTGCCTGAAAGATCTTCCCCGTGGAACAGCGTCATCACTGCCACGTGATCCGTGTGGACGGTTAATTTGTAACCAAAAATTAAGTCTTTAAAATTCTTCAGTGCCCAAACAACAGCTAACGCCTGTAGAGGCGTTACTGAATAACGTGTTTCGGCATCATTAAGTTTACGACTGGCAAAAGCAATCACTCGATGTTTTCCTCGTATGTCCTGCTGCATTAGTACAACACCAAGTCCTTGTCCTGAGGCGTCGGTTCACAAAGTAAATGGTTGAGTGTAGTCAGGAAATGCTAAAACGGGTGCATTGGTAAGTGCGTTCTTCAATACAATAAAATTATCCTCTTCTTCAGCATTCCATATAAAAATTGCGTCCTTCCTAAGTAGCATAGTCAAGGGTGAAGATATCGTTGCATAACCCTTAATAAAAGAACGATAATTAATATTCAGACAAACCTAGAAAACTACGTACCTTATCAATATTTTTAGGACGAGAGAACTGTGCTATAGCTGCGACTTTGGCATCAACTGTATGTATTTCATCTCCGTCAACTACATGACCGAGGAATTGTATTCTGGACTTTAAAAATTCGCATTTAGAAATTTTGACTTTGAGTCCTGCCATAGAAAGTAACTATTAATCCAGCAAACAATTTGTTGATCATCCTTTGAAAAGTCATTGGGGAGTTTCTGAGACCAAATGGCATCCACAGAAATTCAAAATGGCCCAAAGGAGTACTGAAAGCAGTAATCTCTCGAGACTTCTCGTCAAGAGGAATTTGCTAATATCCAGTAAGCAGATCAAGGTTGCTAAACAGAGCATCATCCTTTCCTAAAGGATACCTATCTAGGATAGTATTTTCGTTGTCACGCCTAAAATCAATAACTGAGCGCCAACCTCCATCCTTCTTGGGGACTAAAAACAAAGGACTATTGAAAGGAGATTTTGAATATGTGATAACTTCTTGATCTCACATATCCTGAACCTTGTTCTGAACTACAGCGCGCTGGCTATGTGGTAGTCGGTAAACTGGTATGTAAATTGGGTTTGTTCCCGGTTTTAGAGATATGAGATGTGAGGTTAAATTTGTGTTACCTAGCTGGTCCCCTGATAAAGCTGCAATTTCTTATAGGCGGCAAGCAACTCTAGGAGTCTAGTCTTGCTTTGAGGGTGATATCACCTTAACATGTGGTGATATTTGATCTATTCTCTCCTATCCTATCCTGGCAAACTAGGAAATCACAACAATTACATCCCTTTTTCAATATTCTGAGAGCGCCTGTTCTGTTGAGAACTAGGACATCTGTTAAACCACCAGGACGAATCGTACTCAATGTAGACTCGTGTGCTAGACCTTTAATCTTGCACGTTTCCGTAAGACAGACTACGTCATTCTCCGAGTACACGTCAGGTAGGCTAACAGTGGCTCTGGTAATTTCCTCATTCTGAAAATGCAAAGTGCCTGTTAAATTTGCAAGCACGATCGTCCTAATTATGCTGTTATAATCACGCTGGGGAAGTGATTCTGTGGGGTATTGTACTTGCTTTGACTCGGGATCCAACTTTCTCATAGTAGAAGCAGAGGACAATACATTCACCCCTGCGGAGAGCAATGGTACAGACTTGTGCAAGGCACTGTAGGAAATACCCTAAACAGTGATAGTATTTTTGCTTGGCTGAACATCTATCAAGTAAGTTTTAAGAGTTGGAAGACCTAATAATCCTTCAGCTGGTAAATTAATGTCTTGGACTATATAGAAATCTGCAGAAAATCATTTACCGCCTCTAGAAAATGTAATGGCAATGTTACCATTCCTGTAATTTCCAGCTGAGTATCGGAAACACTTGAGAGATCAGTGTCAGAAGGTCAAATTAAAAATTCTCGGTGAGGGGACCTTCGTTATAGCTCTTGATAGGATGTTAATGAGACGACATTTGCTCATGCACCCGTATCAATGTCCAGGGCCAGCTTGAATGACCCAACTCTCGCCGGAACAGATAACACTTCCACTTTGTTCAACACCGCTATTAATGAGGCTGCAACAGAAGTGTTTGTGTGTGGTGGTACTGGCGTACCTAACCTACGTCGGTCTGGGGTTTGTAAAATTAGTTAGATACTAAAAAAAATGGATTTTGTTCTAGAGTTCTTGATAACTCGTTATTGAACCGGGACCACAGGTGTGATCACCATCTAGCCAGGTCGAACCCTTAAAATCAGTTTTGATGCCTTGATAGAGTTCCCTTGCACTTTTCATTTCTGTAGGATTCTGGAAATACACCTGTGTTTCTTGCAAGTTCACTTGTGGGTCATTAATAACACCACTGCCAGTTGCTAGCCCTGTGTCAGATTGATCTGAGTCACTACTAAATCCCATAAATGCTAAATAGAAATGAAAATTAGACTATACAATGAGAATTACTGGTAATATAATACATCAGTGTATATATATATATATATATATATATATATATATATATATATATATATATATATATATATATATATATATATATATATATATATCATGTAGATCCACAATGAAAACGTGGATAAGATACAATAAATCTTGATAGAATCACACAGTGAAAAGGGAAAAGACGAAAGCTAAGGTGCTCCAATGTTTCCCTTTTACCTGTGTGATTTTATGTATATATATATATATATATATATATATATATATATATATATATATATATATATATATATATATATATATATATATATATATATATATATACATATATGTGTGTGTAATATTCAGAAATTTCAGAGTAATTTCGAATACCCCGCCATTGGCAACACTGAGCGTTCAAGGTCGTCGGAGGGAAGAGAGCTCTCCCTGCTCGTAGCGAGAGGTTGCGGAACTAGGCGTATATGATATTAAATGTAATTTACCGAATTAATAATGATGCAATTCATGAAGTTAAGGGACTATTATTGAATTTGAAATTATTATAGATCGTTTATCAGTCTGAATAATGTTACGGGTGTCCCAAGGAGTTATTAGTTAGGCCGAAAATATATCATGTAGGCCTAAGCTAACTCCTTGAGAGGAGACGCGACGCTGGCTGGTCCTCAGTCACGGGGAGCATTCAGACAAACATGACGTCCCTGCGCGTCCGTCACAGAAATAGTCACGTGGCCTAGTCACCTGTGCTGCGCTATTGCAGTATAACAAGTAAGTCTCATTCAATCTCAGACAGGGTTTAGATAGGGCAGTGGTAAAGTTAACTAGAGCAAACAGTGAGTTCATTTCAGAGTTTCCGTCAGAACCCACTTGACTGGAGTTTGACCGGAGTTGACCGGAGTTGACCGGAGTTTGACTGCGAGAGATTGACTGCCGTTTGAGACTGCCGTTGATGATTGAGGGTGGCGATTGTCGCCATTGGACCGATCAGTGTAGGCCTGTCACTGTTTAGCGGGGTATCAAAGGATCTCTTGAGGGAATCTAGCCGTCTGGGTGCCCAACTGACGACGGGACGATCGTGGGTCAGCAGCTCTCCTCTACCTCGGCTCACAACACCACATGTCTCGAGCAGCTTAGTGAAACCCTCTTGCTAACGGGAAGCTAAAGCTTGTCTCAACTGTACAAGGTCTGATTGGCTCACTCTCTTCTGCTTTATGGACGCACTGGGAGTACACTGAGGCTATCTGAGTAAATTAATGGTCACACACTGAGACCATGAGACTAGGACTCTAGGAGATACCTAGAGGAACATTTTATCACCCTTAATACGGGTGTATGTTGAGTTGGGTGGATCATGGTTCACGAGTATTGGTGGACCCAGTAACATATTAATAATAGTGAATATATTTGGGGGTAGTTAATACCATTTCTCAGTTACTGATATTATCTTGACGTGTGTAGTTTAATATTTCTTAAATAATTTTGATAGTAGTGTTTTTTGAATGTTTGTGTCATTAAGTGGAACCAGAGTGATACTGTGATTTGATTCTTTTAATGCATCTAATTTTTCTTCATAATTCTGATCTTTGGTATAACTTTTGCTCCCCAGAGTAGTGGTTAAGTTAGGTTAGGAAGTGTGCATCTGTTGGGGTGATATAATTTTGTTGAGTGCCCTTAAGGCCTATTCATTGTAGAGTATTTAATTTCTTATTTTTTATTACCATTTCCTCAGTGACTGATATTATTTTGTTGAAAACCCTTAAGGCCTATTCATTGTAGAGTATTTAATTTCTTATTTTTTAATACCATATCCTAAGTGACTGATAATATTTTGTGAAAGCCCTTAAGGCCTGTTTCATGTGTGCAAGCAACATTTCTTAATACTTCAAATTTATTGTTGCCTGAGTTTCTAATAATTTCTATATCATGTATAACTTTTATTCCCCAGAGTAGTGTTTTAAGTTACAGTTAAGAGGT